>VZRU01018536.1:0-152672 GCA_013398155.1 Pedionomus torquatus
TGGCAGGGTGGCTCGGTGGCACAGCGCCGGGCTCGCCGCCCGCCCGCCCGCACCCCCCTGGAGCAAGCCGGCGCCGCCGCCGTCCTCGGCCCCGCTTCGATCCGGTTTCTCAATACTGTGGGCTCTGCCCTGCGGTTCCACTACGGAATGCGACTGTGAGCTGCATTTCAAGGAGGACAATATCATTTGCTGAAGGGTTGGTTACCGGCGGCACCGTGTGCGAGCGTTCAGCGAAACGGCAAGAACGGGCTGCGGTCGTGTTTGATGCGTTACGAGCAGGCAGAGACAGGCAACGGTAGGCAGGCAGCGGAAGAGAAAGAGATAAGTTGCACAGACGAGAGGATGCACAGATGTTTAAACAGATTAATCAAGCCAGGATTTGCAAAATCCTTGGTGGAAACACCAAAGTGCTTCGTTGGTATCCCACCACTTGCCTTAATTATGTTGTCGTTTGGCCCTCTATAATTGAAGCCTCCACAGAGAGCAGAAATTACTTCTTTAAAATGAAATGTGAACTGAATGCAGTACATGTTAAATGTATCCGGACTCTCTGAGCTGCCATGTTAAACAAGAGATGCAGAGTTCAAAAACGCCCCGCAGGAACCACGGCAGAAACTGCCAAGATGTGAGAAACTAACCCACTCTGACTTATATGGGAGAGAACAGCCAGAATACCCTGTCCTACCTGCAGACCCATGGCTGGAAATTCTCATGATGACAAGAGTATCCATTTAACACCACATGCATGCAATACTATTTGTGGAACTTAAAACACGGTGGTTCTTTCCTTTCAAGTGGCTTTCCATTTCAACCAGAAAAAGAGTATCCTAAAGTCGGTAATGCCTCTACAAAGGAATTACTTTTGAATTAACTTAGTGCCTTCCCTAGAAATGGATTTTGGTGGGATGTATCAAATATCTGCCTCTTTTAGAGGCTTTCCCCCCAACACTTTAAATGAGCTGCCTTTCCAATGGAACTCATAATAGAAAACACCACAGATTTAGGCAAAGAAACAAGAAAACAGCACATCCACCTGGAACTACAAGAAAAACTGGAATAGATGCAAAGCACTTACCAAAAACTGGATGTAGCCAAAGCACTTGTCCTAAAAAAGGGTCATTTTGGTTTCTAATAACCACTGATCATCACAACTTCTGTCTTAGATGCAACTCAAAGGCTAATTCACCAAGAACACATTGCCATTGACACCATGTAGAGATGCAGCTATATTTCTGACTCAGGAGGAAAGGTTCCTCTGAGCAATTAAAATACCCTGTCCTCTATTGCCTAGTTTTTGTCTAATAAACAGGGTAAATGCATGTGACATTAACTTATCAAATCAAGTGAGATCACAGCTAGAAGTGGAATGGCAATACATTAGCTTTCATTTTCAATTTAAGTTGCCTTTTTCGTCAAAAAATATGTCCTCCTTTCACTGTTGTAAGAAGGAACAGCAAATCCTTCACTACCTACATTTGTTGTGTAAATACACATTTTATTTTTCTCCTTGTGACCACAAAATTTTTGCCATTTTGGATTGTTAACTCCATTTCTTTCAGCCATGAGTCAACCCAAAAGTTGCATGATTCACACTTGCATGGATATAATCTCTGGGGAAGTAATTAAGTGCATGCTGATCCCTCTCATACAGAAACTGAATACCAGTGGGGCACCTGTAAATATTTCTTTTGCCCTTCTTGGGTCACATTCCCAGATAGATAAGGATTTATATACAATTATAGTTAAACAGCCAACAGCCACTTAGCCTTGCTTTGTGCCAGCTCACATACATATGCAACTACATACACAAGCTGTCCCTGCCACCTACAAATCTTTTTCTCAGTTCTATATCACTCTGTCTCTGCCAAGTTCCCATAGCGGGACACAAGTTGGGCCAGTTACCAAAACTCAAATACAGAAGAAAAATAGAACAAGAAACAAGAATATTAGCTGGCATTAATATCTTCAGCATAAATAAAATTCTACTATAAATTGAGGTTTCCTTACTCTGCTATTCTGATGCAAATAACTTCCTATACAGGAAGTGGAAAGAAACTGATTGTAGGATTAAGATGGAATGATTCTGCTAATGAATGCAAATCAAGTGATGTAAGAGTGAAAAACTCACCTTCCCCTAAAGCATTTCTTCTGTCAAAGAACACAAAGAAGACATAGCTCATTTTAACAGGTTTGGTAGAGGTGGCATTTGAAGTAAAGGTGCTTGTAAATTTTTTTTCCTATTATTGCTATTATTGAAATTCACATTTAATTCACATTCTCTCTGGAATGAAGCCAAGGTGCTACCCTCCCCAGAAACCAGGAAAATTCACTTGGCCTAAAAATTGTTTCTTTCCATTCTTTACGCTTTCTTTGTTATTTTTCATAGAAGTACTACAGAAGGGATTTTTTTTTAGGGATTCCAGTGCAGCACATTGAGGACTTCAGGAAGGATAACAGCCCTTCCCCACATGGCCTCTGAATCCTGAGCTCTCTGATTGGGTACATTCTGGGCCAGCATCCTAAAGGCAAACTGTACAGTCTAAGAAAATTAGAAGGCTTTTTATTATTTTTGAACAACCAATGCTCTGAAAAGCTTTAAGACCCTCTGAAGAGGGAGCATGTCTAGCTTTCTTCAGAGCTAGATCCTCACACAGAGAGAGCCCTAAGATGTGAGAGAAACATCTTAAAATATTTATGAAAGATTTATTCATTCAGTACAAAAACAATTAGAAAGTTCTTAGCCCCTGAGTGATATGGCAGCCAGCAGAGATTTAGAGGCAAGATGGACAGTGTAATGATTGAACACAAGGTATCTCGCACCAGACTGAATCCATGCTTGTAGACCTCCTCTAAGCAGATGACTATAGATTAGACAAATGATCCAGTTATGTTCAGCCTTAGGCCAGGTCTAAAGTGGAGATACTAGTTTTCAACCCCACAGGAATGCTAGCAGGAGAAAAATTGTTCTGCAATTGCTCTGAGAACAATAGTAATGAGGGCCATATAAAGCACCAAGACAGAGATTTCCGAGAAACAGCTATTTAAAGTTACAAAGTGTCAAAGATGATTTGTAGGGGGCATAACGTGAACATGCAACAGTCCATTCTGCATGTCAAGAATTTTTTTGTTCTGTGTACAAAGTAGTACTCCTTCCCTTTTATCCTGCCATATATAGAGTACACTGGGCACAACAACTACTTCAAAATCCAGTATCAAAACCCACATCCATCTTCAGAACAGAAATCTCCCAAATAGGTTGCACAGGAAAACGTTTCCTTAATTCAAAAAGGAGTTACTGTCATGCTGTATTTAAACATGGGGCTAGAAGGCAATGGGATGAAAGCAGACAAGAACATACAACAGCTCTGCATTGAGCTACTTTTATAACTTATAAAATTATTTGTGAGGCTTTTCTAAGCAGTCTCAGTACATTGTAAATGATCTAGGGTTTTCATTGGGCCTACTGCATAACTAGCTAATGGCAGTACATTACATTCACACTATTTTGGCAGTAATGCCTTTTACTATAAAATAAGAAAGTAAATTATTCAAAAGTGGAAAAGCAATGTATTTATCCCCTAAAATAGTAATAAGGCTCACAATACAAATGTGAATCTTCCCAGGGCCAGCTCAGAGAACCAGTGCCAGATCTCTTTATTACTTTGCTGAAAGGTATTTTTTTCCCCCGCAGATTTAAGGTTTTGCACCTCCGCCAACAAACTGAGAAGGCTTCCCATAAGAATCAGCGCTTTCTTGCCCTGAAAACTATGGGATTTTTTTTGTCACAGATTTACACAAATAGGCTCTACATGAAGTGTGATCTTTGCATGAAGGCTTTAGCTTTCCTTTTTCCAAAGGCTAACATATCAATAATTCTGGTTTCTGTCTAGTGCTTGTTTCTTTTGGACCATTCAAACTTAAAGTGATAGCCTGATTAGTCCTGGGTAGAGTAAAAGAATCATCATGCCATACTTGTTCATATCTACGAGAATGGATTACTGAAGGTGATCTTTATTTGACCATTTTTTGGTTGCTTTATTTTAATTGGAATCAGAGTAATTGATAGTCTTATCAAAAGCTATTCAAAGTGCGGTCAGAAAACTGCAGATCTTTCAAAACTATCAGCTACCTAGAAAATGGGAGACTTTCTCAAGAAAAAAGAGATCTAGGATGGAAGAGAAAAGGAAAGTTGATGATCAGGATTTTAATTTCTTGAAGTCTGGAACAGTACCATATGCACAGCATCTTCTGAAATTTTACAGTCAGAAAGACTGATTTTCAAAGTCAACTTAGAAAATTTAGCAGTATTTTTTGACATTGAAATTAATAGGAGTGGTTATTTGGGTTTGAAATTTAAATCATTAGCTTTTACATTTGCATTCAAATGTCAACAAGCAACAACAAGAGTTAGAAGGAAAATGGAAAGATTTATCAAGATATGTGTATGGTCTACAAAGGCCTAGTATTGGCAAAAAATGGAAAACATTAGAATAAGGAGGGGGGAAAGGAAAGAATGAAATAACTGGTAACTGGGTAGGAAAATAGTTAGTAATTAGAAGAAACTGTCGTTAGATAGAGAAACAGATGAAATTGATAGCCTTTGAGTACTTTGTTCAGCTCTGGATCCTCCAACATAAAAAGGACAAGGACCCATTAGAGTGAGTCCAGAGGAGGTCTGCAAAGTTGATCAGAGGTCTGGAGCACCTCTACTATGAGGACAAGCTGAAAGAGTTAGGGTTGCTCAGCCTGGAGAAGAAAAGGCTCTGGGAAGACCTTATAACCCCTTCCTGTATCTAAAGGAGACCTACAGGAAAGATGGAGAGGGACTTTTTATCAACGAGTGAAATGATAGGATGAGGGCTAACAATTTTGAACTGAAAGAGGGGAGAGCTAGATTAGGTGTTGGAAGAAGTTCTTCACTGTGAGGGTGGTGAGACACTGGAACAGGTTGCCCAAAGAAGTTGGGGATGCCTCATCTCTGGAAGTAAGCAAGACCAGGTTGGATGGGGCTTTGATCAACCTGATCTAGTGAAAGGTGTCCCTGCCCACGTCAGAAAGTTTGGAACTAGATGATCCCTTCCAATCCAAACCATTCTATGCTTCTAAGTAGGTTTTGATTTTCTAGACTGCAAAAGCTTCTAGAAAGTATCTTGCATATGTGAAAGTGTGGTTTTATTCAAATCTTGCTAGCTATGTTAGCTTTCAGCTGTGATCTCAATGGGTGGTGGCAGTGGTGATTTTTTTAATTCCAACTGCAGAAATGAAAGGGTTTGCTATTTCTCCTTGTAAATAAGTGATTACTGTTTCACGATTACTACGTGGCATTGAATGAATTCATGCACAAATTAGAAGTGTAGCAGCAAACAAATGCTTAAAAGACAGAATAGACATTTATCCCAAGTAAAATATGAATGCAGGTATACTTACCAAACTTGAAGAGAACTTGTGGCAATTTTCACTATGCCATTGCCATCATAGACACCCAGCCACAGCACTAATTAGTGCATGGAGGAAGGCCTAACATCCTTCCAGAATTTCAAAACAGAAGTGGTCTGTTCCTCAAATAGGGAAAAGGTCAGTTTTTGACTCTGCCATAAAGACTTAATGGAAAGACTTAACCTAATAAAAAGTGTTGCACTGTTTCTGTTTTAGATAAATAATTTGACCTATCTAGATTGTGATACATACTGATACAGAGAGAGATTTAAACTCAGCAGTTCAACATTAACTACTGCCAATTAAAAACAAAACAAAACCCCCCACATAATAAAACAAAAAAGTTACTGCTAATAGTAGTCTAAAAATCATCATTCAGACAAAAGACATGACCTAATAATGTCTACTAGGACATCTAAAATTAACTTCTAGTCCACTCAGCCTACACTTTGGCCATAGAAAATTATTGACAAACTCAAGTCAGTCAACAATTTGGAATTCCATCAGATTTTGGAGGATCTACGGTAACCACTAATGAGATAAAATGGTCTAAAAAAACCCATGGCCTTACAGATCAGCTGTGAGGAAGATGATTAGATTAATTCATTAGTATAGTCAGTTCCTGTGATATTGGCCTCGCATACAATGTCAAGCATTTAACTTTGTACAATGGGTCTTTCTATCCTGAAGGACTAAATTTACTTAGTAAATATATCTGGTTATAACACAATCTTTGTCATTTTCTTCTGTTTTTTTTTTTCATGATTATTTCTTTCCAAAATGCAGAAATTCACCCAGCAATCAGCCTGTTTCAACTGCAGCAGCTTTCATTCATGTAATCTTAAAATCTGTTCTACAGCTTGCATTTCTCCCACTGCCTTCTGCTAAAAGGACTGGTAATTGTGTTTAGCTTAAGTTAGTTAGTTAGTTTTAGTTAGTTAGACTACGATTTTGTAGTCAGTTGAAATGGCTGCTATGTTAAAGACAACTTCAATGTGTAGCAATATTTGATTTCAACCTCTGTTTCCAGAATTGCATGGCTACAGGCTATAGCAAGCCCAGGACTATCTCAGCACCGCATAAACCTTGAATTCAACTGATCTCAAGCCCTTCTTTGCAAACTGTCCTGTCCTTTAAAACAAGATTTCCAATACAATTCTCAAAATAACTCTCTTTATTTCCATAAAAATCATCATCAAACACCACAAATGGATGCTACACAGACTGTAATGGAATAGAATAAATAATCAACTTTAAAACTTCACATTTCATTATGGTTCCATCTTAACTAATCATTATCCTAGGACCTCCAAAATCTCATTTGTTGGGATTTTAGTAAGTGTTGAAGAAGTTCTGGAAGTGTGAAACAAAGTGTTTCAAAGTGTCTTTTGCTAGAGAGATATCAGAAGCATACTGGAAAGGTTCCTGAATACTCTATAAATCAAATCCACTCCAATTGCATGGATGTGGGCTTCCACACAATGGTTATTCAAATAGCTTTAATTTTAAAATGGTTGTGGCTGTCACTCTTTGCAAACTCCATAACTTTTGCAGAACATTCCAAATACTTGCAGCAATATGTAATGTGTGGTTTTCTGAGTATGTGCCCTTCAAAGTTTCCTTAGTTGCAGTAGAACCTTGATGGAACAGAGCTAGTAAAATACATGAAATGGCAGGCAGAAAGGCTGAGACCATTGGTTGATTTGAGGAATAATACACTAAGATTTACGCTATGCTATGTTGATTCAAGAGATGTCTGTTATGTTTGCAGTTTCTCAAAAAAAATCTGTAGCTTTAGAAGAGGAGAAAAGTGTTATACTGTTATTCAAACTACCCCTCCAGCACGCAATCAGAACAGTTTATTTATTTCCCCTTTTATTTCTTCCTGTCTTTGCTTCAGCATGCAAACAAAATGAAAGAAATAAACAACTCTAAAATCTTTACTCACTAGTTCCACATGTTCTGAAGGAATTATTTATATTTACTTAAAATAAATAGTTAAGAGTTCTGTTCTTTTATAATGCCATTGATGTGTACACCAGTTTAAATTGCCTCTCAAGAGCTCAACGAGACAATGACCAAGCTAAGCTCCTAATACACACACACGAAGAAGAAACAACACAAACAAAAAAATCCCAAACAAAAAGCAAAGCCAAAAAAAAAAAAAAAAAAAAAAAAAACAAAACAAAAAAACACAAAACCCACAGCTGGGTTCATATTATACAAGAAATGCATCATAAGAAGTAAGCTTTCCAGATCAGGTTTAATATCCCCTTTGATTTAGGGTAAGAATCAGCCAGAATTACAGGAAGACCACCTTTCCTGGAATTTAAAATAGTTTACACTGAGGGCAAAATTTGGTTTCTCACCAGCTGATGAAGACTACACCATTCTGCAAAGTAGGTGGGTTTCAGAACAGGTCACATCAGAGGCTAAGGCTGCTTGAGCTGTTATAAGTAACTCCCCATTTTGCAGAGAACCACAGAATTTTTCAGTTTTTACTTAATTTCATAGAATGATTAGAGTTGGAAGGGATCTTAAAGATCTTCGAGTTCCAAGCCCCCTGCCACGGGCAGGCTCACCTCCCACTAGACCAGGTTGCTCAAAGCCCCATCCAGCGTCGCCTTGAACACCTCCAGGGATGGGGCATCCACAGCTTCTCTGGGCAACCTGTTCCAGTGCCTCACCACCCTCACAAGAAAGAATTCCTAGTATCCAATCTAAATCTCCCCTCTTCCAATTTAAAACCTTTACCTCTTGTACTATCACTACACTTCCTGACAAAGAGTCCCTTTCCAGCTCTCCTGTAGGCTCCCTTCAGGTACTGGAAGGCTGCTAGGTCTCCCTGGAACCTCCTCTTCTCCAGAATGAACAGCCCCAGCTCCCTCAGCCTGTCTTCATGGGGGAGGTGCTCCATCCCTCTGATCATCTTCGTGGCCATCCACAGGACCTGTTGGAACAGGTTCATGTCATTTCTAAGTTAAGGACTACAGAGCTGGACACAGTACTCCAGGTGGGGTTTCACAAGTGCAGAGTAGAGGGGGAGAATCTTCTGCAACCTGCTGGTCACGCTTCCTTTGATGCAGCCCAGGCTATGTTTGGCTTTCTGGGCTGCCAGAGCGCACTGCCAGCTCATGTTGAACTTCTCATCCATGAGCACTCCCGAGTCCTTCTCCTCAGGCTGCTCTCCAGCCATTCTCTGCCCAACCTGTACTTGTACCTGGGATTGCCATGTCCCAGGTGCAGAGCCCTGCACTTGGCTGGGTTGAACTTCCTGCAATTTCCTCTATGGGAAGAAAAACATCACTTTTTAATTAAAAAATAAATAAATGGAAATTTCATGCCAATTACACGTACAGCAAGTATATGCAATTGCATCATCCATTCCTTGCCATTATCCCTCCTTCCTGACTTGTCCTCACTTTTCTGCCTTGTTTTCTTAAATCAGAAAAAGCAAGAGTTGTAAAGAACTCAGGCCTTGATCCTAATCCAGAATTTTGGACATTAAACCAATAAACAGATAAAATACAATAATGCTTATAATAAGTAATCTTATAAATTGAGAAAACAGAATAAATGTCTGACCCAATGTTGCTCAAGCATCAAGCTGTAAGGAGAACAGAAGAGGTCACACTTCCACTTTTTTTTCTCTGATTGCCTTTCCAGATGTCCTTCATATCTCATTCACATGTGTTTCCCTGAGACAATTTGAGTCTTCTGACATTTGAAGACTGAGTGAAAGCAAGATGAATATTACAGACCTAGCCCCTTAACAACTATATCTCTGAAGAATTCTCTCTGTCCAGTTACCTTAGTTTCTTCTAGACTTCCAGAGCAAAACAAAGCAAGGATCTTGGCAACAGATACAAGTGACAATAGTCATAAGCTAAAAACACAGGATGGTCCAACTTGACATAAAGAATACTCTTTTTTGCCCTGAGAGCTGTCAGGCACCAGTCCAAGTCTGTCATAAGGGCATCGGAGAAAATGATACTTTGGAGATTCTCAGAGTCAATTGGACAAAACCCTAAGCAACCTGGTCCCTTTTTCAAGCAGGAGGCTGGAGTAGGAGACCTCCTGAGGTCCCTTCCAACATAAGCTGGTTTGTTTCCAAGACTGAAAGGGGTAAAAATGCCACAATTTTTTAAAAGACAGTATAAAACATCTATATATACTGCAATTGTGAAACAAGAACAGGTAAAACAAAACTGTTCATTCACTTTCAACTGTACTTTACCATCTTCCTTTGGTCTGGAGGGTGTTCCTCTTGTGTCAAAAGGACACAAAAAGCACAAAATCTTACTCAGTTCCATCTGTATCATCATAATGCAAAAGGCTTGATCACAATGTTAGTTAACTAACTGTTGGACAGAAATAAGGATTTTAATTATTTTTTTCCTCTTCAGTCTTATAGGAGAGTCTCTGACTTTTACAATTACTGTATCATCTGCTGCCATCTCCTGAAGAGACGCAGCTTGAACTTTGGAGCAAGGCAGGAAAATGGAAGTATCAACATTTTAAGCTTTCTACTGGTCAGTACTGTCTGTCAGTCCCAAAGGAAACGCACAGTCTGCAAGTTCCAGATCAGTAGAGTTTGAGAATGTAGCAAGTGAATATAGGATTATTACATCTCTCAAATTCCATTTCTCACGCACAACAGGAGCTGCTGGTTTTCACTGCAGCCTGAGGAAGGAACTCTTATCAGCACAAGCACAACAGCAGAGCTTATGCAGTATATAGTAGAGCAAATCCACAGTACACAGGCTGCACAAAGAGTACCTGATTTAATAAGACATGTGGCTGTTGTTCTAACATGAACAGGCATAGACTCAAGCCCAGGGGATGGACTGACAGATTTCACATTTTCAATATCTCCATTTAGCTGTACATTACTGTACTACTCTTTTACAGCCTAACTGATGTATAGACATGAAAGACATCAATTAATTGAAGAAGGAAGAAACCGTAAAAAGAAATTCTATTCTCAAAAGAACATAGGTTGATAGAAGAATGCTACGGAGAAAAAACAAACACAAAACAAGCCTAAAACAAATCCTGCTTGGTCCAGTGACCCAAAGATGTGCCAGTAAGATCATCCTGTCTGCAGCCTGAAATGACTCTAGCTATACTTATGCAAGTCTTCCTTTTTGTTCTACTCTAGTATATCATTTAGCTTCAGCTTACCAGAAATAAGACTACAGAAATAGATTTATAACCATATATAAACAATTTTTTCTTCTGTGCTCTTCCAGTTTTAAAAAATCAGTTTAAAATCATACAGCTATTTTTAAACTAGATTTTTGCAGTTTAACTGGCCTAGCATATCAAAACAATGTAGTCATCAAGAGAGTTACAAAGATAGAGGAATGAGCACACTATGAAAGAATGGCAGATGGTATTATTTTGAAAATGGAAGCAGACTCATGGTCAAGTCTAATCATTCATTGAAAGCTACATCATGCCTGAACTTTTACACAAGAGCACACAGCTTAAACGCATTCAGTGACTTTACTGGTGAATAACAATCAGAATCCAGACGTGCTCACCAGTGCATGGGAAATCTACATACTTTAAAGGGGAAACTAAATACATGTATTTGCTAAGACCACTGTTTCCAGTGAAGCTGTTGAATCTGACAAGATCTCATACAAGAGTTATACTGATGTAGGTCAATCACTTTTACCAAATTATTCCCAACTTACATTATTACAAGTGAGATCAGGATGTCATTTAGTCTTCAATGGAAGTAAAATCTAACTCATAAAGATGCATCTGCACTTCAGCTTTCAGAAAAATGGAAGTGATGAATCACACTCTTGCCCTAAGAGTGACACAAAGGAGCAATCAGCTTGAGCTGATGTTCTGGCACTAGTCAAGAACATACTTGTGACTCCCCATGTCCTATGTTTCTCAGTCCTTGAGATGAAGCTCCTATAGTCTGCAGCAGCATCAAATACAGTCACTGATGATATTCAGAGTGCCTTGCATCCAAAAAACTTCAGAGCACCCAGCAATTGTTTAAAAATAGTTTTACTAGTCACAAAGATAGACTTGACATTTGAGTTAAAGCTTCGTTTTGAATTAACACCGCACCATACTTTGAGGCAATGCTATAACTTCGAGAAAAAGTGCCATGGGAAATTATTTAGTTACTGTAAGAAACTTGTCAGAATACAATTATCAGAACAGGAAATTATTTTGGTCCTCTAAATTTTATTAAAAGGTTCAGTGAGATCTATAATGACAATAAATTGTTGAACTGTATTTAATGTTGAGATTTATTTATAGTTATAGAAAGGTAGCACATTAGGCAGCACAGTGAAACCCAAAGCATGTAGTTTTGTCGGCTCAGTACTTATTCCAGGAGAAAACTGCAATCTGCTTATTAGTTTTACTACATCTGGTGTCACCCCAACTTCTACTTGAACTCTCATTCCATTAATGACTATGACTGATTTTGCTGATTTTGCAAGAGTTTGGTTCCCACTAATATGGTAAGCAGAGCAATTAAAAGATGGACTACTCTTGAGCAAAGAACCAAATTATAATGCTTACATAGTGTTTTTAACTCTTTAAAGTATTGCAAAGCATGGACTAATTAATCTTTTCAGCATCTGCGAAGACAGGAAATAAGATTTTTATGCTCAGATTCAACCAGACTAAATTTCAGGGATCTTGGAAACTTTGCTTGTAGCAAAACCATATTTATGGAGGTAAGATCAAACTTATTTTCGAATAAAGCAAGGGTATGTGGTCAATTATGTCTTAGGAAATAAAAAGAAGAGTAGGTGGCTGCCTAGCAGTATTCTCACATGCTAACATTCCTCTCTCTGTCCATAAATACCTCAGAGTAAATGTTAAATGAACCCTCACAGAAAACCATACAGAAAAGTATATTCCTTCATCTTTGTAGTTTAAAAAAAAAAAAAAAGTTGTGTGTTATTTAAAAGAAAACTTAAGTTCTACACCACACTTCACCCACTTTTTGTTTTTCCTTTGTATATTCAGTGCCCAAGTATACATCAAATATTCTCTTCTTAATAGATAAACAAATATGGTTAGAAGTATTAGGTCTTTCAATGGCAAAATGGATGGTAGACCACAAGGATTCAAGAATAAGGGGTAAAAGGTAATTCACAATTGTACTTCCAATTAATTTGCTGTTTCCTGTCAGCTGTGACTAAAGAATACAGCCTATCGTTTCCAAGCTGGTAGAGCCAGATGGTGTGATGTGATACAGTTTAATATTAATGGTTGCATGCTGCCTTCTCTTGACTAATCAAGAGTGCTGCTTCATGCTTTTATCAGGGAGAAAGGTGCAAGTCAAGATCTGTTATTCTAAGGACATTTGAAACAAAAATTTGACTTTGTTCAAATAAGCTTTAGTTTCTACAGTTGGTACCCAAAGTTTTAGGCAGACTTTTTATCTTCAAATTTTCAAGAGTTACCCCAGTACTGGACATGTTTTCAAATATTAAAGAATGTGGAGCAAAACTGCTCTTCAAAATGCATTCAAAAGTACATTTTTGATTTGAAGTTGTGGATCATTGCTCCAAGGGTACTTCCCTCCACAACCCCCCACCAAGTATGCTCTAGGATGATATTTGAAAAACCAAAGCAGTAACTCACAACAGTTATTTTGGTCCCTATCACAGTTTTGCATTTCACAAAGAAAGTGGGTTTATTTAATTGAGCTGAAAAATATCACAGTGCTACCCTCTTTGTCTGAGCCTTAAAATAAAAACACAGAATACTTTTTATGCTTTCAATCACATCAATATATGATTTTTCAAATCAGGAAGCATTGCCAAATGACCCAAATGTGGATACAGTTTTGATACAGGAGCAGTAATGGTTGTCACCACCTTAATATCAATTTGGCCTCATTTTACATTTATTCAAGTAAAGTGTTAATCAACCCAAATAGTGGGATCAATAATTGTGGTGGTGTGCTGTGACTTCAGCCTTTCGTATTTTTGCCTTTCGTTTTTAATATGGATGGATTTTGAAAGTCTATGTCAGCATCTCACAGGCAATTAAGGAAACTTTTGATCCTAAATAATCCAGTTTTTAATTTTAATCTGTTCTAGAACATATCTTCATCTTAATTTATAGCACTTTGTTGCTGATAGATGGGAATCCCATCTTCCCATAGTAAGCAAAATTATTTTTCTCATATCACTTGCCTCTGTTTTAATTTGAAAGGTCTCGTGTCTATGGTGTATGTTCTGATGCTCAGTATATTTTCTCCTTTAATAAACAATAATTGAACTATTTGTCTTTGCAACCTCTAAAAAATACAAATACATTTTTTCTTTGTAACATTTAGTAACACAAAAACGCTCCAAAACCTAGACTGTAAGAAAATATTTTCAGCTAAATTACATTATCAAATTTCATGCAATTTCTATTAATAATATCAACTAAAATCTGGTTTTGTTTTTCATACTGAAGTGGTACATCTGATCTTCTCAGGCACAAATGCTATTTTTAAATAAAACTGCTTCTATAAATATTTCAGCTTTAAACACTCATAATTCAGTTTCTCTTTTTTTACATCTAGAACTGCAGCAGGGCCTTGGAGAGGTTAAACAACTACAAAAAAAGAACATCCACATAATGACTGCTAGTAGCATTTCCCCATGTTCAAAGCAGACTGTCCATAATTCAGAGGACAAGACAAGGTCAGTAATAAACATCAGTGGACTGTGCCTGCTTTTGCAAGTTCCACATAAAAATAGTGCATCCCTAGGAACACAAAACACACATAATAGATCGGTCTAATTCACTTCAGAACACACATAAACACAAGAATCTAATAATCTTTTGATGATTAGCAACAGGCTCAATTATTTTGCAACACTAGCAGCCCTGTCTTTTGTATAGGGTTTAAAAACAAAAAAGAAGATGAAAAAAAAAAAAAGGAAGAAAAGTTGTTTTGTAACTTTAATCAATTAGCACTAATGCCAGAGCTAAATTCAGCTTCTCATAGACAAAAGTAAAAGGCTGCATTTGAAGTTATAGTTTGCACATCTGGCAGAACTGGACCTGAAAAACTACACTGCACATCACAAATGCATGACCAATTGAATTATCTCCCACCTGAAAGCATGCATAGGGTGGGAACAAAGATGTTTTCCATCACCTGATTTCTTCTGCATGTAAGAAGTGATTCCAGGAGGGACTGTGGATACCACTTACCTGCAGCTGTGTCAAAGAATATCTGACAAAGCAAAAAGCACTCTGCACTCTTATCTTGAGTAAACTATCTTCAGTTCTGCAAGGAACACTCACAAAGTGAGCTGAGCCGTGAGTTATAAGGTGGGAGAAAAACTACCAGATAATCACAAACTCCCTGAGTAAAATGTCAGCCTATGAAGGGCTAATATATAGAAGTTGCTATAAGTGGTACATAAAGGTGCTCCTGAGTCATTTACTCTCATAAGAACAAAACAGAGGACAGTGTGGTCATCCTTAATACCCAAGTGACAACAACTGTTACTCAGAGAAAGATTAATGACCTCTAAATTACTCAAGATGTTTGTTATTACACATACTGTCTGTCATCCAGTAGTTTGCTAAACACATTTAAACTATTCAAGTTCCAAAGGATAAGCCAGAGTGTATCTTAAAACACATTGTATTTGAATAAAAGAGATGTACAAGCTGTCCTTCTTTCCCCCTACTCAAAAAAAAAAAAAAAATTAACAACATATTTCGTTTTTGTTTCCTCGGTACTTGGCTCTATTTAAGGTATCATAATGCACTGCATCTTCTGCATATTTTCCTCTTAGATTTTCATTCTTCTCCCTATTTAGCTTTACGGGTTCAGATCACGTTTAAAGTGCCATAAAGAAAGACAATTTCTCCCTTAATATCTTTTTCAAGACAAATCTTGAGTTAGCCAAATTGTCACATCCTCCACCCTCTACTTCCCAGCCACCACATACAGTTAGTAAGGATGTTGGTACTGACATCTCACTGTCTTTCCCCCTCCATCTGTGAGGCACTGTGGAAGCTAGTATGTCCCCAGCTAGGGGTGGGAGGGAGTAGATTTGTAAGTGCAGGGTAATTTATTATTGAAACTTGCAGAAATAGAAAGAAACACTTGAGAACACAAAGCTGCAAACACTTTTGATCTTCAGGTAGATTTCCTTATGACAGGATGCAGTATGAATTGCAATTTCCTTGTATTACTTTTCCCAACCATCCAGCACTTCACCTCACTCTCCAAGACCAAATTTAGACTTGCCTGTTTCATCCAGGCATCTGGATAAACAGTGACAGGGGAAAGTTACATGCAAGTAGGTCTCCCTTCCTCAGATTAGAAAGCTAATAATCAGAAAATACATTTTTCAATAAAGTAACATATGTCCTAAAAACCTCTGAAGAAGCTTGAGGATGATTTGGGAAAAGTAGTGTACCCACAGACCCTAATAATAGTAAAAAAAGTAGTGTACCCTCTGACATCTCAGGAAAACTGCATGATTCACTGCAATACTGGCAATATTCCTTCCGGCAAGTTTTTGAATACTGGAAATGTTTTTGAAAACAGAAAATTATGTTATCACTAGCAGAAAAAAAAAAAATGATGATGTATTAGGTCTCTGCAGAGGTATTTCATTAATATAGACAAGTCCTTGGTTGTAAAGAAGGTAATAACTTCACCAGACTACAAGAGATAAAGAACTACCAAGCCATGCATAAGAAAAAAAAAAAAAAAAAAACAGGGGGAAGTAATTACAAATGAAGAATGATGCTGATCATCATAATACAAATGAAAAGCAGAAGATAAACAAACAGTATGAGTGTTGACTTTTTAAAATTACTTCTAAAAAATGCAGGTCTACACCTGAAATACGTTAAAGATTTTCTCCGTGCAACCTTCCTTGATAGCATCCTTTTAACTTGCAGTCAATGGACTCTTTATTCAAAGAAAGGGCACTAAGGGAGTCCTATTAGGAGCTATTCATAATTATTTCCAAGTTAGTTTGTGTGCTGACAAGTGATTTTCTAGGCAAAAAGATGTCAGAGGTGTGGCTTTTCCATTAATCAGGCCAAAATGACAGAAGTAAATATGTAAAATACTTGTTGATTCACTGTACAGGCAGCTGGGCAGGGCATGCAGAGAATTACCTACAAAGAAACATGTGGGTTAAAAAAACCCAGTAATTACAGATTCTTGTCACTAAACAAGATTTTGTGACTGTGCAAGCAACATTGAGAGATCTAATTCAAAATTTACTGAAGTCAAAAAGTCACATTGACTTCAGCAGATAATGCAGCAGATCCTAAAGAAAGATGGAACTAAGTTTTTCCTAAAGATCTTTTCAGACAGAAGAGCTGCAATTCCAGAGGCTAACAGGAAGAACTTCAAGAACTATTTCATCTCTAACCTCAAAGGTATCTTTCGTCTTCAACCATATTGACCAGTTGCAGCCTCTTACCCTGTATTTTTACTGAAAAAGTAAGATTAATACAGTATTGCTCCACCTCATTGAGACAATATTTGTGAATTTGAGATCTTCTAGTGAAAGTGCTGAAAATCCATATTAGTATGCATGAACTATGGTGTTACTAAACGGCATTCTGTAATTTGATTTTAATTTTAAAATAAACATCTTTTACACAATATAAGTCCAAAACAACACTATCACAAGACATTCTTTTCAGTTTTTGATAGCAAAGTTTTAACTGTTTGGAATTAAATTTCTTAGGGTGCTCGTTAAATTTATTCTGCAAGTTTCTGGAAAAAAAAACCAAACAGTCGTTTCTAAAACAAAGTTAAGAAATTATTTTTCCTACAATAACTGAAAATTCATATACTAGGAATTCCCGGTGAAAATGCGTAAGTCCTTCAGAGCTAGGACTTGTAATCTGACAAGAAAAATTGCACAGATTTCAAGCCTTTCTGTCATGTATACAACTTGATTCTCATCAGATTAAAATCCGTAAAAGAATTGTGGCTTCCACATGCTTAGTATGGAAAAAGAACAAACTATAGGCCCAGAAACATCCCACACGACAAGAGTTACTGACCACAGAAGCTGGACTGGAACACCACAGCTGGACCTCTAACATTCCTCTGCTCAGAGAGAAGAGCTTCCACATGCGTAGTCTCTGTTTTCTTTCTGGGACTGATGTAGTACTATGATCACCTGTACTTGTTATCAGTTAGTCCAATTTTTCAAATGGCAATATAAGGATACGAACAGAAATGTTTCAGCTGTTTTAATAAACTGTACAGTAATACAATAGATACTTAAATTTAGGGGTGGGTGAAAGTGTGATTCAGGAGACACCTAACAAGAAAATTATATCCAAAAGACTGTGAAAGAAACAATATTTGAGCATGGCTGAATAACCTTCTAATTCTGTTTCCATGGAGTTATGTCCTACAATATTTAAGTTATGTTTGAGTACTACTTTCTGACAGGACCACTGGAATATCTCACTTCTGTGATTTTGATGTATCTTCTCTATTTTTGGAACCAAAGGACTGAGTAAAGAGGTCACATTTACAAGTAAAATCTCTGCCCCTAGGGAAGAGTCACATCTCTACACTGAACAAAACTAGTCTTACTGTAGCTCCAGGCAGGAGTCACAGGCTTTGCTGATGGACAACTGTGCAAGAGCATAGAATCACAGAATTGTCTGAGTTGGAAGGGACCTTAAAGAACAAGTTCTAACCTCCCTGACACAGGCAGGAACACCTCTCACTAGACCAGGTTGCTCAAAGCCCCATCCAGCCTGGCCTTAAACACTTCCAGGGATGGGACATCCACAACTTCTCCAGGCAACCTGTTCCAGTGCCTCACCACCCCAACAGTAAAGAATTTCTTCCTAATATCTAATCTAGCTCTCCTCTCTTTCAGTTTAAAAATGTTACCCCTCATCCTATCACTCCACTTCTTGACAAAGAGTCCCTCCCCATCTTTCCTGTATGCCCCTTTTACATACTGGAAGGCTACTAGAAGGTCTCTCCAGACTGAACGACCCCAGCTCTCTCAGACTGTCTTCATAGCAGAAGCGCTTTAGCCCCCTGATCAACTGTGTGGCCCTCCTCTGGACTCACTCCAAGAGGTCTACATCCCTCTTATGCTGGGGCTCCAGAGCAGTCTGAACACAGAAATTTTGAAACTACGTCATGGCCATTTGGAGATAACCACCTTGTGATATTTTACTCCAGAACAAAATTTAATCCTTCTTCATAACCAAGAACTTGTTTATGGTCTAATGAAAATGAATTTTCCATCCAATATAGTGGGACAAAGACTGTTCTTGCATTTGCATCTCTAGCAGAACGTGTTGACGGTCCAATTAATTTGAAGTTGAAAAAATTGGGAATTCAAGGTTCAGGAGACAAAACTCAACTATTACAATCATGCTGCAGATAATCAGCTGTTCTTCTGGGACACTAAATACCTCTATAAGCCAGGGTCCTTTAATGATCAAGTTATTCAGTTTTATTTACCAGTAATCTGCTGTCCTACGTTTTGACAGTACTTTCATGAATGTCCTAGCCTCAAAACGGGGAAATATCCCAACTACACGAAAAGCAGGAAATACTTCCAATCATGAATCTGTGTGTATAGATGATGCAGTCATTATACAGATAATAAGGTTCCCCTTTTATAACTTGTTGCACTTTCATGCTTTTAACATAACAAGGAGCATATTTCAATCATAAGGTTAAATACCTTGAGATTTAATATTCAGTGCAAGAAAGCATTACAAGATGGATATGGCTGTGTTAAGCACACACTGTGAAATTAGTAAGTTTTATATCCCTTCAAACATGCAATAGCTTGCACTATATCATGTTGTGATTTTATTTCTGAGTTTATCCCACATATGTGTATCGTTGACAACTTTCTAGTGTTCCGGACAGTCATAAACTTCAGGTTTAACATCATAAAAGCATCTCCCCCCGCTGTTTGCTTCCCTTTACTTTGTTTAGGATGAATAAGCAAAGCAAACCAATCTTTTTCAAAATGCATTTTTTTTCCTCTTATAACACATGAAATAATATCTTAAAAAACAATCATTATTTGCATAAGAATCTGCACATGACCAGAAAATTCTCTTCTAACCTAGTTTAACAAAGGTTACTAACTGCTCTGAACAGCCATGTATAACAAGACATTCAGATACATGTACAATGTTTCTTGGAATACTATGTGAAGGAAAAAAAAAAAATATCTTATTATTTGGTTCCTTGGACTTCTCTCCAAAATGCATATCCTAACATCATGATGTGCTTGGATCCTAAAACATCATCTTGATTGCTCTTTTTAGTCCACTTCCCTGGAATAATGCCCTCCAATACATGGCTCAACAGTGCACGCTGGCCCTCCTATGCTAAGCAACTCAGCAGTTGACTACATACAATAAAGTCAGTTCACTTTCACAGAACAAACAGTGATACCTGATCTTATTAGCCTTTTTACTCTCCTGAGAATCTTTATGTAATGTTGCATTAGTAGCCTTTACTAAATTAGAAAACCAAACGGGAAGATAAATCAATACGAATGTACATTTGCTGATATTGATTTTTCCCCTCATAATCAGCATGGGAATACTTTGGCTCCTATTAATATAAGGAATGGGAGAGCTTTAAACGGTTCTGTCTAGATAATTACCCAGTAGTTTTGGAAACTTACTCAAACTTTTTTAGTCTGTAATTTTGAACTAGACATTTCATGAAATCAAATCCTTCTTATGAATTGTCACGTTAACATGCTGATGACAATTTTTTGATGCAGATTATCAATGAGATGACTAGGAGGGACATTCAACCTGTTACTCATGAAAAAAGATGAAGAAGCAAGCAAGGTGAAGGTCAAGGGCAGCCTAGATGCAGGAAACATGATATTCTGTAGTTCAACATATTGAAAGGAGCAAGCAAGGGAAATACTGGAATCATAGTTCTGGAATTTAGGATATATTTCAGCTTGTTGAGGAATCTGCTGAGTGGGATCCCACAGAAGACTGCCCTGCAGGGCAAAGTGGCCCAAGACAGGTGAGTGGTCCTCATGGACCCCATTTTCAGCACACAGGATTTGGCCATTCTGGTAGGCAGTAGTGAAGCAAGCATGGTGGAAAGCTATCATGGATGAACAGGGAATTCCAATCTGGGCTCAAATGCAAAAAAGGAAGCATCAAAAAGGTGAAAGCAGCAACAGGATACCCAAGAGAAATATGCAGACATGGCCCAAGAATACAGGGGTGGAATCAGGAAAGGCAGATTTCAGAGGGAGCTGGAAATAGTAAGAGATACGCAAAGGCAAGAAGGGCTTCTGTCTGCACATTGGCAGCAAAAGGAAAGCTGAGAAGAATGTGGGCCCACAGCTCGCTCTGACTGGAAACTAATCAAAAAGGACATGGGTAAAGCTCAGGTACCCCATGACAGTTTTGCCGTATGTTTTGTTTGGGATTTGTAGTTCCTAGTAAGATTTATCTTTAGGCCTCCCAAGTCTCTGAGCTCAATGGCAGTCTGTCAGATTGGAGCACTTAGGGCATTTGGACATATATGAATCCTTGGAATGACATGAGCTATATCTTAAGGCATGGAGAGAGATGGCCAGTGTCACTGCAAGGTGACACTCTCATTTTTGAATGGCCATGACTATCAGGGGAGGTTTCTGATAACCAAAAAGACAAAAAAGTCACGCGCATGTCCAGAATGGAGGAGCCAGGGAACTACAGGGCAATCAACCTAACTTCAGTTCCTGGAAAGATTATATAAATCATCTCAGAAGACATATTCAAGCACAGGAAGGACAAAAAGAAACAGCCAGACTAGACTTACCAAAGGCAAACCCTACCAGAGCAACCTGACTACCTTCTATGGCGAGATGACTGGCTCTGTGGGCATGGAAAGTAACATGTGTCACTTTGACTTTAGCAAGGCCTTTGACAGCCTCCCATAATATTTTCTAGTCCAATTATAGAGAAGTGGACTGGATAAGGAAGAAGGATGAAAATTTCCCTGGTCTGGCATGTTCAAAAGTTTGTGATCGGCAATGTAAAGTCCCATTGGTAGCCCTTGGGTATTGAAATTGGGGCCAATACTGTGTAACACCTTTATTAACAAATCACAATTATCAAAGGGAATGCGCTCTCAGCTAGCTTGTGGATGATACCATACAGGGTGAGAAGTCAATACACTGCAATTCAAAGCTGCTATCCAGAGGGACTTCAGCAGACTGGAGAAATAGACTGACAGGAACCACATGAAGTTCAAGAATGGTAAGTGCAAAATCCTGCACCTAGCATGGAATAATCCCGTGCTCCAGTGAAGTCTGGGATGCAGCTTTGCAGAAAAGGAAAGGTAGACAATAAGCTGAACATGAGCAAGTAGCATATCCTGGTTGTGAAGAAGGCTAACCACATCCTGGACCTAATTAGCAAGAACACTGCCAGCAGGTCACAGGGAAGTTATTCTGTGAGACCACAACTGAAGTACTCAGCCTAGTTTTGGGCTACAAAACATGGACACACTGGAGGAAGTCCAGAGCCTCTAGAAAAATGAGGGGGCTGAAACACATGACGTATGAGTACAGGCTGAGCGAACTGGGCTTGTTAAGCCTAAAGAAGAGATGACTAAGGTAGACTTTGTTGTTGTATTCATGTTTTCAAGGGGAGGGTACAGAGAACTTGGTGCCAGCCTCTCGTTTGGTACCTCTTGTCCTTTCACTATGTGCCACAGACAAATCACAAAGGAGTAAATTCCAATTAGACATACGGAAAATAATTTTCATTGTTAGAGCAGTAAAACACTGTAACAGGCTGCCCAAAAATTCTGTGTAATCTCCAATCCTATTGCTACTACTTTTGTCTGTTCAGAGTCACCGTTATGGTAAAGGCAAACTTGGGAACTTTTTTTTTCCCTGTTACTGTAGCAGTCTACGTACAGTATTCTCATTCACAGAGCAAAGATCATATTCCTCAGTACAACAGGACATCTGAGAATCAATAAAACTACAAACTTACCATGGTTATAATTCTGTCCTAGCATAGCAAAATGGATTTGCCACATGAAAGGAAAAAAAAACCATAAGCCAAGCCATCTTACTCATTTACACTGAACACAAATGGAGTCATCATTTATGGAATTAATGCAGATAACCAAATGCTAGAGGAAATCAAACTTCAGAAAAGCTTTACCTCATTTCATTGCTTGAAATTTTTTGCGACAAGTGAACCCCTCTGCCCTTTTAGGACTGGGGGGTGTGTGTCTGTGTGTGTGCACGCACGTGTATACAAACATACATGTACTACTGAAAGCTCAGACAAAACAGCTTGGATTATATAATTTGCGCAAATAGCGATATCCAAGATAGAATTTTAAAAATAGTACCTTACGCCTTTTCCTTCCTCTGCATCCCAAACCACATTTCAAGCAGCAGTCTCCGTTGACATATAGTTACTTTTAGGATAAAAATCCAACTCCTATTTATCAGTTTGAATTAATGACACTAAGACATTTGAAAGTTTTAGACTGTATCACACCTGTTGGAACTGTGCAAGAGACTTTTTTATCTTGTAGCAACTATTGCCAAGTAGTAGGAAAAACAGATGCTTTCTAGCAGGCTTTATCCTTTCAAAAATGCTTCCTCAGTCACTACAACAGTTGTCTTCATGGTCAATCAACTTTTCCTACTACTCTTAAGTCTATATCCCTTTCTTCCTTATGCAGGCAGAGAAAAAGCCTTTTGTTCCGTATTCCTCAGAAACCACTTGGAGACAAAGAGACAGAAAATTTATGTGACGCCATATCTGGTTCCTAATTGCTCAGCATTGCATGAGGACAGTCTCTCTATACATTCTGTTCCGTAACAGCAAACGCTTCCAACTAGGTCATGTCACAAGCAGCAATTAAAGTGACCTAAAAAATGGTTGTGACACAAGGGCAGTCTCCAGTAATGATGGCACACAGTTTACCCATGTTGTGCTCAGCATTTCATTCCATTAAAACCTCAGAACACTCCTCTTACACTCCTTCCAGTTATAAAATCTACCTGAATTTTTCCACTCCAAGATCTACACAACTCCATCCTTTCCATTTCTATTTATTCCTAGCAGGTGTCTTACTCTGGCCACAAGCCTCCTTCAGTTTTGCCCTATACTAATCCTGCCTTCTTACTCCACCATGGCAAGCTTTATCCCACCTCAGCTCTGACTCCTGTAGTCCACCCCATTCTTCCTCGTTCTTCTGTCATCACTTGTGACTCCACACACACCTTTCTTCCTCAGTCTGTATGTTCATGTATTATTTCAGCAATAACATAATACTATCACTAGTTCTCTTCTAATCCTTACCTCTCCTTAATTATCCAAGCTACCAAGTTATCTCATGCATTTTTCCCCCACATACTCCTTTTTTCTTTTTGATTCAAATATGAAACGAAAGTGCTAGCTCTTGCATCAAAAGGGGGAAAAATCATATTGATTAAAATAAGGACTGAGCTGTTTAAGATGTGAGAGTCCTGTTTAACTTAATGCATCCTCAGCAAGTTTGCAAAAGACACAAACTAGGAGTAGCTGGTACACCAGAGTCACACTGCCATCCAGAGCAACCTCGACAAGATAAAGAAATAGGTCAACAAGAACCTCATTACGTCCAACAAGGGAAATGCAAAGTCCTGCACCTGGGGAGGAACAACCCCGTTCACCAGTATATGCTGGGGGACATCCAGCTGGACAGCAGTTGGCAGAAAAGGGCCTGGGCATCCTGGTGGAGAGTAAGTTGAACACAAGCTAGCAATATGCCCTACTGCAGAGGAGGCAAATGGTATCCTGGCCTGCATTTAGCAAACTGCTGCCAGCAGGTCAAGGTAGGCAATCCTTCCCCTCTGCTTACCACCAGGAAAACCTCATCTGGAGTAGTGGGTCCAGTTCTAGGCTCCTCAGTGCAAGAGCTACGGATGTACTGGAGAGAGTCCAGCAAAGGGCCAAAAAGATGATTAAGGATCTAAGGCATCTCTCCAAAGAGGAAAAGCTGAGAAAGATGAGAAGGCTCACAAGGATCTTATCAATATAGGAGGGAAGGAAGAAGGGTGCAATGACAGCAGAGCCAGACTCTTTTCAGTGGTGTCCAGTGACAGGAAAAGAGGCAAACACAGGAGCTTACCACTGAACATCAGGAAAGAAAGACTTTGTTGTTGTTTTTACTGTGAGGGTAACTGGCACAGGCTACCAAAGGAAGTTGTGAAATCTCCCTCATTGGAGTATTGGAAGTCCTGCTCTAGGTGGCCCTGCTTTAGGAGGTTGGGCATCATGACCTCTAGAGATTCCTTCCAACCTCAACCATTGGGTGATTCTGAGAGCACTATGAAGCACATTGTATTATCTGTTAGTAACTAAACTCCCTCAGAAGCCAGGTAAAACTGTTTCAGAAAGATCTTTCCATAAAGCTGAACAGTAAATCAAGAGTAAATAATAGAAGAACCCAACAAAAATCTCCTGAAGCTCTTTTAGCTTTACATGGTCTTGTTAGGATTACTACTGCCTAAACAACACAGCAATTTCATTGTAGATCACAAATCTGAAGATCATATTTATAAGATTAATTTAGGATGATAATTAAATTAACATATTTAGGAAAAAAAAAAACAGGAAAAAATAAGAGAAAAAACAGTATGGCCTTGGCCATACTGTTTATGGGAGTTTCTTTGAAAAACCTATGTAGTTCATGTTTCTGTCAAGCAACGTAATATAGCTGTAAAATTAATCTGACAGGAGACATAGCACAGCATCACCAGAAAATGACAAAATCAGATTGTAGGAGAGGGACTGCCAAACGCCTTCACAGTTCTCAGAATTCACTAGGGGAAACAAATTCACAAGTGTAATAAACCCAGGCTCAGATACCCACTGGAGGTTTGTGGTGCTAATACCTTTAGTTTCCACTTCAAAATCTCATTCAAAAATGCTTAAGACTTCTACCGGTTGCCTGCTGGAAGGTGCCTTTGCCCAAACTCATCCCTCGTAAAAAACAGGAATGGACTGCATTCATTGTTTCCAAGGGCAACACTTCAAAAGTCATCAAATTTTATTTCTGGTGCAGCTACACAAGTCTGAGCTCCTTTTTCTACCCAGGCTTTTCTTCCCATAGCCACAAACCCTAAAGCAACGCAAATAATAATCAAAATGAAGGAACAAAATCGAAACGAAGATTAATAAGTTTCAGGAAGAAGTAAGCAATTGCATTTAAGGCATAGAGATAATTGTGGATCTTCATTGCAACATGCTGCATGAAGAAAGATAAAAGTCAATTTTCAGTTTGAAAGGAAGTCTACTTAGTAAACAAGTATCTCATTGATATTCGCTAACCAAATAAAGCCAGTAACAAATAAAAAAGATCACCCAAAGCATTATACCAAACGGAAAGACTTTGTTATTGGTGAGGTGATAAATTAAGTGATGTCACATTGGAAGACATGTATAATAGCTTTAAAGCCTAACTTTAACTACAGAAGATATGTTTATGAAAACCTTTACAAATTCTTACACTTGTAGGAGCAGATACAGAATAGTCATTAGCTTCACAAGAATTTCCCCAGTGGTTTTCATGGACAGCTATCAAAAATAGAAAAAGACTGAGGGAACAATTGAGGCTGAAACCTCACTTGGGTTTCTTGTTTTGTTATTTTAAGGATCTCTACTTCTATCATTCACTTGTTGGAGCTCCCCAGAATCCAGTATTGTTACAACACTCTGACTTACTTCATTCATGCTACGTAGAAAGCTATGAAATCCTTTATCAGTCTTTAATAAACACCAACATTCTTCATTTAAAAAAAAACAAACAAACAAAGCAACAACCACACACAAAAACAAACAAACAACAACAAAAAAACCCACAACAAAACCCAAGAAAATACTTCTGTCAGCCGAGAAGGCAATAATGCAAGTTCTCTTCATACCATAACACTGTAACAGCTATAGACATAATAGTTACTCAGAGCTTAGCCTTACTCCCTCAATGAACTGAAAAATTATATCAATAAAAAAAAAAATCTGATTTGAATGTACAGGCCTCGTTTTCATAAAAAGATATTTAGGCACCACAGGCACAAGCCCCTGCACACCCTATCCCATCTCAGCCCCCAGACCAGACTCAGCCCACATACTCTACCAGCCTTACTACCAGCTTCTTTACAACAGCAGCATTAAAACATCTTGGTGATAATTCCATTTCCTTAATATGGAAATCGCTCCTATGCCAGGTGAGGTGTAAAAATGAGGTCCTGACTTAAAGTAATTATCTAATAGAACCTTTCACATTAGGAATTAATTAATTTAAGCCAGCTTCTCTGTGACTAGTTGGAAATAGCTCTTTTAGAGCTACAGGTGTTTGATTCTGCCAAATTAAATGGTGATTACCAGAAAAATGTGGCTGGAAAGGTATTTTCTCAGGTAAGATATAATTACTATTATATCTTATTAGCCCACAGGAAATAGCAGGAATCCCTGATCCTCATCGGTATTTTGGTGGTTTGCCTTAGCAATCAACTGCGTAAAGAATAAAGTTGATGGATAAAACAGTAAACTTGCCGTTTATTGTGATAGCAATAAGCCAATGGCTATCAATAACAGTGGTAACAAAATTACTAAAGAACTTAGATCTGGAGAAAAATGGTTGCCTTCTCATAATAAAATCTAGTGTCAATTTTTTTATACTGTAATTAAAGTAGTATGGGGGTGACAATAAAGGAACGTATAAAGTTAAATCTTATAAGAAATATTATGGAAGGAGGCCAGTGATTTTTGCTACACTTGATTTTTTATAAATTAAATAAAAAAGAAGGGGGAAAAAAGCCAACAAATTTTGACAATATTTTTTCTTTGTTGTAGCAAGAAAATCAACAATTTATGTTTAGAACATTATCAGCATTAGGGAGAGACTGGAAGATGTAATATCAAATGTTATTAAGAGATCTGACAGAATCATGCTTACAATTGTATAGTTACAGAAATCAGGCAAAGTTTATGAGAAAAGTAACACCTTTTATCGTATCTAGAATAACTGGGAATAAATATTCCACACACAAAAACCTTTCTTCAGCTTACCATTTTCTCATTTATGCTCTACTGAAAGATAAGATGTTCAAATCATATAGTCACTTAAAACATTTAAAATCTAACAATGATAAAAATCAGACTTTTTACTGATTAAATGCACACCAGAAAGATTTTTTTTTTGTTTGCTGTAAAATACTATAAATCTATGCAATTATATTGGTATAGCCTCTCCCTTCCTCCTCCTGTAATAGTTTTTTCCTGGTATTAATGTACTTTTCCAGCTCAGATTATGTCTTCTGAAAAGTGATTAAAGCTAAATCAAAAATAATTCTTCATACCAGAAGATGTACAGGAAGTTAGAAGGAAAAAACTGTAGTCCAATTAATGATAGTAGGGAACTTCCCTTTAGTTCTCCTCCAACTAGGCCACTGATAGAAGCTGGGCCTATTAAAAGGGTAAAGCTCAGTATCTTGCAAATAAATGTACAGCATAAGGAAAAGTGTTGAGTAATTTACTAACAGAATCACTTAACAAAATCTAAGTCGAAGAAAGAAAGCGTCTATTGTAAAATTCCAGGCTCTTACATGCAGAAAAAAACCAACCTTCAACTGAAAATCATAGTAAATTATATTAATTATTTCATACACAGTATGTATAATATCAGAATTTCAAAACTAACATTGGCAAAGAATACTACCCCATTCTTGTGTGGACTAACATTTGCAGAAAATCTGAAAATGGTCTCATATACTTCACCAAGGAGCAACGCTAGAGATACACATATGCATGCTAATAACTCAATGCACTCGGGGTTTAGTTGGAGGTGGGAGGGGGGAGAGTTGTTTTGTACTGGAATGAAAATACCCAGATTAAATTTAGCATGAAGAGATATTTTTTTAATAATGGCACCAGATGAAACTATATAGTCTGATTCTATACAGATTAAGAAAACTTTAGCAAGTACTAAATTGGTTAACAAAAAGACTAAAATTAAGAAGGGGTCCAACAGTACAACTAATAATTTCAACTTTTGAGCATAAGGAAAGCACTCTAAAGGTAGCAACTGAGAACCAGTAATAAATGTGGGCTGAAAAGACAGTACATTTCAAGTGTCTGGGAAGGGATGCAGCTAGCTTCCAGCACAAACCACATGGGCACTGGTTCCCAAGTGGTGAGAGGTACCATACTGCAAAGTTGTGAGCACATCCCCAGCAATATGTGGAGCACCAAGCCTTGTGGAATCATCCTGGCTCCACAAGACCAACCCACTGTTCCCCAGGAAGCTGACATGCTGGAAAGCACCATGGAATGATATTTAAGTGGCCCCAGATGGAGTAATAGGATCTTATTAATACTGCCCTAGCACCCCTTCTGCTAGCAGGGGAGGCAGTGGTGCCATCAGTCAGAGTGAGAAGAAAATTCTGGCAGCCTTGAGGAAGGAATAAAAAGGAAAAGGCAACTACCATGTAATAACAACTTCAAAGAGGCTGGAGATGAGGCAGTAAAGGAAATGAGGTTCCCAATACTACATTTTCTCAAGTGATTCCTGCTGTTTGGTTAAAAAAAGGCTGCTCAGAGGACAGAATGCGAACAGGTAGGGAAGCAATCAGATGAGGCTGTGATCTCAGCAGCAGTATGAACACTTGTTTTTCCATCAGTTCATTTCCCCAGTCTGACTGGTTCACACTGGGCCCACATACGTATCTGTGTCAGTTCTGGTACCAAGGTGCCAGAACAGCAGGACAGAATGGCTGTGACCTGGTACAGGGGTTGCATACACCCATCAGTGCCATCAAATATATTCACATAAACTCATATCCTCAGTGCCAATCATTTGTTGTAGGAGGCATAGCTTAGTCTTTAGAAGTGCCATAGATTCTTGACTGTGAAACAAAGGCTTAATACCTGTTTGAACAATCCTTGAGAAAAGGTTTGGCCTAACAATCTAAATGTTTATTATTAACAGAGACGTTAAGAACATCATGCTGAGTGGATTTTGCCTTAAATCAGTCTGCATATTACCTACACAAAATCCCTTTCATACTGTGTCAAAAGCATAGGTGTGGTTTTTTTAACAGAATAGTATCAGGGTGGGCAGAAGACAAAAATGTGACATTCTAATTATATACTTCATGAAATTATGACATTTTGAAAGCTAGAAAATTACTTTGTTTCATAAACAAATTACAGCAAAATCATTCTAACTCTATTTGATAGTTATTATGGACTACTGGATTACTGACTGTAAGCAAATAACTGCAGTTTCAGGAATCAGCCTTTTTAAGATGTGACATTTTAGCTAAAACATCGTTAACTTTTTAGATGCAGTGAGAACTCACAGTATTTATCTTCTTAACAAGATCTTGTTGCATTGGAAAATTTTTAGTCTACTATCAAGTGATCCCATAAAGCAGTGCAGAACTAATGGCTTTATTAAGTACCTTTACTTCAGGCTAAATGGAAGGAGCAATTACATCCCACTTATATAGCAAAACAGCGGAAACCAGCAGAAGCTACCTCTCAGTGCAACAGAAAATTTTACAAAAAGGCCTGATCAGAAGCTCAACAGGTTCGCTGACACAAAACACAAGGCTAGGGAACTGCCAGCCCAGCTATGCTAGAGAAGCATGCAGTATTCCAGGAGTAAGGTAGCTCTTGTGGCTAGTAAGAAGCATCCACAAACAAGGCATCGAAAATAGGCAACGTTTATTACAGGTCTACTTGAAGATATTTAACCTCATAGTTGGGTTTTCTTCCACAGGACACTCTACAATCTTCCTATGTCAAGAGAAGGGCACAGGGGACACACTTGAGTTGGTCAGTAGGTCTTTCTAACATAACAAATGTGCAAGGCTGTAAGAATTGGCTACTACTTGGCCTGACAAAAAGGGCAACAACAGACACAAGTTTTAAGTTGTAAAAGCTGAAAAACATCTTATTTCTGCTTCAAATCTTTTTTTCGCTTGGAACAGTGCTGCAATACATCTTCAAAAATCTGTACACTGCTTTCTCCTGGGCCATAACAGTTATGAGTAACTATTTTCAGTTCAAATGAATAGCCTTTGAAATGCAGTTTCTATAACACACTCCTCCTTACTTGACTTTGCAATACCTCCTCACCACTATCGGGGGGGAGGGGGGGGAAAGGGCAGGGAAAGCTGAGCCCCCTTTTTTGTAAGTATTTTTGTTGGAGGGAGCAAAGGCATCTGGAAAGGGAAACTCCGGAAGGGGGATTCCAAGAGTTTGACACTTCCATGCCTTGTTGACAAGTTGGGAATTTTTGTAAGCATAAGAATTGCCAAAGAATCGGAGGTGAGATGGTAATGAGAAACTTCAGCATACAAGGAGGAATGTGGTTAAGTGTGCCTGGAAACTTGGAATTGAGGACTATTCGGTCAACAAAAAGAAACAATTGTGCATCTGTTCGTCATTTGAGCAACATGATTTATCTTTCCTATTTACTAGGAAAGACAAGTTACTAGCTACTTACTACTTACTTACTTTTTCTGCCATTCTACACTCACCATTTCCAGGCCAAGGACAGCAGTTTTCTTTGCCCACCATGACCCCATGTTGATCCTTGCTGTTACAGGATCTCTAAGTCAGCCAGAGCTTTGCAATGGAACTGCTTAGAGCCATTTTCCTGACTTGAGTATACCAAAACCAGCTGTGTTTCATTACCGACCCAAGTGAAACAAGGTGGCATTAGAAAAAGAGGAACTAAGAGTGAGATGGATTATAATAAAAGGGCATTAACAGAGGTTTCCTCTCCCACTAAATGCTTGCAGAGCAAGCTGTAGGTCCCTATTCTTAGTAACGCAATTTTTAGTGGCCTTCTGGGCCACTGCAAAACTTACATATTCTCTCTTTGGTCCCAAAGAACAGTCTCTCTCTTTCTGTCCTTTCTGAGAGCGTGTTCATTCCTAACTCCACTCAAGAGTCTCACTGTCCTTACATTTAACACTATGAATTCCCAGATTTCTGTCTCTCAGTTCGCTCTTATCCCTACTTCACACTATGGAAACTTTTTTACCTTGGCTTGCCCATTTGCTCCTGGAGCAGATACTATTGCTCACTCTATCCCACAGGCTCCATATGGCCTAGAGTGAAAACAAGGGAAGAAAGCAAAATGGCAGTCCTCATCCCCTACGTCCAGCTACTGCCCTTTTAAAAATACTGTGCTGGGGATATTGCAAACCAACAAGATAGCATCCACTACCTTTGCCTTTAGTTCTTCCAAAGTATCCTGTTCTCTGGAAGGAAGTATATAATCCAATTGCTTTCATATACAAAAGGTGGTAACTTCTTCCTAAATCACTACATTGGTCTGAGGTGATGAAGTAGAAAAAGTTTGCTCTCGCAGGAGGTTCAGGGTGGATAGTTAGGCAAATCTTTTAAATGAAAATACATATTCAATTTATCTACATGCCACTTAAAGCTCATGCATTTGTTGCAAGCTGTTGGTATCAATAGATTAATAATAAATATGTCTGTCTGACAGGAAAATATGTTAATTATATTCATGATCTTGTCCATCTGTTCCTCTGCTGTTTGTGTATCTCTGTTTCATAGTATGCTTGTTTATGTTTCAGCTGCTTGTTACATGTACCTCTATATATATCTCTATATATATATGAGGGTTGCATGATGGCTTACTTTGCACTTGTATTCTTTTTCCCTTAAGTTCTATGCAGAAGTCTGAGTCTCTGCTAGCAAACACACACCGTGTGTATTCATCAATCTGAACCAACTCCTCTTCCTGCTCAAGAGCCGTTCACGCATTGCATCAGTGCAAGTGTGAGCACACAGGAAGCACCACACCTGGCAGATACTGGCGCTTACAGAGACACATGATGAACTTTGCAGTCTCACAGCGGTCTCTCCATGGGCCCACTACCACGCCCGAATGCTCCCGGGCACACGTAAGGCCGAGCCTCCTCCGTGACTTCAGTTCCACCTTCACTCCCTGCTCTCCTGAGGTCGTATATGCGGGGATGCACACCCCACCTTCCCCTGCTTCGCTTAATGGCATGTGGGGAGGGCACAGGACTCCCTGCTCCACACGGCGAGGGCCCACGCCCTGGCAGAAAGTCCCGCCGAGTTTGGCTGGTCCTCTCAGGCCTGCAGCCGCGGGAACCATGTTGTTCCTCGCCCGCGCAGCTGCCACTCTGGAAAGGAAGCCAGCCCGCAGCCTCCCCAGTTACAGGGAGCGGACTGAAAATGCAGGGTGCCAGCACCGTGGGAAAACCAACCCACAGTGCCGGCTGGCTGCCGAAGGAGGTGTGGGGAGGTCGGACAGCCCTCCTCCTCTCCAGGCCGCCCCTCAGCTTGCCCCGTCGCCAACGGCAACAATCCTGAGCCGGCGGCGCTCGGCGCTCGATTGCGGCGGCTGGGCTCCGACTCCCCCGCCCACTCCCGCTCCGACTGGGCAGGAGGGACGTGGAGGTGGGGGGGGCACCACCCTTCCTCTCGGCGCTGGATTAGTTGTGCCTTCTAGGAACCACTGTGTTTGTTGTGGGGAGGCAAAATGGCGGCGGCGGTAGCCGGGGCCGGGGCTGGGGCCGCCCTGCTGGGCAAGGGGCTGGACATCAGCCTGGCGGCGCTGCAGCAGCATGACCCCTACATCAGCAGCATCGTGGACGTGGCCAGCCAGGTGGCGCTCTACACCTTCGGGCATCGCGCCAACGAGTGGGTACGTGCCGTCGCCCCCTCCCCGCACCCGGGAGGGGAGGGGCGGGACGAGGCCTCCCCAACACCCCGCCCCTCGCCCCGGCGTAGGCGGGACCTCTCCTCGCCCCGCCCTCCCAGATGGGCGGGAAAGGGGTGGGTGCCACCATGGCTGAGGTGTGAGGGTGTTGGTGAGGGTTCCTTCGACCCGACCAGACTGGGTGTTCTGGGTTATTTCCTTGCCCTCGCTAAGTTGGGTGAGGGGCTGTGTGTGGCTTAGGGTCTCTGGGAAGCATGGGGAGCCTTGAGGTCCCCAGGGAGTGGATTTTGAAAGGCTTACAACACTGTGAAAGTTCTGTCTTGCAGGGCAGGGACCGGGGTTTAAACCTTAGTGGGCCTTGGGGACTTCTCTGCTGCCTGAACATCTATAATGGAATCAAAATGTGCGAAAAAGTATTGGAGTCAGACTACTAAAAATGCTATTTCAGGTTTAAAAAAATTAATTAACTTGGGGAGTCTTTTTGGCAATTTGACATTTTGGCTGTTTGCAGGTGGTTCTTGATTTGCCGTATAATGGTGAGGATCAGGGGCTGTGTCTGAAGAAGCTGTGCCATCTGCCTTCTGTGTGGTTTCCCCCTTGCCTGTTGTGAGCATCCCCCCTGAGGGCAGGCGCTGTTTGGAACCTCCTGTGCTTGAGCCACTGAGCCTGGCATGTGAGTGGCCTCCTGGCGTAGCAGAGTTCACCCAATGCAGCATCTAATCTCATGGTGTCAAGCCTTTAGCTTTTTCATATCTTGCCAAAAAACTTGGGTCAGCTGCAGGGTGTAGTCTCTCACCACCAGCTGATGAAGGTGGGTTTAGTTATATTTTCCTGGCTTAGGTGAGAGACATGTAACTGAGGGTATTTGTAAAACAGGGATGAAGTCAGGAACTCACTGATAGCTAGCAAAATGCTGCCCTGATTTCAACTTTCTTAACTTTCCTTTTCTTCAGGAGAAGACTGATGTGGAGGGAACACTGTTTGTTTACACAAGGTGAGAATGTAATGTTTTAATATCTGCAGGTGGAACCTGTGGATGTGGAAAAGCTAGCTTTGGTGGAGTGTGTCTGAATGAAGTAAAATGCTCTTCCTTGTTCAAGGGTGAAAAGAAACTGAAATTAGCAGAGGCAAATGCAGGGAAGAAAACATTAGGAAGGAGAAATCGCCTTATTTTAATAAGAACTCCAAATGTGATTTAAATCTTAATGTGGGTAATCCTTAAAAATCTGTTATGTTGTTTTAAATAGGATGTAGCGTTTGCAGTTTAAAACGTGTCTGAACAAAACAAATAGTAAAATAAATAACAGCGTTCCTTAAAGTAAGGGACTGCTAGAACTACGAAGTATTGTTCCCTGCTTAGGGAACTTTCAGAATTCTTGTGACTGATTATTCCTTTTCCATGCATGTTTCATCCAATACTTTGAATGCCTTTAATGCTTTCTTTTAGCAGCAGCTCTTGCTGTGGCTTTTCAGAGTGTTGGTTCCGTTATTTATTCTAACATATACTTTAGATTTGTTGTGAAACCTGCCCTGTATTTGAGTTTTCACATTAGTGCCCCAGCATTTCCCTGTGACTATTGTTAAAACCAGAAAATAATATAGTAAGCAGATCTTGCAGTAGCTGCTGGAATAGGACACCAAAGCAGAAGCTTTCTCCTTCAACGTTTATGTTGATGAAGAGCTGGTAGGAGAACTGAGAAAGCAAGAGAGTGTTTTGAGAGAGATGCATGTGTGAAGTGACAGGAAGGCCCAAGAGACTGTGAGCTTTGTGTGAAGTGGGAATGCTGGTTTTAATCTTTTCAGCTATTTTGTACCAGCAGTGGAAATTGTCATCAGTAATTTTTCTAAGCTGCTTTCAGGTAAGTGGAGATAAGATGCTGTTATAATTACCACTACAAGAGGGAAAGAGCTGGCCCTTAGTTGTGCTAGCAGTAGGTGGAGGTGGCTGGTTGCATACTGCAAAACAGAAGTTTTTTCTCTGATATGTTGGTTTAAAACTCTAAAACTGACAACATGTAACCTGGCACTTCTAGTGTCTGGGATCTTTCACTGTTCTTCTTGTTGGCTGAGGAAGTTTCCATTTACAGCAGGGATTGCTACCCTGCCTACCCTGTAGGCAACAGTATGGCACAGGTTATGAGCTGTAAGTAACATCATACATTGCCCTCCTCATCAGTTTTAGCTTTAATTTCCTGTGGCTTTGAACAAAGTCATATGTTGCCTACAGATCATAGTTTGGAAACTGCTGGTGTTGCCTTTGTTGCATGTCATTAGTGTTGTGACAATGTAGAGTAACATGACCATTCTACTTGAACTGACTTATTTAACACCTGTCTCAAGTTTGCAAATTCAAAAAATCAGACTTCTGACTAGGTTAAAACCAGTACCAGTAGGTGGAGGTGTCTAGTTGCGTACTGCAAAGCAGAAGTTTTTCCTCTGGTATGTTTGTTTTAAACATCTAAAACTGACAATGTGTAGCCATCAGTGGAAGTGGAATGTGTGTGTTGTTTTATTTCTCTTTGTTTGTTGGGGATTTTTTAGGTGAAGGACTGACTGTTGGAAACAAGGATTCTTGTTAACAGTTCCATTTTTGTTTAGTTTTCTGAGGACATCAATCCATGCAGGTTCCTGTGCTTTGGATTTCCTAGAAAAATTACCAGCAATTACCAGAGATGGCACTTCTCCCAAATGTTTAGCCATCATCTTTTCCTTTATTGTCATGCTTTGTTTGAAAGTAGTATCTCCTGTTAGAATCGTGATAGGTTTAATAGCTTATATGCATAAAAGTTATTTAACTGACTTGAAGTGTAACCCTCATGAGGGAGCATAATGATTTAGAGTCATGGAATGGTTTGGATTAGAAGGGACCTTTAAGGATCATCTGGTCCAACCTCCTGCTGCAGGCAGGTACCTCTTTCACTAGATCAGTTTCCTCAAAGCCCCATCCAGTCTGATGCTGAGCACTTTCAATGATGAAGCATTCACGGCTTCTCTAGGCAACCTGTTCCAGTGTCTCAACATTAAAGCTTTCTTTTTAAGCTTTAGATGATATGGAAAAACCCTATCTAGTATGACCATCAGTATCTGCAGTTGTTAAACCTGAGTATCAAAAAATATACTTGATCTAGCCCATGACTAAGTCATCATGGAGTTTTTTACTGCAGCAAGAAACTATAGGGTGGATGGCTGGATAACTTGATGCCGATGGTCTGTAACATCTTGTTTGTTCAGAAGTTGTAAGCATTGAAGTAAAAACTGGACGTGCAGATATGATTATGCTGTGACTAAATCACTGGACCTCAAATGGTAGTATCACAGGTATGGCATACTCTCTGTAGCTATTGTGCGACCAATGGAGTGTCTGTTACTTCTCATACATAATGTAGGGTTTTGGCATAATTAAACCGGTCACACAAAACACTGCAAGAGTCAGTTGTTATTTCCTTGGCAACAAAATTAGATTTTTGTAGTATCTCTTAAAAATAATTAAAAAAAACCAAACAAACAAACAACATTTTGGAGAACTATACAACAAAGAAATTCTAGTAATTTCTTTTAATCCTTGACTTCATGTGATTTCTAATTGATAATTTTCAGATCGGCTTCTCCAAGGCATGGCTTCACAATTATGAACAGACTGAGCATGGAAAATCGAACAGAACCTATTACTAAAGACCTCGATTTCCAGCTGCAGGACCCTTTTCTACTGTACAGAAATGCTAGATGTAAGTATGTGATATGTTGGGTTAAATACTGAAGTCAGCTCCTCTTCAGAGTTCTTGGTTAAGGCCATCTAAATGATTACACTGCAGTTTTCAGGGGCTGAATCTTGCTGGTAACAGTTACAGTTGAAGGAATACATTTTGCCTCTTGATGTACTGGAAGAGAAGTGCTCCCTAAAATGCTCCTTTTCTAAAGAAAGTACTAGAATGTACTTAACAGTAATGTCTTCTTTTAGCTGACAAATAGTAGACTTTTATGTTTGTGTGAATATGATGGGTGTAAAGACTCACAGAAGATACTGTGTGTGTTCCCAGTCAGTGTTGGGAAGTCTCACAGTAAAACAGATCTACTGAGGGTTAAGGTAGTATTTGTAGTCTTGGTTTTCTGAATAAAAATAACAAATGCAGCCATTTCAAACCCTGTCTTCTGTTCCAGCTCCAAAATCCTGTCCTTGCAGCAAGTTGGAAGATAGGTTACTTCTAAACTATTAGGAGTAACTCTTGACAATGTAGTGTTGAGGCTAATTTAAACCCTGATGAAAGACAAAGTTACTATTTTGGGCTCTGTGTCTATCTTAAGTGATTATACAAGAATTAGTGAGTGTCAGACTCAACTAATAACTCAAAAAATAAGTGGAAGGCATGAGAAATCTGTATGTAAAAGTACAGCTATACATACACACTGTTACAACATGCAATTATATGAGAATGAGCAGTTATAAATACATGGTTTATATCTGTACTTGGAAGCAGAGCTGTAGTACAATTTATGTTTTATGCTTGATGCATTAAAGCAGATTGCAAAAAAGTTGTATGTAAACTGTGATGCCTAAGTGTTCCCTCTGGATGAAGTAGAAACAAAGGATATTAATAGCATACAAAACAGCCCAGTTTAATAATATGCTCAACCTTTTTACTTCATAAACTTAGCTTAGAGTTGGAAAGTATATCAAGAGGGAGTCCTGTTGTTCACACATGCTATGGGGCAGAAACAATTGAGAAATAACATTTTAAATAACCTAAATGAAATTTATTTTTGGGAGTAGTCAATAGGCTGGCAAAGAATTGAAATTCCCAAAGAAATTGAAAAGAAATGCAGGCATTTTCAAGCTAACATAGACTAGACCAGGCATTCAGACATTAGGATTTTAGGTAACATGAGACCTATTTATCTCATCTGTTTTTCAGGAGACTTTTCTCTTTATATATGCGATCTTTTTTATCCCGTTTTGAAGTTTCATTAGGAGTCTATGCATCTATATACTAATACCTACCTTTTGAAATCCATTCTATTGATTTTTCACTTTTGTTGAATGAATTGGTATGAATAGTAATTACAAGTTATAACTATGCTGACATGAAGTAACACAGTTTTTGGTCTGAGTAGTACAAATAAACTGTGATTTGTTTGGTTTTATTAGGAGAAAAAATTGAGGTTTTGGGGAGGTGTAAGCCCTTTGTTCACTAAGGGATGTCAAAATTTTAGTTTTACGTCTCAAGTGTAAGTATTAATGTATGATTCTGAGCAGTGGGCCTGTGTTCAAGTAACTTGTCCAGGGCTTTTTGGCTAGTTGTGCAACAGCAAAAAGCAGAAGGCTTCTTTTCTAGGTTCTTCTCTCTAGGCAATGGTTCTTTTAGGCTAGTTACTGCTGAACTGTGTTTGCACAGTGTCAAGGCATTCTGTTTCTCACACTACCCTGCCAGGTTGGAGATGCACAAGAATTTGGGAGGGAACACAGCTGGGACAGCTGACCCCAACTGACCAAAGGGATACACCAGACCATGTGACATTGTGCCCGGCAATAAAAGCTGGGGAAAGGAAGAAGGGAGGATGTTTGGAGTTAATGGCATTTGTTTTCCCAAGTAGCCATTGCATTTGACGAAGCCCTGCTTTCCTGGAAATGGCTAGATACCTGCCTACTGATGGAAAGCAGTGAATGAATTCCTTATTCTGATTTGCTTGTGTGTACAGCTTTGCATCATGTAATAAACTGTTTATTCCCAACTCAGAAGTTTTCTTACTTTTGCCCTTCTGATTCTCTCCCTGTTCCTCTGAGAGGAGGGAGCAAGTGACTGTGTGGGGCTGAACTACCTGTTGGGCTGAACTACCTGTTGGGTTTAACCCATACCACCTAATTTGCCTGTGGCAACATGAAAGTAATACATATATTTCAGTTTAGGATCTCTCTGCCACAGGATCTGATACCTTTTTGACCTCATGGCACTCTTTATTGTATCATTCCCATGAGTGCCTCCATGAAAAAAAGAACTAACAAGATTCCCAGCCAGTGCACTTCTGGTTTTATAAAGTCATTTTCAGCCTGGGTCTGTGTGTCTGATTTTTAACAGTTAGCTATTCAATCTAATCATGGGTAAATACATCTGCTACTTAATTCGAGAATCTTGTTGTCTGAGAGAAGATTGTTTGCTTTACTGAAAAAAAAAATATCTACTAGTTTAGGGTTTCAGTTAGTGTCAGATGTGTCCCAGGCATGTTACCCCTAGTAACCTAGATGTTACTTCATCTTCTTAAAGTGCTCTTACAAAAGCTTAATCATTAGTTCTTCAAGAAAACTGAAAGTCTCGGTACTTCAAAGAAAAACATTTGTTTCCTCAGATTTTCATGGAAACATCTGTGTTTCCAGAGCAAACTGACATTACAGACTCATAAAAGGAAAGTTATCTACCAACTCATTTGACTCTTCCACATTTTCTTTAGCTCCCTACAGATTGTTCACATGGTGATTTTTCCACTGAGATGCAAATACCTCTACCTCAGTCTTTCTTACTGTGTATTACTGTGTCTGTCAAAGCCTTTGCTATATAAAATAAAGGAACTCCTTAAGTATCTATTGCCACTAGGGCGTCATCCAAACATGAACATCTTGAAGGTTCTATATAAGTATTTTCTTTGTGTTTTACTTGTCTTTAATTTAGTTATTTCTTTTTCCAAACTAAGGCTTCAGACTTCTTCCTTATTAAATGGAGCTTTTATCCAAAACTTTGTTTTTTAGGTCCAGTTCTTATAATATTATTTTAATCTCCTGCTTCTAGATCCTAACAAGAAGTACTCAGTAATAGTTGTTTACCTGGCAAAACAGTGGGCAGTTTGGCAGTAATACTTAACAGTATCTGGGAATAAGTTATCTTTTTGTAAGCTTTTGTTTGACTTGGTTACTTCTTACTCTATTCTTCATACATATCTTATTAGTTATAACAAAACTAGCAGTTTCCTTTGTTTTTCTAAATGGTGTAGTTGCTTTCCTGTATAAGAGGACTTACATTTGGGGTTTGTGACAATGTAAATGTCAGCAAAATACAAAAGCAAGCATTTGGAGGAATAAAGAAGTCCTGCCTGGTGTGTTTTGTCTTCCAATATTTTGAACATTTGGTGAAACCAAATTCATTTCAGTATCACTGAATACCTACGGCTGGTTGTATCACATAGTGTAAAATAAATGCTCTTGGCAGCAAAAGGTGGTACTTGTGTATTGGACAAGTCTGCCAACATTTTGTCATGTTACAGCTATCATTTTGTAAAGATTGCTTTGCATCCAATATATGATTACAATAGAAAAAGCTTTCCAAAATTATTCACAATAAATATAAGTTTTATGAATAGTTAAAGTATGAAAAGGAGTGTTTTGATCTTACTTTTTACTTGACTGGTTTTTGTATTTCTTCTATTGTTCCATATGATCTTGGTCATCTAAAGTTGAAATACTGTCTAAACATTGTGTTGCAGACACCTACATTCTAATTCCAGGACTTTTCAGGCTGGATTTGGGATCCATGCCAGTTAATGTTTGCACTGATCTACTATTTCACAGAAAAGTTTAGTTTGGGAAATCTGTTAGGCTAGAGCTAGGGTTATTAATTTCAAAGCCAGGAGGGAAGCTCAAATTACAGTTTTTAATGTCAGCAGAAATTCTTGTCCACCGAGAAACAGAATGTTTATGGATAGAATAGGTGCTTCAGTGTGACCTTTAAACTTCTGTAGTTGACTGCATTTTTAGGTGCTTTCTCCCTGAGAGCAAGTAAGACAGTAGTTTTGTTTTTGTTTAGGTCATCTAACAATTTTAAGAGTTTTAAAATATTTCCTGGGTTCTATATCTGAGTCACATCGTTGCTACTTTTTTCCCTAATCTTTGATATTTGTTGTGAAAACCAATGTTTAGAGCCTGTTGCTTAAGATTTCATGCTGATTAATATGAGAGTTCAGAAGAAGTGCACAACTGTAAATTATTGGTTAAAATAACGCTCATTAGCACTCCCCTTTTAGCACTGATCAGCTATATAATAATTTACTCACTACTATTCCCAACTGTATATTGTACCAGGAGTATATGGGTGTATGTTGGGTCAGTGAATTATTTCTTGGGTTGACTGATTTATGATTTCATCACTGAGTACTGTTTTTCATGTTGACAGGACACAGAGAAATTAGTGAATATTAAGTTGCATATCTTAGAAGTAGCTTTACCTTGAGCATTTCAGCTGTGAGAAAAAGATACAAGATCCTGCCTTTATAATAATTAGTCTGCTAATTGTGACAATGATCTGATAATTGGGTTAATTGGGTGCTTTTGTGCTATAACAAGTAGAAAAAGCTGTATGAGAGATCAACAAATATTCTGTATCTGACTAGATTCTACATGCATTTGGGCAAACAAGTTACTTTTAATTTCTGTGCCATAATTGCAGCAAGGCCTTTGATCACGTCATCTCCCAGGCTTGAAACTGAATAAAGCTTCCTGGTCACATGTGGCATATTAGAATATGAGCTATTGTAGAGGCTCAGGAAGTGGTACAAAAGCAGGCCAGACAGGTCTGGTTTTCATAAAACTGTCTAGATTCATAATCTCATACGAGCTTCAATTGTCCAGTTTAACCTGCCGCCATATGTCTATCAGAAGCTTGAAAATTTAGTATTATCTTGCCAGATTCCCACACTAGAAAGACATCAAGTAGATGGGATGAGAGGGAGAGAGAAGTTTGTCAGCTCTCCAAAGAAGTAGCCTAAGTTTTGTTTTTCATTTGGGGAAGGGTTCCCTGTAGGTCATAATTATTTATGTATGAAAAGTTTTCCAAATATATGTGTGGGGGCAAGTGACTGTAAAATGTTTAGGAAAATATAATGGTGCATATTTTTATCAAGCTATTATTTTTCATACTTAAATTCTATGTTACAGCATCTTGGAGCCCTCTCTCAAAGGGCAGTTCGTCCTCTTGGAGACTGATTGTGGCTTATTCCAGTTCACCCCTCTAAATAAATTCATCCTGGTAAAAATACTAAATGGATTGCAAGTGTCCCAATTCTGTAGGCATTTCTGAAGAATTATTGACTCTGCAAGTAGCATTCTTCTTGTAAAGAACATCTTAGTTTGAAGACTATTAGAAGTTTACTTCCAAAGAGAAAGCAGAAGACAACAGTAACAGTATTTGAGTGATATGTAAAAATGTCACAAAAAAGAATCTTCTTTTGGATACTATAATTTTTTTTTTACACTGAAATATGTTCTTGGTCTATACTACATTATATATTCTATTATTTGGTATTTTAAATCTCTTCTTTGTTCTGAAATGTGGTTTTGTTTGGGAATGAAACCAGCAGTTGGTGGATAAATTTATTTGTATATATGTTTAGATTCAGCCTTCTGCATATTGACCAATAAACAACTGCTTGCTCAACTGTTTCCATTGAGACAGGTTAAACAGATATTCCAAGCTTTGTTTTTATGAAGTAATAGAGTTTCTGTTAGGTTTGGTTTTGGTGAAAACATAGTTTAAAATGGAGAGCCTTATTTATCAGCCTCCTACCTGCCAACATACAGTATCTAGTCCAATAGCAAAAAGAACCCCAACACGATGAACACAGTAAGTTGAAATGTGTATTCATTTATTATTCCCCAAATGCTCATTGGTCTTTTTGAATTTCGAAACAAATGCCTTTAAGTGTTTTTAACTTCATTCAATCTTTATTATTTTTCTCTAAATTCAGTGGTCTGCTGTTTGAGAAATATTACATGGCTTTCTGTTGCTGCATCATTAAGCAAAAAGCAACATTTTTGTCACAGCTGAATGATTTAAAAACTTTTTTTTTTGAGATTAAGTTTGATTGCAAAATTATTATTATGGCCTGCATATTATGTTCAAGAAAGTATTTCTGTAGTTTAAAACTCTTTGAAAAATATTTGTCAATTTGGAGCAAAAGTGTTTGGAAAATGAAAGCTGAAACTATAGAAATTCAAAGTAATTTTGGCAGAATAGCCTAGCCCTCATAAGAGGTGTGTTCTTCACAGCCTGTTGTTTGCTAAATGAACTTGGCTAGAGCTTTTTTTTCTAAAAGCCTGCCTGGACTGACCACTGTTGTTCATTCAGAATATGAATGCTTGTGGTTTACCTGAGGTTCTGACCTTGGAGACGTTTTTATCTCAGAGAAATAAACAAGTTGCTCCTCCTTCTTCCCATTCCATCTTCTCTCCTTTGATCAGCATTATAAAAATTCATCATGCATCCAGTAAGATAGAAACAGTAGCAGAGGTCAAGATTGTTGTCCCTTGATGTTATTGACCTTAAAATGAAACCTCAATTTTGCTGAGAGTGGTGGAATGCTGACACTTAAGCATAGGTATTATTTGCCTTTTTTAAATCTAAAAGGAAAATAACCAGACTGAAAATACATTTATGTTGTAGTAAGGGTTGATTCTCAACCCAGAACATTAAGGTTGACTTCCAGACAGAGTGAGCTTTGTCATGTTATATGCATTTTTCTTCAAAACCTGTTTTATAGTTTGTGTCCAACTTAATTTGCACATGACAAGTTATAAAATATTTTTCTTGAGAGAAGTAAATAGGAGCAGGAAGAGACTTGCTTATCGGATGCATAGTGTTGGTAATTTTTTTTTTCTTTCATGAGAGCAGTGCTGTCTAGCACTAAGTTTAGTGACTTCCTTATATCTACACAAATTATCTGTTTTTATACCAGTTTATAAAAACATATATAAAAGTATTACTGATTTCCTGCTGTATTTCTAATATAGTTATTCCCTTTGTGTTCTATTCTTCAAACTACTAATGATTTTAATGTGCTCTGAAGATCATAAAAATCGCTTCAGAACATCAACAAAAATAATAAATTGCCCCTTGGAAATTATATAGATACTAATCTACATTTTTTTATATATATAAAACCAAATATATACATTTTTATGTTAGAATTTGTGCTTTCTCCCTCATTTTAATTTTCAAGGATGCCTAAAAAGCTTTAATGCTTGCCTGTTGAGATACAAAAATAGCCTTGTAACTTGATGGCGTAATAACTAAACGCTGTATTGCAGTCGGGTGTGGATGGACATGCCACAGTGCCGGCTCAAGTCAGGTGATTTTTAAGACCAGGAATCACGATCTTACTGTCTCGTGGTTAGCTGGCTTGCCTTTTCTAGAGCATACAACTTGATATGCCTAGTTTTGAATTCTGTAACTAAATGCTGCTTGAGTCTATGGAAGTAGGAGTGGATTTTTGATGTAGTAAAAAGGACAGGGTCATTTTTTGTAAAGAAGTATGCGTATGTGCAATTTACGGTAAAAAAACAAATTGACTGAAAAAAAAGTCTAGTAGAATATGCTTTTCTGTGGTAGGTGACTTGTAGGTGATCACATTTTCTTCTTTTCCTAACTCAGTATCTTGCTAAAGCTAGCCTTGTTTGGAGCAGAAGGCTGATGTAAATGATCTGCATAGGCCTCAGCAAAACTAAATTACTAATGTGATTAGGATTAGCAGGTATTGGTTGATTCTAGTTTAGACTGTTTGGGATGTTTTTATTTTTATTTGGGTTTTTTGTGCTTGGTTTTTTTTGTGGAGAGTAAATGTAGTTCTGTGATTTCAATTTTCAGTGTTCAAATAAAAAGAAAAGCAGAGGACAAATTGTAATATCTCCTTTTTGTTTGTTTCCTTTTAAAGCAACATTGTTTTTACTAGTAAGGACCTCTAAAGTTGTTGGCTTTTTTTTTTTTTTTTTCCCCAGGACTGCTGCCTTACTCATATTTTCCTTTAAACTAAATAAAATACATGTTTTTCACTTGAAATTGAGCATGCAGGTTGTGAAGGCCTTAAGATTAAGATGTACATTTTGATGAGTAAAACCCTGTCACTTGTCACTTCACCCCATTCAACACAGGTATTTCTATCCAGGCTTTTCTAACAGGCCATTTTTGTTGTTTCTTCCTCAACCTTCCTACTCTAAGGATTTGGTACTAGTTGTGGCAATCTTTGACTGAACAAAGCAAACAGTTTAGAATACTTGGCATTTGTAACATGGCTTTTCAGAACTCTTAACAGTAATGACTGCAGCCATCTTTTTGCTCTAATGATGCATTTCTGTTGTCTGATGAGGATGACAAAACCACAAAAAACTCACAAGAAAAAGTGCAATATTCCTAGCATAGATTTTCAGTTATATGGAACGATAGAGTCCAATCTGATAGAGAAACTGTATGTCATTTGAGAAGAAACAGACTAAGGAGCTAAGATAACAAAGCTATGCAGGTTTTTTTTGATGGCTGGTAATTATTTTATGTACGGTGGAGCTGTATCTCTGCCTGGGCAAGCAAGTTGGTAGGAAAAGTATATGGAATAGAATTAAGAGCTTATATCAAGCACCCTGAAGTTGTGGATGAGCTACTGAATAGAAATACTGCATATATCTGTTAGACACATACTTTGTTTCCCATTTATGGATGTCAGCATATAACCAACATGTTAGCTTGTCTGGACATTTACTGCTGAAAGTGTACTGCCAGCACTGGGAATTCCGGACATCTTTTCAAGATAAGATAGGTATATGATGCAGTAAAGCTCAAGAGTTCAAGTTGGAACAGATAATATTTTTTAATGAGGTTATTTTCATGTGTCTACCTGTATACCCTCTGCTTCATACACACCTCCTTGTATAGCATAAAAAGTAGATTTTTCCAGGTCAGTGTAAATATATACATGAATCTACATATATTATTCTCCAGATAAAGTATTACAGATACAGTTGCTTATTAGAAATCTCTCACCTAACCTCTCTTTCATATTAGTGCCTTCATAGGTGCACATATGCACTTAGTATTTTGTATGTTTTTTCTTTGAACACATTCTTTTTATGTTTTAAGCTTGTTAGCCTTTTTGTCTACTGAAAAACCTTTCGTTTTTGTTCCTTATACTTACATGCCTTGCCTGTGCGTCTTTTTGTTTCTTATGTCAAAGTGGAAGTGAGAAAGCAATGTTCATTGGAAGCCCAAAAGACCAAGAAAAGCCGTACATTTACTTAATTCCACAACTTTGAAAATTACCAGAATTATCTAAATCCTGTGGTAGCGTGATCACATTTACAGGACTTCACAGTGCATTATCCCCAACTATTACTGTAAGTTATTAGTGTAGTTTCATATATTCTACAGATTGTTCTATTTAAATAGAAAAGGAATACTTTTCCTAACAGGTTAGATACCAGTACAATTTGCGTGCACACAACTGGGTAATGTTGTCTTACCTCCAGGTTTGATGTAGAAGCAGTTAAGCTGAGTTTCATGCACCAGCTTCCCCTTATACTTCGTATCAGGTTCCCCTGGCTGGTGGCTGGGTAGCGGGTGATACGCTTGCCGAACAAAAGCTTGAAACATTTTAAAATTCCAAGGAGCGTTGAAACAGCTGAACCTGAATATATTTTCTGTGTATAGTAAAGGTAACTTCCTTTTGGTCAATTGTTTCTTACTTTAGAGTTATGTTATGTAAGAGTCTTGCACAGAATTTAAAACCTGAATAATGCTTTAAAGCACTGACGACTTGGTCTTTTAATCTAGAAACTATTTTCCAGTTCTTTGAAACCTCTGCAATATCTCCTGCATTATCCTTCCTTTCCTTTCTCTTCACTACTAATCCTTTTCTTGTCCTCTGTGCCTTATGCTTAGTTGGAGCCTTCTCCTCCCCCTGTGTTTTTTCAGGAAAACTCAGATTGAGAAGTGAAGATAATGGGCGCCATCCACCCGTCAGCTCATCACCTCACTGAGCCCTGACGATCTCTGGTTTCTGTATATCAGCACAGTCTTCCTTGATAATATCCTCTTGTGTTTGAAAAAAATAGGTTTGTCTACTAGGGGGTGGACTTCACTCCTGACATAGCCAGAAAAGTTCTCTTGGAATGTAAGCTTGCTCACAGGCACTCTTTTATAAGTGTGTGTATATATACAAAAATATTTGTAACCTCCTCTCAAAACGTGGAAGATAAATATGTGAGCAAGTGTATCCCACAGCGCATATACAAGCTGCTCACTTCTGTCTACTATTGATTTAATACAAGCTCTTGAGTGCCTCATAAGCTCTCTCTTCGTTAAAACAAGCCTTAAATCGGCAGTAAACAATACTTTTCAATTAGAGGAGGAAAAAAGAAAGAAACCCTTCTCAAGTATAAGATAGCATACCCTTTAAAGGACAAGGAATGTGTTCTATACAGAAACACGGTGCAACCGTTCCAGCGGAATTCCACTAAGGCTGCAAATGCAGCGTTGCTTTTTTGTCTCAACTGACATACAAACTAGTAAGAGCACTGGGCTTAATACTTGCTATCTGCTGTGCTCTAACGGTTGCAGCTGCAGCCCAGTTGTTGGATTTGCCATGCAGAGCTTGCCTTAATAAAATTTCCTAAAATATAAAGTCATATCATAACATATTGCTTAAAATGAGTCATTAAAAAACCAAAGGAGGGTTTTACCTGCTAGCTCTGTTATTTCAGACATACATACTCCTAGGTCTTTTGGAGCCTGTTTCAGTAATCCTTTTGCGTAGCGGAGATATTATTTATATGAATAAAAACAACCAGTTATCCTTTAGCTGGGGTCTGGGGGGGGGGGGGGGGGGGGGGGGGGGGGGGGGGGGGAAGTAAGTGATGTAAGACACATGCTTCAGGTCAGAAGTCAACAATAAAGGGACTAGGAAGATTCTTCCTGTGAATCATCTGGTGCTGGTCACTGTCTTAGGCAGGATATGGACTTTCAGTTTGATGAGCTCCACCGCTTCTTTTGTCTCTGTCAAACAAACTGCCTTTCTGTAAAATTTCAGTATTAGTTGTGTTAATCCTTACAGTGTTAAATCCTCCACATAGGAATGTGTAGCAGCTCTCAATGAAGAGGTTCATAAAACTTCGTAATGATGAGAAAAGAAGAGTAATAACATTGGATTTGTATTTAAGGTATCATGTGCCTTCCTGGAGTGTTTTGCTACTTTTATGTTGTTGTTGTCATCTCTCTCTTCTGTTTTTATTCAGGGTTTCTCTTCCGTGAATGTTATGTCTCTTTCAAATACAAAACAAAGTAGAGGTTCAAATTTGCACTGAGAGTTAAAAGGAGGAGGGGAGAGACTGAGGAAGCAGAAGATGACTGCTGATGTGTTTTATTCCTAAAGATTTATGCATGAGCTGGTAAAATGCTGCTGACTTCTGAATCAAAATCAAATATGCACTTTTACTTTCTATGTGACAATAGTACAGTTGCTGTAATGAAAATCACCCAATACAAAATTCCAAATTTTTAGTAGAATTGAAATATATCCCTATTCTGTATTTGCGGATTAAAAAGTGCAGGGTATCTCCCAGTGTTAGCTGCTAATATAAAATTAATTTGGTAAATGTGTTGGTGGTTTTTTTGTTTTTTTTTTTTTCTGTTGGATTACAGGTTTAAAACAAGGAAATGCTTACTGCTTAAATTGCATTTTCTTGGTGACAAACTTGATTTTAGGAGTACATTCCTTTTCTCCCTCTACACATATACCCACACAGAATGCCTGGTGTGCAAGAAGATAGAGAAGTCAGTAAACTGCTAATGTTTGTCATAGTAATCTAAACACTAACTTGATAGTTAAAATATTTTTAATAGTATATACAAATAGTTAAAAAATAATTACAGCAATTTAAAAAAAGCAATAAGGTAGATCAAAGAGGAGGTAATTGTATCATCATGAAAGAAATTACTAAATCACAACTTTCACAAGAAAAAAAGTAGGTCATAAAATGTATTTTAAACATTTTTTATTAACCTTTTAGGATTAAATTTAATGATCTTTCAGTTTTCAAGCATTTAAAAATTCAGGGACTGTATGTGAATGATACTGAGATGTACCGAAATGCAGCTTGTGAGCACAGTGTGAACCTACCCACAATTGGAGTAAACCTACTACTTGTTGTCTGTCATGATGTGAGAACAGTGAACATCCTTCCTGTGACCATCAAATTGTATTGTATCACTGAAAATGAGACAAACTTAAAAATTTCCAAGGGCAACTGCAGATAATCAGTTGTTACTGAAGGCAGTGTAAGGAAGGAATAAATAAAATAAATAAAAGAAGGAATGGCTACAGAGTGGTAGAGAAGAATGTTTTCATGTGTTAAATAGAACATTTTAACAGGCTGTGGCAAATCCTTTAAAGTAAATGCATAAGAGACATTGTAAATATGAAGTAAATGTTCAACAATTCAGAAATAGTAGCTGATTTTGTTTATATCTACATGGATTTCTTAATTCTTTTTCTAACCATTTCAGAAATAGAGATGGTGTAGGAAAAATGAAGAAATTGCCTGCCTCCAAAATGATGTATACAAAGTATACACAGAGTATACAAATGGAAAAAGACAAAGTTAATTGTTCGGTTGAGTTTTTTTAATTCTGTTAATCTTAGGGTATTTCTTATGTGTTCCTTGTTACAAGGACAAGTATACATACATATATATACAAGCAACTTAGACTTTTGTTGTTGCAGTTTAAGAACTTAGGCCAGATTTGCAAATGTACTTCAATTTCTTATAATCTGAGGTATGCAATGAAGAAATGAGACATGAGACCACAACAGTCAGAATTAGAAACATCATCTGTAATTAAGTCTGCTTACTTTCTTCATGAAGCCCTTTTTGAAGTTGTTCATAACTTTGTGGGAGTTAAACCATTTGGGTTGACAGCTCATTAGACTGATTATAATAATGTGATTATAGTAAAACTTCAGGTTTCAGGGAGAAGTAACCTAAAATATCATGCTATTGAAGACCTATATGGGGTTGAAATAGTCTTCCTTCTTTTTTTCCTTCTTTCTTATTTTACTGAAAAAGCTCATTGGCAGAGTTTGGGAAAGAACTTGACTTGAACTTGACTATAGCTCTGGAATTAGAGATGTACTTTGACCTTTGTTGGGTACCTCAGAGGTGCACTAGAAATCACCAAGAACATATTCTTAGATTTGACTAAAGTATAAATGAAAACCATGATGTCCAAATCCTGATGAGTGCTCTACCAACTGTTTATGTCACAGGAGAGCAGGCTTTATGCCCCACTAGAAGCCCACATACTCCACAAGAAACATAACAGAAACTGCTGCTGTTCTTAATCTAGTGGAAGGCAGAATAGAACTAAAAAGATGGGAATTTGAGAGGGTGAAGGCAGCTCTCCTCCCTGTTCTTTAAAATGAAAGCAAGCACATTTTTGTCTGCAGGTTGAAAAGGTGCCATTGTCCCATTTTCCTTGATTGAGAAGAGTTCTCATTGCTTTTAGCTACTAAGTATGATGTGATATGCACAGAATCAAGAAGAGTATGGTTTCTAGATTAACCTCTTCCACTTGTGATAGCAGAAAAAGCTTACACTAACATAAAACTAACAGGAGTTAGGAATATATTTTTAGTCTAGATGAGTGTAATGGCATTTTTGTGTTATGTTCAGGTGATTCCTGTAGATCAGGGCCTGACTTAATTTCAGTGCATCGAAGACATGTTTTATCGTTTGCATGTAGAAAGTTAGCAGAGAATATAGAGCAATCATAAGCTAATACAGGTGGGAGTTTCAGAGTTATGTCTCTTTTCCACTGAACTTTGATGGAATTTTTTCATAGGAAGGATGCTTTAGTTGGCTGATGGTATTTGGATTTTGGTTTCTGCCATGATGCAGACTTCTTCACTTAACCGTTCTATAGTCAGCATCTATCATAACTTATCAATAATGAAACAGTACTTCTACCCACCATTTGTTTACCTTAATACCTCCTCACATAGCGTTTATACTTCTTGAGTGAGACTGTTTAATCATTCCTATTACAAAAGGCAGTGGACCTCCAGTCCGATGTGGACATTCTAGAGGTATGTTGTGAAATAGTAATGAGAACTACTTTTTATTGAAGAACAACAGCTTATAATCAATTTATTAAAAACAACATGTTAATTAAGAAATTGATGGTGTCTCTACAGACTTCCTGCCTTAATTTCATTGTCACACATCATTATGAGCTAAAAATTATTTGCAACTGATGATGCAATGGCAAGGGATGTGACTGGAAAACCAGTGGTGGGGGAAAAAAATAAATCCACTAAGCCAGATGGATCATAACATAGATGCTATTCCTGCATCGTGACTAAAAATTTCTTGTAACATCAACAGAATGTGATTTTAAGGGAAATCTTGCAAATTCAGTTTGGCTTTGGGCTCTTCTCCAAAAAGTAAAGGACCTGCTGATGGACTGTTACATCTGCTGAGCTTTATGGAAATAAATGGATCAATGGGCTTTAAAGTCCCCTACAATACTAATATAACTTTAGCTTTGAGGCTATTTAAGGGGCATTCTAGTGAGCCGGTCTTGTTTATGTCTGCTACAAACTTGACAGCTTTTTCATAAAGAATTTCTGATAAATTTTGATTAAAAATCTGCCTGAAGTCCAGCTATCACAGTACAGCAACAGACATGATTTAATGAACAATCCACTATCTCAAAGCTGTCCCTTTTCTTGCATCATGAAATCAGAAATATTTGCTGACTCTGTCTGGAGGCTTGCAAATTGGTCACCCAACTTTTATGACTGGTAGAAGATGGTAGGGATATTTCAGGGTCCATCCTATTAGCAAAAAAATGTCTCTTGTGTTGATTTTTAAGGCATAGTTCCAGGCACAATTAAACAGATGGTGGTGAGGAACTTATTCTTGACTTCAGTAGTGTTGCCAATCATTGCCCACTCTCAAACCATTTGCTTTTGGGGAAAGGAGTTTTGAGGGTCTCTTGCATTTTGTTGGTGGCTATGTTGTTGTATATTTTCTTGTTTTCCTTGTGTATCTTCTTGGTTTTTCACTTGCCATGTGGGATCATCAGTTTGCATTAAGATGACTCTGACTCTGAGCAGGATTCCTTTCCCTTTAATAACTGGGTTTTTTTCCTTGCTTGTTCATATATAATATTTTAAAAGTTCAGAATAATGGAAATAGCAAGTCACCGATATCTCTGTCTATATTAAAAGTTGCCCAGGTAAGTGGATCAGGAGTTTTATCAAACTTTAAATGAAGGTCTGATGATTTAGGGTGTTTAGCTGTTGGGTGTTTAGCTGTTTCAGCAGCTCTTTAGGAATTTAAGTTTAGATCATATCAAAATACAGGTTATTTGTTGTTTGAATGACTTCTACCTTGCTTCTGTTTTTTGGCATTTTTGTGCCTGGGACATCATAAAGAATTTTGGTTCCCCTCTAAGACTTCCAGAAATAACAGGATATATCTAAGCTGAATTTTCATTATTTAGAATCAAATATGTTTGTTTTACCTATGTTTTGTATTGTGCTGCTTTACATAATGGTGAGAAGCAAGAGACCTAAAACTTCCTGTCATGTCAATAAGCCACATTGCTGTCAATATAGTATAGTAGGATTAATTTTTTTTTTCTGGTGTTTTGTTTTTAAAAATCTAAATCGCTAAACAAAATTTTGTGATTTATGTGACTTTAAGGCTGTCGATAACTAAAAGAACTCTAAGGCTCCAGATGAGCAAATACCACCATTAAGACTGCTGGTGCAATCTCTTAAAAAAAAAAAAGGACTTTTTAAGAAGTCCTTTTAAAAGGAGGACTTTTTTAAAACAAGGACTTTTCAGTTATCAAATGGTCTGAAAGGCCTTTATTTGAAGAGCTGCTATTCGGTGTTCTGGTTTTTTCCTTATTAGTGATACGTGGTCTTTTTGCTTTGTTATCTACCACTGAAGTTCTACACTGAGGACAGAACTATTAATTGCTTTTTTTCTTCTTGTTGTTTTCTGTGGTATAATGGATAACTTGTAATTACGCTGAACTGTTATACCTTGCTCAGATTAAAAGAATTATGCTTCCCATTTTACAAATTGGGATCCTAAGGCAGAATAGTTACAATTATAGAGATCTATTAAGTGTAGGGTATCTGACTTTAAATTATTTGGGCCTAATTTTTCCAATGTAGTTACCATTCATATGTTCAAAAGCACTTCTTACAGACTTTGGTTGTGATTATGAGAAGCTGGCATTTTTGAAGGTTTTGCACTCAAATCTTAAACCCGGGTCTAGGACCTCAAATCAAACACTGGAAAATTAATTATACACAATCAGTGACAGCCACTTAAGATGACATTTTGCTACTTGCATATTATTGCATAATATCTCTGGGGCAGCATCAGAGATGGAAGTCAGCTTTCCAAGATAGCCTGCAGCTGCCTTAGCTGCCGTTTTGTTTGGTTTTCTGTATCTTCCTTTGTTGCAATCCTCTTGCTTTATTCCACAGACTATTATGTAGAACTTCAACAGGCAAGTCGCCTTCATTACTCAAGCATGAGCAAACTGTAAAGACAGTATTACAATTGCATTGCAGTAGAAGAGCACAAAATTAATGTGGCGTGCTTTAATTAATGTTTTAAATTAAGAACTTGGTGATTAAAAATTATTGTTGTGGTTATAACCTGCTTTGGTTCTTTCCTCAGTAGCTCCTGCAAAATGGAAGCTGCAGTAATCTAAAAAGTACTAGAAAAATGAATAAATGAATACAAGCATTGATAGTTTGCTGAATTACCATTACATAAATGGTAGATAGTACAGGGAAAAGATGGCCAACATAGAGTCTGGCTACCTGTTAAGATGTGTGTAGAGAAACTCTACTTTGATAAAACAAAGTGTGGATTTACATATTCAGCAGCAAGAGTCTAGGCCATAGCTAGGGAATAAAGTACCTTAAAAATACGATATCAAAATTAGAACATGAAAGTTGAAGAATGTAAAGTGTGAAACAGTTTCTAGGTACAGGAGAATCTCTAGTCAGTAGTTACGATATTTCTATAGTTATTTTTACCAAGCTTAAATACTGTATGCAGTTTGTGGAGCAAGCATGTAAAAATAATGTCTTGCGAGTACACGGAAACGAAAACTCTGATAGTGGAAATGTCTATCCAGAAGACAAAAATCTAATAGCTGGCAGCTGAAGCTGGACAAATGAAGAGTAAAATAAATAATCTTAAAGAAAATTCCTTTTTGTATAGGTTACTTAGCATGAATTATTAAAGTTGATAAGAAATTCTTCATCATCATCATAAATACATGTTTCAGATTTTGAGAGGTTACAAATTGTCATCTATAATTCTAGTACATAGCAGCTGTCAGCTTCTGCTTATAAATAGTATTGAGAGCTCAAGTGTTTGTGAGGACAGGAGAAAGCCATAGCCAAAAAATGAAAATTATAAGGTGGAAGCTGTAGAATTACCTCTGAAATTGTGATTTAAAAATTAAATAATATACTTCCTGAAATTCTATCACTGAGCTGTATTTAATGAGTTCCACAGATTTTGTTAAAGTTTTTCAGTTTTGATTTATGAGTAACCTACCTTTTCCGACTTCTAAAAATTCTAAAGTCTGGTATCTCTTAATAGTCAATTATTTCAATTCGATGGTTTAAGGAATTTATTTGGGTTATTCCCACTCAATATTAATTATGTCTTGTTGATTTGATAACTGTATTATATTGTTTTAGTTTTGTGTAATCTTGTTAACATCATAACTTTGGTCCTTATTTTTTTTTCCTCTAATGTGATTAATTAATTACTAAATCTCATTTCTTTTAGTAAATTACTTGAGGGCAGTTGAAAGTGGATGAATAGATGCACAGCGTCTTGTCAGTATAAAGCTAGATCTCCTTATTTGGCTTTTGTTAGCTACTTCTCATATAACTGGTTCACTTGGTTACCAGAAGATGCTTGACTTCAATATATATTTATTCTTTTTGCTGTTTTTTTTTTCTATAATCTCTCCTTGGATACCTTTATAGCTAAGCCTAGACCTAAAAGTGACTTAATATTTCCTCTTTTGTGCTGCAGTAGAAGAACATGCTTTGTGTATCTGCTGTTTAGTGATTCAGTTGTGCCTGATTCATTTTTGCTGTGAACATTTTATAGTGAAATTACCACTCTACAGATGATACTTAGATCAGGATTTCCTTTTTGTTTAACAGTCTGATAGAGATGGAGGGCAGATAAAAGTAATCTATTTAGATTTAATCCTGATAAGACATGCAGTGTTTTCATGCTGGTAGAAAGCTTGTAGTGAAATCTGTATTGTATGTGTATTTAGTTTTTATTAGTGAAGAGCATGCCAGGTTCTTAGCATGACAGTTACTACAGTCTGTAATCATCCTAGGTGCTTTTGCCAGTCCTATATTGTGTTTCTATATGTTGTTATAGCAGAATATACTACTGTAGTATGAATTTACACCATAGTTACTCCAGATGATGAGCATCAAATATGAAAGCACACGTTAGTGTCCTTGGGATATCTGGTATGTCAGTTTTCCACCAACTCATTGCCTTCTCACTGGTACTTCATTCTTCCATGCACGAAGCAGCTTGGAGTACATTGTGCCACAACAAACAGCTATGTGATTAGGTGTTTCTGAAGTGTTCTGTTCTGATTTCAGTACAGAAAGGGTGAGACCCCACCTGGAGTACTGTGCCCAGCTCTGGAGTCCTCAACAGAGAAAAGACATGGACCTGTTGGAACAGGTCCAGCATGGGGCCACGAAGATGATCAGAGGGATGGAGCACCTGTCCTGTGAAGACAGACTGAGAGAGCTGGGGCTGTTCAGCCTGGAAAAGAGAAGGCTCCAGGGAGACCTTCTAGCAGCCTTCCAGTATCTGAAGGGAGCCTGCAGGAGAGCTGGAGAGGGGCTCTTTGTCAGGAAGTGTAGTGATAGGTCAAGGGGTAATGGTTTTGAATTGGAAGAGGGGAGATGTAGATTAGATATTGGGAAGAAATTCTTTCCTGTGAGGGTGGTGAGGCACTGGAACAGGTTGCCCAGAGAAGCTGTGGATGCCCCATTCCTGCAGGTGTTCAAGGCCAGGCTGGATGGGGCTTTGAGCAACCTGGTCTGGTGGGAGGTGTCCCTGCCCATGGCAGGGGGATTGGAACTCCATGATCTTTAAGTCCCTTCCAACTCTAGTCATTCTATGATTTAGGTGAATGGTAGAAGTCATCCTCACACTTTTAAAAAGTTAATCATAAAAAGGACTGTACATCTTTTAGAAGTTATTTATTGTACGTCTACAGAATGGCTGTTGGTTTGTGGGTTTTTTAGGCTTTTCACCGGTATGCTGTATTAAACAGTTGTACCATTTTTAGCTGTATGAAAGACACCACATGGCTGAAAATTTGAGGGGGAATGGAGATAAGTATTACATTTGTGTCTTACAAACAGCTGCACATTCGTTTTCTTTTCAAACATGAACAAAGCCAACTGATACTTCATATGCCGCGGTTTTGATTCTATAAAATTGAAGAAAGTGATTGCTTTTGGATTCTGCTAATATAAGAAAATGTTAACATGATCACAGTCAGCGTTGCAATTTTTTTAAACAAGCACTCGTTCCATTTATGCCCCTTTCAAATAAAACTTATCCCCTACTATGTTTGAAGATGTCAGGAATTGCCATTTCTTAGTAGGATTAAGGGACAACTTTTGCCTGCAGTACAGGAGGAGGGGCAACAGGGAAGAAACACAGAGCTACCTATTTGCTACCATATCATATAAAGGGAAAGTGGATGTTACACAAGGTTGTGGTGGTAGAGAGAAGATCTGTGTTAAACCTTTAAGTGCTTTTCCCTTCCTCTTCTCACAGCAAATTTATACCTGAGGTTAAAACTAGGACAGTTACTCTGACAAATGGGGATAGATTGTTTTGAGTCAGTGTTGCAGATTTACTTCCAGGCTATCTTACAAGAGCTATGTAATATGGTCATGAGTGGAAAAAAGCTCCTTGTTTTTTATGGTGGAAGCTGCGCTAACTGCAGTCCCATTGCGGTTATTACCATCATGGTAGTTTCGTTAGGGGTGTGTACTGTGTACATTTGAGGATCTTGAACAACTAGTAAATTTAAATCCATTGTTGCTGTGCAAAGCAGCAGGCACTTAAGTTAGTGAAAGTCTGAACTTAGATATAGATTTTCTAATACTGGGGTTGGCTACAGATAATTACTTATTATGGGTGGTGAAAATAATGGGCAACATTATAGGAAGTCTGCAGAGCTGCAGTGTTGTGTTAGCACTACTCTAACAGCTTTGATATATATATAAGATAGGCCTGAATTCTGTTGAAAACTAAACAGATCTTCCTTACTTATATATGCATGCAGCACTATCTGCAGTACAGCAGCCGCTGGAGTCTAATGGATATGATAAGATAACTGGAAAAATTGGTAGAGGAAAAGGTTGTAAAAAAAAAAACAAATCACCCTCTGGTTTAGTGTTCTGAAGGAAAGGATCAATTATCTCTGTCTTTATTGAAAGTTCAAGAGTTTGTAACTTACATTCTTAGAGATATGCCTTTGATTTTTTTATTTTTTTTAAATTTATTTATTTTTTATTTCAGAGGATCTGAGGTGTCATTTTTATGTTTATAGATGGGAAAAACATAAGACAGAAATAAATGTAAGAATTCCTTTACAGGTCATTTTTAAATATCTACCAGGTAGAATTGCTATTTGAGAAGATGCTCATAGTCTGTGTTTGATGTGCATTTACAGTGTCCATATATGGGATTTGGTTTTATGATAAGGAAGAATGCCAAAGAATTGCAGAGCTCATGAAAAAGTAAGTGATGGGTAAACAAGACTTTTTGTGCTTTTTTTATGTATGTATTTCTGTACATACATATGCATTATATTACTAGGATGGTCATACCTTTCTACTTTAAACCTATTTTTATATACTTTGTTACAAGTAAAATTGTCACACCTGCATTTTATATAGTCACAAATAAATTACTCTATTGCAATGCTTTTTCATAATTTGCTGCACAGATTTCCAGCTGCATAAGAATGTAACAGTTCACCTGATCTATTTCCTGTTCACTCAGAAACTTGTTTTGAAGAATTATATTCTTTGGGGTTTTAATATATTTTTTCAGTTTGGGGAGGTTTTTTTTTAATGTTGCTATTACTTTTTTCCCCCTATAACAATATAGGCTGTCATGAAGACATGCTGGCATAATACAATTTCTGTGGGTTTTATCTTGTTTCTGCAGCAAGGCTGAATTCCTGCTTCCTCATTTAGTAGCAATATGTACAAAATTTACTTTGTTTTTTGAATATAAGTTAAGACTTTAAGTAGCCTCAAATGCAGTACTTTTATGGACATACTAATGCTATTTTATACATGTTATTCAATCTTTAATTTTGCTATGAAGTTGGAGGTTAAAATTTCAAACAGAACTGTATTCTCAGCTGTATTTTAATCTCACAATATCATGGATAATTTTTTTCACTGTCACTGCATTCTTTACGTGTCCAGGATGGACAGAGCTTGCTCTTCTGCTCTACCCTCTGGTTCGTCTACTGATGGGCTTGTGTGCAATGTTTTCTTTCTTATGACCATATTTCACAGGTTTTCCAGTTTGTTTGGGGAAGAAAGGAGTTGAAGTTTTACAGATTTTTGTCAGCATGCACAATCTACATTTTTTAGAGTTATAATGTGGAGGATATAGTAAAGGGCCCAACAGGAATCGGCAAAGGTTGGATATACGAATTGCCTGCAGTATATAAGTTTGGACATACCGTTGTGTCATAATTCTTTGAAGGGGCAGGAGGAGGGATAATGCAGAGCCAGATCTTTGGCATCCCACAAAAAGCCATGGGAGGCAGATACTGTCAAGCTTGACAGCATTAAGTAGTAACAGAGTGCAATGCAAAGGCACTGTCAGACCTGTGAAACTCTCCTTTTCAGGTCATCTGTCCCAATCTTAACAGCTTCTGTAGCCAGAAGTGTGCTGAGGAAGTGACGTCAGTTTTGATTGCCATAGTTGCCAAGTGCCCAAAAGTGCATTTATTGTGCCCTGCAGTACAAGTCCAAACAAGGCTCATCCTCATACATCTCGATCCATAGCAAAATGATTTAACTCTTCTACCACTATGTTCCAGCTAGGATTTGTTATAAAATGCTGGATGGGAAGGTAGTCATGTTTCCTCTCTATCTCTTTTTAAAATAATACCTGCTGCTTTTCATTTTGCAGTGACAAAACATTGTGAAATGCAAACTGTGACAACGGTGGGTTTATTTAGGGTTCTTCATTGGTTTTGCTGTATATCCTACAGCTCTAAAATGAGCCAGCTGTGACCCAAGAAATAATTGACGGGGATGAATTTACAGAAAGAAGCAATAAACTGTAGGAAACCCAGGTTTTTGACAGCTAATTTTAGTTAACTAGCTCAGGTTTCAGTTGGTGGTGATTAGGTACTCTCAAACTGGTAATTTACTACAGTAAAAACTAGTTTTCAGAGGATTCACACAATTGTAAACCATGTGTAGTGGTTTATAATAGCAGTGTTGCATATAGATAAAAAATACCCTGTCGCTCAGCCAATTGTTTGCATGTTTAAATTCTCAGCATTCTACAATAATAATAAAACAGCTGGGCCAGGAAATTGGTCATTTGCTAGTTGTTAATGACTGATTTGTGTGTGTTTGCCATCCTCCACCACCAGCAGAACTGAATAATGCTGTAAGTTCCCTGCTCCTTCTGGGTGTAGAAATTGCGACTGTGTCACAGCTATTTTAGTCTATGGCCTAGTGTATTTATGATTGGAGAAAAAATAATCAAATTATGGTTTAATATAGGTCTTGATTTTAAAAGAGATTATTTTTTTACACGTTCAAATGTAGATGGGCAAAAATGGAAATATTTGAGTTTTGATTAATTATTATAAAGTAGTTGAGGTTATACTTTTTATATTTACCTGTTTTTTGTCTTGTATATTCTCCTCTCACCTCCAACTTTCAGCCTAACTCAGCAGGAACAATTCAAAGCACAGCAGGGCACGGGAGCAGGAGTGTCTCCAATGATCATGAATTCTGCTAATAACAAAGAAGTGGACATCTTACGGATGCTTACCAAGGCCAAAGATGAGTATACCAAGGTGAGATTTACTATCTATAAAAAGAGAACATTTGGTTTTGGTAATACTTTGATGCCAACTTGCTCGCACTTTACATTTTTTAATGCAAAAGGGTTGGGTTTGTGGTTTTTTTTTAAATGGTTTTACTCAAAGTGAAACTGATTTTGGACAGTGTGCTCTCTTGTTTTATGTAAAAGCAGCTTTGTAGAAGACTTTTGTCAGAATTTGCTAAAGATCCAAAAGAAATTAATGGCATCAATACAAACTTCTGAAAGGAGAACATGTGCATGATTGATTATTAGATGAATGCCAGGGGGTAAGAACAACTCTAAATTGGCTTCCATTTTGACCCTTTGAGCTCCTGTGCTCATTGCATATTGAGTAGCACCTGGAAGTTCTGTCCTCTTTCTGGTTGAAATGTTCAAACCTGTTAGTAGTTTCTGTGGTTTATACCAATAACTTCCTTCAGAGAAGAGCTCTAAGAGTGAAGTTACTGCTTTTAATTGTGGTTGTTAGCTACTTTCAGACACTAATGGAAGGAAATGAAAAGGCTGAAATGTAGTATGATTTCAGCCTATGTGCTGCTTTGGTCTTCTGAGGCTTCTAAATAAAGAAGTAACTAATGGGCTAATAATGTTCTCTATTATTGAGCAATCAAAAACGTTTTACTTTGGGGAATAAAAATCTAATAATTTTAACTCATCATATATATGCTGCAAATTGTTACAGAGCCTGCAGGTTCCTACTGCTGTTTCCTGTATTTCATGTGTTGTCATGCAGAAATAAAGCTTGTAAGTGTTCTGAGTCTAGAAATATATATACCTTTAACAAGCAATTTAAAGAGAGAAAAAGTTATTTTTCTGAAATGTGACTACTAATAAGATCCTCAGAAAGATAATAGCAAATGATTTAAGGTGAATGGTAGCCTTTTTTGTTGTAGTATAGCTTCTTTTGAAACTTAGGACCTTCATATTTCCTGTAATAGGGATTTAGTGTACTAAGTGTACAAACACCTCCAAAATCTGCTGTCTTTTCTATGGTTTAATACTGAATTAGTGTCTAGTCTTAGCATAGAAAAGTGTGACTTGAGATGCTATGAAACGTTCAAGCAGTTTTCATTAAATGACCTTAAGAGTGTTGTATGTGGATAACTGGAAAAATTTAGGCTATGTTCAGATTATATGAGAAGGAGGTAATAAACCTAAAAAACTTACCTTCTGTTTCTACATGAGCACACAGAAAATCAAGATGAAGGAGAGGAAAGTCTAGAAGATCAATTATTTAAACAATAGTGGTTTTATTTTTTTCCCTGCAAATAAGATCTTTCGCAAATTTGCTTCATATTTAATCTTTAATCTTTCTGCATTTAAGGGATTGTTAAGGAAATAACATGAAAGTCTCCTCTTCATCTAGAACACGAGCACAAAGAGTATCTGACCTCTTAAGAATTGGATGTAATTTTTTTCTTGTTTCGTTAGTAATATAAAATTAAGAAGGTTGTTATAAATAAAGGCAACAACAACCATTTTTGTATTTAATGGCAATATGTTTCAAAGCAGTCATGCTTTTTGGCTGCATTATTTTTTCTACTTCTTTGCCAGTGTGTGTCTTATGGCTTACAGTGCTAATGTGCTGAAATCACATTCTTTGTGGTTTCAGAGAAGAGAGTTTCAGACTGGTGGGAACTGTGGAATAAGAACACCAAATTTCAAAGCATCTGAGGAATTTTGCTCAATTTTTAAATCCTAGGATATTTTTTTAAAAGTAACTAACTTTGAAAGATATATGTTACTCCCAAATAAGTTATACGTTTAGAGGTTACATAAAAAATAAAATATGTAGCTTCCCACTTCTGTTTTTTAATTAATGGAGCTTTAGGTTGCTAAACCACTAAAGTATTTCTTGAAAAATGTACTTCTAGCACACACTTGCCACACTACATTTTTGGTAAGAAGAAGTGGTATTAGCAGGCCTCATAATGATAGCTAGGGAGATAAAGGGTTGGAGAACAGCTAGGGTACAAAACGAAGCATGACAAAATGTTTTTCTTTTTAACCATCGTGCCTTGTCAAGCTCTGCTTTTAGCTCTGCGCTTCTACAGCATATATCCATTTACTACACTGTCTTTGATCTATTAATGTCCTTTGGCTGGTTGATGTGCCCAAAGTAACTGAAGCTTCCCTCTTCGTTACTAAGGACATACTGCCATTTGATAAGAACATCATTTCTGGTAGCAATCAAGCATGGCCTCCGGACCTTTATTTCTGTTCTTCTACTTCTTCTTTCAGCAATATGTTCAAATGGTACTTGCCCTGGCCAAAGAATAATATAGTTTCTAAGTGTTCAGGTTCCTTAGTTTTTGATTTGTTAACTGTATGAAAGACTTGACAAGGAGGTTCCAGGAGACGTAATTTTCCTGAAGGCACTGTGCCATACTCAGATGATGCAGTCTATGCTACTCTTCTTAAACAGTCTGAATCAGTTCTGTGTGTCTCACTTAAGCAGAGTCTGACCGGAAATCCTTGCTGCAACTGCTCTTCTTAGAGACAGTTCTTGTCCTTGGTAGCTCCTCTCTTATGGAGAGCACCTTCATGTCACTGTTCATTAATGTCATTGTGTGGCTGCTTTAAATCAGCTAGGTAGAGATCCTCAGTTGATAGCAATTTTTAGCTCTGCGCTCGAGTTCTGACAACTTAAAAGTTCCATCAGGTCTTGGCTGACCTTCTTTCCTTGTATCGGACTTTCTAGGATCTCCTTATACTTGACAGATCTTTGCAGCTCCCATATCTCAAAGTGAGGATTTTGCTACAGAACATGAGATGTGGCATGTTACTTTTTCAGCAATACAGAGGTATCATGCTTGTCCATAAGTTTACTTTGATAATGTCCTGTTCAACTTGAGCTTCATATTATACAGGCAGACTATGAAATATCACAACATAAGAGAGGTTGTTTGCCTCAAATGTCTCTGACTATACCAAACTTGCCCAAAAGGTCACTATTGCTGGTCTTGTGCTTATTAATTTATGTTCACCACGTGTGTCTGTTGTTGTTTTTTTTTTCTTAGCCTTTCTTTGACCTAACCTTATATCCTTTTGAATCCTTACGCATCTTTTGTAGGAGCATAGCTTTGAACAAGAGTCATGACTAAAGGACAGGTCTGTGAAGCAAGATACAGTAATTGTCATGTGTTGTAGCTGATGAGTACTGTTCTGGTTCCATCACTAAAGAGCATGGTGACATTTCTTTCATGCTGCTTTTTGCTGTTTGATGATGATGGCATCCAATATCTTCTTTACCTGTCCACCTAATAGTTGCTTAAAATGTCACACAGGTGCTCCTACTTTTCTCATCAGCAAGGCCATGCTTACCATCTGACAAAATGACCTTATATTCTGAGCTGCAGTAGTGACAGATTCCTTTGAAATGATCACAGGCTTTTTTTTTCTGTTCAGCATACTTCCCTGGATTTGATAGCAGCCTACTAGCCATGTTATCAAATCATGGGAATGATACCAAGTCAGGTCAATGTCATTCTCTATAGGCCTTTGTGTATTGTGCTGTTCATTTTGCCGAGGGATTTAGTCTGAAAAATGCTCATGTAGTGATAACTTTGTTAAACTCTACTTCTAACCTCATTTTTACATGCTTAGTTCTGTGATCATGCAGAGTATGACAGTGGAATTTAAGGTACTCATGGTTTCTGAAAAGCTCAGTCTGTTAAAATACCCTGGAGAAAGAGTAGTACTATTTAAATTCTGCAGACTTCATTCTTAAATATATGTTACCCATCTTGTTAAAGAAAAGAATTAAAATCATAGAATGGTTTGTGTTGGAAGGGACATTTAAAGATCATCTAGTCCAGCCCCTTGCTTCAGGCAGGGACATCTTTCACAAGATCAGGTTTCTCAAAGCCCTGTCCAGCTTGACCTTGAACACTTCCAGTGATGGAGCATCCACAGCTTCTCTGGGCAGCCTGTTCCAGTGTCTCACCACCCTCACAGGAAAGAATTTCTTCCTAATGTCTAATCTAAATTTACCCTCTTACAGATTAAAACGGTTACCCTTTGTGCTACCACTACACTCCCTGATAAAGAGTCACTCCCTGTCTTTCCTGTTGGCCTCCTTTATGTACTGGAAAGCTGCTATAAGGTCTCCCCAGAATCTTTTCTTCTTCAGGCTGAACACCACCAACTCTCAGCCTGTCTTCATGGGAGAGGTGGTCCAGCCCTCTGATCATCTTTGTGGTCCTCCACTGGACCCACTCCAACAAGTCTGCATCCTTCTCGGGGCTCCAGAGCTGGACAAAGTACTCCATTTCTGTTTTACAGGGCAGCCCTGGAAACAGTGTGCCTTCGTTTACTGTTGCAGTAGACGTTAGAAATAGATTACATTATCAGTTTTGTGTATTTGGGGGTGGGGGTTATTTTCTCACTTAACACTTTTTAATCCTAAGGCGTTTGTCTTGGAAGGTTCTGGAAAGGACACTGATATTTTTGCACACAAGTGGCTCTGCTGTGTGTCAGTATGGCAGTCTGTCCGGTCCAGAGGTCTGTCCTCAGTAATACACAAGACTGGACTCTTTGGAGGAAAGAATGAGAAGCTGAAAACGGTCGTTCCTTACCCCAACCATTAGTCCTGCAGCATAAAATTTAGAGCCCATCAAATTCAGCTAATTAACTATGAATATTCTTGTTAGATAGGATTAACTTTCTATTAGGTGATGCTTTAAAAAATCTTTCTATTTTCTTGGTTTCAGTTGTATTGAGTGTCAACGACTTCCAGTATACTGTTTTCGTTTTTAATGTCAATAGCATTCCATGTATACCCAGTGCTTTTTATAGTTTCATTTACTATGTTCTTATTTTTTGTACAGTTTAAATAAGACATTTTATTTGCCTTTTCCATTTACTATTTCTCCCTCATTCAACATTTTCTGTGTATTTTTTCTGAATTAAATCGTGTTCTTCTTGCTTCATATGTCACTCATTCCATGTCCCTGACTACTTTCAGTCATCTGTCTCTGCCCATCTCTTTAGAACTATGGTTATTAATCCTGTCATACTTAATAAGGAATCACAACTGAATCTAGAAATTTGATTAAACCTTCAATTATTTTCCTATGCTGGCATATGCATCCTCCAAGTTCCCACAATATGGATATTCATTTAAAAGAGCTTGAGGTAAAAGTCTGTTTTTTAGCAAAAAGCATTTAATATGTTCTTTATGGGCACATTAATCCTTCATGTATGTAAACAACTTCTAGCTGCCTACTGATGCAGGAAATGCGTGTCTGTTGCTTGGCTTCTAAGGTGCTTTTTAAAAATGATTTTATGTTTTGTTTTTTTTTTTAAGTAAGGGAAAAGCAGAAGATAAGAAATAGAACTGAGTTTTAAATTAGAGGGGAGCCTCATACTCATGAAATCTTGGAATCAGGTGTTTATTTTTACCTATGCATTGTGGCTTTAGAAAATTAGGTTGCAGTTGTTACAGTTCTTTTGATAGCATAACATTTCACAATCAGTGCTGCAACTAGTATTTTTGGTTATTGAGTACCTGGGTATGTCTGTATTTTACTGTAGTGGAACGCTAAAGGAAAAGATATTGTCACACTTAACTTATAAAATACTTATTTTCTGTTGCAGTGTAAGACCTGCTCAGAGCCAAAACAAATAACCAGTTCCTCTGCAATCTATAATAACCCCAACCTAATCAAACCAATTCCAGTTAAGCCTAGTGAAAATCAGCACCAGCGAGTATCTCAGCAAAACAAGGTAAAATCTTTTGTGTGTTTTCTGACTAGTGTTGCTGTAATAAAAAGACAATGTAGGACTATTTATCTGAGTTGGGAGGTCAGTGCGAGAATGTAAGGTGGAATCACTGTAATGAATGATTTTAATGCAGAGCTAATCTGTTTTATAAAAAGCTTCCCAATCCCCACCATATGATGTGGAAGCATGTAAATTGCAGGCATATTATCCTGATGCAACGGCAAAATACAAGTATTACAAATTTCAGATGCTGCTTTGGTCATAGTTTTGTGGGTTTGGTTTTTTTGGTTCTTTTTTAGGTGAATTCAGTTAATCTAAGTAAAGAAAAGTCTCTTGATATATCTTTAAGCTAAATCACACTGCAAAAGCCTAATAGCTGAATTCAGCTGTGATAGGGAGATACCCAAGAAGTTGCCCAACTTCATCCACGGGGAGATTTCTGTCCCTTACTAATACTGTACTGATGGCTGAAAGGGAAGATGCTCTTTCATGGTATTTAAAGTGAACCACTGCTATCTCTTAGATTCACTGACTTTTCTCCCACATTAGTGGCTTTACAACTGTTTTCTAACCCTTCTTAGCCTTTCTTACCTATGTGACAAAACTATTATAAATCCTCTCGGGAGAAAAAAGCATAGCAGTTTTCTCAGCTTTTCCTTGAATAGTACTAGCTAAATATTGTCACCACTTAATGTAACTTACGCATGTTTACTTTTTTTTTTCCTCTGTCCTCTCACAGAATGTGGATCCTGAACCACAGCACTTGTCTTTGACAGCACTGTTTGGGAAACAAGAAAAGCCAGATGTCTCAGAACCACCACTTAATAAACAGCAGCAAGAGAATCTTCCTGTCAGGCAGGGTGTGGTACGTTCACTGTCCTACGAAGAACCTAGCAGGCATTCACCCCCTGCAGAGAAACAGCTTTGCCCTGCCATTCAGAAGCTTATGGTGCGTGGGACAGACCTTCATCCACTCGCTGAGTTTCCTGAGAACCGGCTCTGTGAAAATGGCAATATCCACCCTGGGGGTGAGACTTTCACAGGACTCTTCCAACCTGTGACTTCTCATGGTATCGCAGCATCTCATGTAGTTCAGGATACTGCTGGCACTCAGAGCTTATTACAGAAATTACAGAGTCAGTCAGGGTCAGTGACCAAAATGGATCCCAGTGCAACAACATCTGTGAACTCAACAGCTTCTGTGTTCAGCAGGACTCCTGCTGCTGTTGGAGCACCAGCAGCAACAGTAAATACCATGAGCCAGCCACCTTTGGTGTATTTCAATGGTTCCCTACCAGGCCAGACTTTGGAGTCTCAGACAATTGGTAAAGAACAATCCAAACTTCCTAGACAGCCTCTTCCTCTCTCTGGCAATCAAGCAGCTAGTTCTGGGGTGATTTCACCTCAGGAGTTACTGAAAAAACTCCAGATAGTACAAGAACAACAATTGCACGTGTCCAGCAGGCCAACCTTGGCAGCTAAGTTTCCTGTTGTTACTCAGAATACCAATACGCTGAAACCACTGGATTCCTGGATAGAAAAGGCACCGGGTACAGAAAAACAGAGTGCTCTCTTCCAGGTAAATGGGAAATTTCACCACTTATTTTAAATAAATAAAAACCTAGCAATCTTTTGAATTTAATGTTTTGTAAGATTAGTCTTTCTTTCATTTTGGCCAGTATATCCTTAGCACATGCGCACATCATTTATTATGCAAACCAAGTGCCTTAATTCTTACGGTTGTCACCCTAAAAGTCTGATTGGTGTCTTTAAGAGTTCAGGAGATGTCAAGAGACTGTTTCTCAGGAGGGCGTTTTTCTCTTCTTCAGAAGAGCAACACGTGCAATTGCAAAATGTCTTATCCTGGACAACTACTGTCTCTGTTAACAACTTAATTTTCTATAGGATCTTCTACGCTTAAATGTTTTTAAATGTCCTGTTTGAGGATGTATCTAAGGCCCTGTTAACTTCCTTTATTGTGGACTGACTGTCCACAGGCTTGTGTTGTACCAGTGTCTGACTTGTATTGGAATCTATAAGTTACACTTCCAAATGAAAAAAGCATTCACCTTTTCAGTGTAAAGTTCAAAAGCTGCTTTTTTATTGCAGCTTCTTAAAAACTCAAATGAAAGACTATAGAATACTTCAGCAGGCACCAAAAATCCTCCTTATTCTAGAAAGTTACCTTACATGTGAAGAGGCTGAAATAGTAATTTATCAATTAAGAGCCACATCTGACACTAACGCTGTCATGGGTCAATATTTCTAAAACTGTGAGTGAGGTTAGAGGTAGATGAATTTGATATAGCAAATAGCCATCGTTATTTTTATTCTCTTAATAAGCAGCATGGCTTTGAATCTGTGTGAAAACGTTTGGGGGGGATTAGTCATTGAAATTATTCAGGATCAGTTGCTTACAGACTTTCCAGTTGAGTGCTAGTGAATAAAAAGAGGGTCCAGAGTCACCTGCTATAAATGAAAGAAGTTGTCCAATTTGCTGGTACGTGTACTGGTGGCATGGAAACATAAGACATTCCTGCTTTGAAGGCAAAAGTGAAGTAAGGCAAGTGCCAGGCTATCCATTATATGTCAGTATGCATAAATAAAAAATGGCAAATATGTTGATATGTTTTCAAATGAAAAATCCATATAGATGCTGATATGGCTAATGACTTTATTTGTGCATGTTTGAAAAAGAAAATGACGCCAATATTAGTTACAGTATAAAAAATTGAGTTACTGAGGTCTGACAGTGTAATTTCAATGATTTCGCTGCTTGACTGCAAAGAGAACAATAGCTTGAGAGAAAAGTCTTCACTTTTGTCTGATTCACTGCAATTATTGCTGCAAGTTCACCTTATATTAAAAAAAAAAAAAAAGGCAACTAAGGAGACTCTGGGTCTCACTTCACAGGGCTGTGAGCAGACCAAGTAGATTGAGGCTGCCTAGGGGCAGCTTCGTGGGGTGACACAACCACAGCTGTTAGCAAAACAGTATTAGATGCAGTTCCTCTGACACGTTTGGTATTGTTTACGGGATTTAATACATCAACTAAAACTGATAATGAAAGTATGACTAATGATTGTTCAGGAGACCTAAAGCTCTGCAATCTGGAAGGAATGGCCTCTTTCACATACAGCAGATTGCCAAATAAAGAAGAAGGGAGAGGCTAAAAATGAAGGAACAAGTCTGTATTCCTGTAGAATGCCATGAATTAGCCACATGAAGTATGCCTGCTTTTGAAAAGAAATTGGAAGATAAAAATTTGAAACAACTTTTAAAATTAATGTAAATCTTTTTATAATATCATCCTTGCTGTAGATGAGAGGCTTTATGTGCTGCCATGCCTGCAGACAGACATTTGAGTGAAATTGAATTGGCACAAATATATCTGCACATGCTCATGCAAAATTGATCAAAGCAGATTCTGACAACAAATGCAGCAAAAGGTTTGTTCTCTGTAATTATTTATCTTTTGGTATTGCCTCTTCTACTATGATTCAGCATACAGAAAAAGCAAACTCTAAAAAGTCTCATAGGAATAGAGAGGCATCTGGACCATGTCCGTTGTTGGAAAAATTGTATTAAAGGAACACCCTAAATCCAGCAGCAGCACTAAGAAAATGAAAGCAATATTTTTTTTTCCACAATTGACACATTACAAGTCCAAGTTTAAATTGGCTTCTGCTGCATCTCCATATGGTGTTAAGAACTGTGATCTCNGGGGGGCAAAAAAAAAAGCTGAAGAATAATACACGGAAGTATTCAGTCTGGTCTGGCGCCAGCTATATTCTGTGAAGTATTCCTTATGTGGACAGTGAGTAACCTGTGCCTAAGATGCAATAAAAAAGCATTAATCTGCAGTGGGCTTTTAAGCATATGCTTAGTGTTAGGCATGAGTTATCCTGATCATAGCTATATGCATGCTTAAGTGTTTATGTTAATCAGAATTATGGTTTTAGAAGTGCTTACAGTAACCTTGACACAAATTTTTCTTCAGAAGGCCACTTCTAGGCCATTTTTCTCATTTCTTGAAGCATTTTCAATCCAGAATGTATTTTGTACAGTGTTACATTATCTGAGTGCATGCATGGTACCTAGTATGTTTGGTGGGAGCATTGCGCCGTTACCTCTCAAGTGTCCTGACTGCAGTGTCAGCATGAGACTGTAAACATGCACAGGAGGAATGCGATAGGTGCATTAAACTTGTTTTGAAAAATCATTTAAGATTCTGTAGTTAAACATACTTAAAAATTCTGAATTAAACTTGAAAGACAAAGCGATGTTAGCATTGTAGTGAGTTTAATAGTATGTGGTTTTAGTTTCTGAACCATTCTTAGATGAAATATTCTTAGTTTTAAGCAATGCCACTAAAAACAGCTAGGTGCCCACAGCACCCACCAGGTGCTGATGTTCCAGAGGAGCACTTGGTGCGCGTGGGATTCTACATGTATAGGAAGCAACAACAGGTGCCAATTAGCATTACAGGAGATCCAATGCGATCCTTAGTTCATGGTGCTATGTGAATTTGCCAGCTATGTTGTCATCTAGCTGCCAGCAGCCACACAGAATATCAAGCAGATATCTTTGTGAGTGTTTGTGCTTCAGAGAAGGAATGCTATACGCTGCAGCGATTATTTTGCACATTTTTCATTGTTCTTACTTCATTGCTGCACAACTGATGGTAGACTCCTACTCTGTTATTAGTGACTCAGATTTAAGTAGTGACCCCATAAAGCTGGAGATAATTCATTAGAGGCTGGATGAACAAGCAACTCAGATTAGATTCTGTGGAGAAGTGGATCAACGGCATTTTGAAAGGGCTGTTATGTCTTGTGAGAAATTACTCAAAGCTAGAAGATTGACCCAAAGGATCTTAACGACCCCACAGAGCATTTTCAGGGCTTTCAGTAAAAACATGGTGCTGTAGAAATTGCACCAGTAATGCCAAGATCAGCATTCCATTTTCTGGTGAGTGTCAGTTGTCCCAGTGACTGGATGTGATCTGAACGAAATATAAAATGAAAATTTGCCATCATGGTTTTGGGGTTTTTGTTTGGTTTGGTTTTGTTTTGTTTTATTTTTTTAAATACTGTTTGAGTAGAAGATTGTTACATGACAGAAGCTTTGAGCGCACAAACTGTTAGCAAAAAATGCATTTTAATGTTTGCATACAGAAACAAATGCTGTGCACTGGAAAAATGGTACACCTATTTTTCTGTTCTTGATACAAGTATTTCAAGTTTCAGAGTAACCTGTAGGTATTAGCCATGTCACCAGTAGATGGCAATATTGCTTATTCCATATAGTTTCCATATGCTTTGCAAGTCCTATCTAAAAGACATTTCTGTCCAGAGAAAAAAAATAATTTTTATATGTCTTTTAATCCACAACATGTATACATATTCAAAAGCAGTAGCTACATATTATCATGAGCACAGTTTGTCTCAGGTTTTATTTGTTTGTATTAGACTTTAGAAAGAAATGTCTTTTGATTTTTGAAGGATATATCATCTAGGTCTTTGACATTGTCATAGATTCAGCTATTAGTGGGGCAGTTAATCTTCTCCAGCTGCTACCACTGTCCCTTTGGTGAAGGTTCCTGCCCTTGAAGAGCAGTTTGTATATGCACTCTTGAATTCACGTTAGGAAGACTCTTAAGGAAAGCCTGCCGGTTTTGCTTGAGGTAAATTAAAGACAAGTTACCTCAGCAGTGTGGATGTGTAGAGCAAAAAGCATTGTGGTAAGTGTCTGGAGGTAGTGTGTCTTCCACAGGCAGGAGAAAAATTTTCTCACAGGAGAACATCTGTGCACCATCTGAAGGTCTCACCCCACGGAGGGTTGTCACTTTGGACTTGAATTGGTTTCCTTCTAAAATTGCTTTTCAAGCATAAGTACACAAACATATGCACTGTCTTACTGTTCAAGGCAAATCTACAATGAGTTAGGAATGCCTTGACTCATTCAGGAGCTTCTAACACAGACTATGATTTCTGTTATGATTACATCCCATGGGGTAGAAAAAAAGCTGTAGGTTAAGAGTTTCAGTTTTAAGTAGTACTCTGTATTTGAGAAATGGGAATAATTTTTACATAAAACATGTACTGGGAGATTTTTGCACTAGGTGCATATTGCATGCTTTCTAGTATCCATGAGTCTTTTCTGATCCTTAGTCTTTCTGCTTCCTTAAATTTTGCATAAAACCACATGAGATCTCAGTCCTCCTCACTTCTTTCTATTGTATTGCTGTCTAACTAATAAAGTTGTTCAGAAATGTCTTGGGTGGAACCATCATAAGTAGGAGTAAGACAAGCTACAAAATATGAATGTTCTTCTATATTAAACTGCTGTTTTGCACACCCAGGAGATAAACCCGTTTTATTTTCTTAATTTTAATTTTTCTCCAAAATTGAAATATAATTTAGGACACAGAGTGGAGGGATGCAGTAGCCTTTTCACCTTCATACAGCAGCAATAAATCATGCTCCAGTCCAAAAGAGAGGAGCTTTGGGAGCTTCTGTTAATTCCTTTATATGAACTCCTCTTTGAAAAAGAGATCAGAAACCTGAATAGCAAGGAGGTGGCTGATTAGGTTTAAGGTTTATTACTAGAATTACCTGGAGAGAGCACTAATATTTGCAATCTGAGTGAATAAACTTTCTATTATGTTCTATATTATATCTGATGGTATTTGGTATCCCTGCATGTTTTACAGTTCCAAGATGCAATGTGAAACTGAAAAGCAAACATTCTTTCACAGGTTATCTTTGCACGTTGGCATGGACATGATACTGAGACAACTTGCAGAACTACTGCAGCATCAAAGCTTTCTTTCTCTTTGAGGGCCTTTTTGATTTTGTCAGCTGTGTGTTGGTTAGGAGTAAGTTCCATTTCTGACGGTGCCACCAGCGCACTGTGGCTTTTTAGATAAATCACTTAATCTCTTGTTTTCTTTTTCTCTCCTTAAGTAAAATGAAAAGAAAGGTGCATGTGTGTTTATTATATACACATGAAGTAATTTGAAAGTTATCGTTGAAAAAAAATTTCCAGTATTAGATACAAAGGTTAGTCTTTAATGGTTGTATGTATGTATATTCTCAATATTAAACTTAATGACTTACTGCCCCTAAGTAGGAAGACTTCACAGCTGTATTCTGTAAGAGTGCTGGTGTTTAATAGTAGTCTGATTTCCATGATAAAATACTCTTGTCCTAAGATCATTTGCCTGTCAGACTTAATTGCACTTGAATACATTGCTGTAATCTCAAATTGGATGGAAGAACTTTTTATCTGCACATATAGGTGGTCATGAAAAGGAGTTTCACACAGCTGTTTCAATCTCCATCAGTCTTCGGTCCTGTTGCCAATCAGTCTGCAATTTTCACCATCTTCGTTCCTACAGAATTAAGTAGATAGGTTTAATTGATTGCTTCATTTTTGTATGGGCAGGTAATCTCACCTCAACGCATTCCTGCCACTGTGACTCCTACCTTGTTGATGTCCCCAATGCTTTTCACTCAGACCACACCTGCTCCACCAAAAGCAAATGAAAGTGGGCGTTTAGCAGCAGCAAACCAGGAACCTGCTGCTAGCTCAGCTAGCCTTCTCCTGCCACTGCAAACCCCAGAGCCACCTGTGGTCAACAGCAGCTTAATGACGAAGATGCAGCTGCAGGAAACACTTTTACACCTGATTCAGGTAAAGTGCCAATAATTTTCCTACTTTGCTTAAAATCCCAATTTCTGTTTTGATATAAGCACCCTATAATCAGTTGCATCTGTCTATCCAGAGGCTAAACAAATAATTAAAATAAGTTTTTAATAAAAAAAAAATAATTGTGGTACTCATGGCTGCACGTTAATGGGACACTTTTGCATAGAAAGGACATGTGGTAGCTGCTCTTTGCACACTGCTGGCTTAACTGTATTTTGATTAATGCATCTGATTTTGGGTTCAGGAAAGATAATAAATTTGACAGAAAAGAACAAAGATGACTGAAAGCTTCATAAGGTCAGCCTGTGAGCCAGAGAGATATCTATTATATTTTAGGTAAGGATAAATAATGGGTGATTATCCTAGCTGCCAGATATTTCAGACATGCGTTGTTAGCAGTAAGAGGAATTCAGATGGGAAATTAAAATTGCAGGATGAGTGTGAGTGACTTTAAAATATGGGTTAGATAACCTGAAAATATACTTGTTCAGTTTATTCAATAGAATTCTCTAGTTGAAATGTTAAAATTCCTTTTGCTACAGTTTTTCAGGTTTAAATGTGACAAAGCATTAAGAACATTATGTATGAGATGATTGTTTACTGCTCTGGGATGATATGAATGATTATGAATGTTTTTTTTTCCTTAACTCACCATGTGATGAATATCTGAAGCATAGAAGTTGAAGAGAGATTATATAACTAAAGACCTGTCTGCAAAGCACAAGGAATAGAGACACAGGGTTAAGGGCCCGCTTTGTAGGCCAAAACTATTTGCCTAGATGGCTTTGGAGTAAAAATGAAAGTCATTGGAATGTTGAAGTTACTTAAAATGCAATTTCTGTTATAGACTTAGAAAGAAAAATAGTATCTTTAACAAATTAGAGGGTTTTCTCATTTGTGCCTGTATTTTCAGTTTGGTATTAAAAACCAAAAATGTCATATTATCCTGTCCTTAACGTACTTGGAGTATCTGGATAGGAGTAAAAACATATATAAAATGTTATACAGGAAACTAGCCAAGGAAAATTTGATTTTAATCTCTGAAACTGTGCTTGTAAAATGTATATTTGACCCCGCTGTTCTTGATGGCAGTTAGATTAACTGAATTACCTGGAAATTATTGACTGCCAGTTTCTTACCTTTTATTTTCTGTTATCTAAAACTAGTCGCGGATGCTCCTGATTTTCCTCAAGTAGTATCTTGATTTAAGTATCCTCAAATATTTCTGTGAGCTACTTAGGGCATTCATTCTTAATGTGAGTTGACCCATTCTTGTATAATGACTGTCAGAAAGAAAAAGTTAAGCAAGCATTGGAGCAGAAGGAGCAGCTTCAGTTAGGAGCATTAAGTCTCTAAGAGCTAAACAAGATGCAAGGATTTGCCCAGGTAGGATTTAGTACAGAATCAAAACCCAGGTTGTTTCACTGTTCCTTCAGACGTGCTTGGAATTATCACTGACCTCATGGAGGGAACTACTTAAGGAAATCCCTAGGTAAATGAGAGCGAAGAGAAGAAATTACAGGGTTGTATTGTCACCGCATTACCATCTAAGAATAGTGAATTCAAGTTAAATCCACTGTGAGTTTGGAAAATCTGCCTTCCATGTACTTATTACTAATTATAATATACAGTCACGTTTGCTGCAATAATGTGTGTATTCGTGTCCAGTTCTTCTAAGGCTACTAGCAAGGCTCAAAAATAATACATATTTTTGGTAAAGGCAATAGTCTTCCTATTACTCACTTTTTAAAAGGTTGAAAAGTGTCCAGTCCATGAAATGGAAAAACTTTCTCTTTGCTCAAAATGCTTACCATGCACTAACAGTTACCTGTTTTGTTTTTCAGAATGATGACAACTTCTTAAATATTATTTATGAAGCATATCTCTTCAGTGTGAGAAAGGCAGCAATGAAAAAGTCTATGTGAAAGGTGATTTTAAAATTAATTTTGTTTCTTTAACTCCAGAAAAAGGTTTCAAACTTTTCAAGTGTGTTTACATTTAAAGAAATGAATGGTCTTTTGCATATACATAGATTTTGCTTGTTGGGAAACACACTGTATTGAGAAAGAAGTGAGCAGAAATGGATTGTGCCTTTAGGGAGGGGAGCATCACGATAGTGAAGAGTCAATCACAAAATATCTTAAACTATTTTTCTTATATTGGTCCATACTTAGAATTGGTTCCCCTGCAGTTCTCCCCACTCAGTTCTTAGAATTCAGTTTCCCTTTTTACTTGCAATGTGGTTATTCATTGACTATTGTCATGGATTTTCTCTGGGAGACGTCAGATGCAACTGTGACCACATGGTGGCAATGTTGGACTATTTTTAGGAACGTGAAAATCCGGGTGAAATCCTGGAAAGGAAAGTCTTGGGAAGACTGACCTGTCATTGTACTTGGTTGTCTGCAAAGTAATCTATCTGAAATATCATGACTTTCCCGCAAATTTTTGTAGAAAAATCTTTTTCTATTTTAACAAGAGTATTTTTAGCTAGCTGTAGAAATGGGACTCTGCAGGTGTTTTGAAGAATTTGGGAGGNGGCGGGAGAGGGAGGGAGGAAGGTTTGTGAATGTACTTTCTATCAGCATAGCTCTGGGCTTGCACTGGATTCATATTTCTATTCTAGGTCCAATCTGTGTTATTATAAACAATGTACAATTTTGGTAAGGTGAAGGCTATCTGGTGTAGAAGTCCTATTAAATTTTTTCTAGTCTGTTCCTGGAGCACAGTGGTTTCATTGATCCATTTCTAAAGAAAATAAAATGGATAATCCCCTACTATGTGCTGATTTCATTTTATTGTACCATGGATTTCTTATTTAGAATTGTTGCGTCACCTGTATTTGTATGACTTGAAAATGTTATCACACTTGGCAGAAGACACGTAAGGTTTTAAATCAACTAGAATAAGTGATAGAAAGAACTTGTATGTATATTTTTATCTGCTGCTGAAGTGCTAGTTTGCTACAGTTAAGGAACCCAAACTTGTTGCTGAGGAGGTATATATTTTTGTGGGTGCAGAGAACCCAATCTGTAATCCACAAGTATATACTCTACTATGGGCATTAAAGTAAGAACAAATCGATAGCCTCATCTGTGGAGGTTCTTCAGTGTAAATTAGGATGCAGGTTTCAATTAGTATAGTTGTAATAATTCAAACAGTTTCCCCCACTCCCAAACATCTGGCCCTTCTCTAGTATGAGTGTCATTTGAGGGGGGCAAAGGGGGAGGGGATTTGCTCACATTCCTTGGGAAAGCCTCTAAATCAATATTTTTAAAAAGTCAAGAGCTACTTTCTTTACACACAAGTGAGTAACCCCAAGAGACTTATGCCTACAAAATTGCTAGACTTTTCATACAGTAAGTAGCTCATATAGAGCAAGTTGTATTCTTGTTCCATTTTGTTACCAAATTGCTTACAGTTCTTGCAGATGCAATGAAGAGAACGTGTTGAGCACATATCAGCAAGGGCAGGATTTAAAGCTAGCAAGTCCTAATTCTAATTCATAATAATTTATGTAGCCATTATAATGTATGGGATTCTACCAAGTTAATTGATCTGTTTCTGAATAAACTAGTGTGAAAGAAATTGGAATCCACACCAAAAACGTTTGTTTGAAACTAAATACATGCATAATTGTTGTCGTGGTGCTGGATTATTTGAGAGTGCAATTGAAAGATGATGGGACACGTAGGTAAGACCTCATTTGACATGCGGAACTTCTGTAATTGGTGAGTAAAAGTAATCCTTAAGGATCTCAAGCTGTGTTTGCAATAGGTTTTCTCATTGTGGAGGAAACATTTTTATTTACAAAAAAAAGCCTGTAGAAATTTTTAAAAATCCTTATTTATTGCTTTTCAGAGTAACCTATTATTTGCAAATATAGAGGCATTAGAGGCATTTTTTTTAAACATCTTCTATTAGCTCTTGATGCTTGTGACAACAGCAGTATTGGCACTATGCTTGACAAGCTAAGGCTTATCTTAAAGCAGACAAGAATAGAGCTAATTCAGGGTTTCTTCTCCCTGCCCACTCTTCTGGTTACATCTACACCAAGCGACACTGATGGAGTTGGATTGCTCTCACTCTCTTATGCTACTTAGGGATTTTTGGGATTGTACAGGAGGCATAAGTCTGCCTTTTATGAAGCAAAGAAGGGTGTTTGTTAAAGAAGGGAGATGCTGGTTTAGCTAACTTTCACGCTTAAAAACAACAACACAAGTAAGAAGATAGAACAGGGTCAGAAAGAAACTCTGAATTTTATGACAGTGAATAGAAGAGGAAAATCAGTGAGGCAATTCTCTTGAGAGTTTGAGAAGCCAAACTTCTTGTCTAGGTTCAGATGTCCTGCCTTTCAGATGGCAGGATCCACTGCTTCAGAGGTTTTGGGGAATTGGAGACTGAGCTTGGAGTCATATCAGTGTGCTGTGCCCCCTTCTCTCTACTGCAAACTGAAATATCTGTCTCAGAAAAATGCTTTTTCCAGAAGTATAATTGGAGCCTTCTAATACCATGCAAAAGCTTGGGGTATCCTCATGTAATCTCTGCCTTTTGGTATTGGGTTTTCTTTAATAGCTTTTTTTTATCAGCTGGGACTGACTTTTTATGCAGCCACATCTGTGCATGATGCCAAAAAGTTTATGTCAGGTTTGATAGATCACGTCTGAACTAGAGTGGTTCTGAACGCTTGGGTTGCCCTATTTTATTTTTTTTAAGACACTGTTAGAACTAGGGAGCCCTTAAGGTAGCAGGGCCTTTGGAGAGCAAAAGGCCACAGCGGTTTGGATTGCCTTTCTTTGGGCCTGTTTTTTCAATCTGAAAAAGGTAGCAAGCAGTAAATCAGAAGGTACATAGGGATCACATTGACTCCACTTTAGATACTTCCAGTGTACATGTGTATTATCGTCTGTGTATTTCTTAATACGCTACTGATTTGGGGTTATTGGTTTTCTGTTGTTTTGGTTTTTTTTTTTTTCCTTCTAGGAAAATAAATACCTTGTAAATTGGGGCTTAGCAAGAATTCCAGAAGTTGCAGCACTGCTTTATGCATTAATCCCAGTCTCAGCATTCAATTGATACTAGTTTTCAGTGTAGTTCCACTTAATTACTGTCCATTTCCTTAGAAAATTCCACACCTATTAAACTAGAGTGAGAAGACGAGGAGTAGAAAGTCAGTGAAATACTGAAGCATAATCTCTGTCACTGTTTGTCATGGAAATCCATAATACTCAGTGAAGGCATCCAAATTTTCCTCGGGCCCTTCTCACAAAAAATTCAAGTTCTTAATTTGATTCTTATTCATTAGCTCTATGTTGCTCCTCTATTTACTCCTTGTTGTAGCTGCAAAGGGCATAATTAAAATTGCACAGCAGAATAAAGTTTTCCAGGAGCAGGATACAGATGAATAGGCAGGATGCTTCATCTCCTCTGACAGCCTATTTGGAACGTGTTGAGCTTTGAATTTCAGTCATAAAAGCAGTGAGTATCCGAGCTGCCTTTGTCCCTTAAGGATATTAAAATCAGCTTAATATTTCAACAAACTTGGAGAACCTTGTTGAGGAAAAGGCAAAATTAAAAGACAGTTTTCAGTAAACATTGGAGGCTCTAATGTAGAAAATGTGATGAGGTAGCAGCTTTAGCCAGAGAGATCCCTGAAACCTAAAAGGTGGCAAAATTATAGTCCTGGAGATGAATAGCGCACTAAAAAATTAATCCTCGGTCAACCTACAGTAAACTGTGCTGCTAATCCTAAGGACTTTTAAGAGATTCTTACAAGTCCTTGCCTTTTCCAAACTGCCACGTATATCTCTACCAAGCTTGTTCTGGCCTCTAGATGTAAATCTGTGTGCAGCTGAGTTGGGAATATAGTAGGGGAGAGTTTGGTGTATGCAAACAGGAGAAGGCAGATGTGGTTCTGTAGAACACTGAAGAAACTAAAGGCTGTAGCTTTTTAAACTCCTTAAGCTGTCTCTGCTGCTGGAAAGGGAGCCTGTTCCAGCTTCCCGCTCCTAGCTGCTCATCCCTGCCCCCACACCAGTCCTTTCCTTCCCCTTTCCTTGATTTCTCCCCCTTTTTGTTTTGACTAAGAGGACTACGAGGTAAAGCTGCAGCAGAATCGGTCCAGGCTGAAGGTCCCTCCGTGCCGAGGTTGGTTTTAACCTACGTCAGTGGGCAGCAGCCTGGGCACCTGTATGCAGCTATGGATAGGGGTGTGGAGCCATGGGGTTAAAAGGATGGGATTTGGTTAGAGGAAAGTGAGGCAGAAGAAACGAGCTGCACCACTGCCTTACAGTGACTTGAAGCTCTTGCGAAACTGTGACCTAAAGGCTTGTGCCTCTTCATTGGCATTAAGTCTCAGAAGATGCCACGAAAATCAAAATGTGACTTTGTTGTTATCCACTACCTTGGCTCTGCGTGGAAATCCATGAAAGTATTTGTAGATGTCTCCACAAAAGGGTAACTACTTTTCATGAGCCTAATCTCTCCAGGCACTTTGCAGAGTCAGTGGAAAGACAGGCTCCACTTGAGGGCAAGACTCGGTACAAACCTAATTTGGCCTGGAAGATTAGATTGGCTGGGCTAAAGTTAGCCATCGCAAACACCTTCTCTACCACCACCGTCTTGTACTGAACCAGAGGTGACATCAGAGTCAGCCTCTTTACTCACAATACAGCAGATGTTTGGGTGACTTTTCCCTTCTTAGCTTTTTTTTTTTGGTCTGTTTTTTTTTTTTTTAATTCAATTAAATGGAGACTGTACCGTCAAACCTGAACAGAGTGTTCGGATATAAATCTGCCCAGCATGGAAGTGAATGAGAAATGCAGGAACCAGATTGCTTTTGTATGTGTAGCTGAGAAAACTACTGAAAAAAAGCAGGAAATAAGCACTGGAGAGATAAAGGGAAGGAAAAAAAAAAAAAAAGAAAATATATTTAGGTCACTTTAAAGAATAGCTTTTGAAGAAAGCGTGTCTGGTATATGAACGCTTTATAGCTGTTATGGAAAGAATTTGAGCTGCTCCATGCTTCTTCCTTTGAATAGGTGAGTAACGTAAAAACTTGCAAAGAATAAATTCAGAATAAACATACGGTGTACACAATAGGAAGTCACTGTGCATTTTTTGAGAGCAGCAGCTTCAGTCATACATGTAATACAAAAACATTTTTGAAGCCATTTGGGGCATGTATTAATTAAAAGCCCTTTTTTACTATATTTGGACATAAATGCCACAAAAAGCAAAGTAAGCTCCGAGTTCACAAACACCACCAGTCAATAAAGGCAGAAGAAAAAACCCTCTGGCATATGGTGACTAAACAAAAGTCAAGCATTAGAAAGGATGACATCTTACCATCAGCAAGAGCGTAGCCTGCTTTCACACCATGAGGGAATTATGGGAAATGATGGCCAAGTCCTACAGCTGATACGGAGTACGTAGAGGGATGCTAATCCCATCATTAGATCCTAAATACATATTAACAATTTTCTTGCTCAAGTGCTGGCTGACACCTTGCTCCTGTTACACCACGTAGCTGTGGGTGCAACCACTGGGACTGTGCTGCTTTTGAGCAACCTGCTTTAGTGGGAGGTGGTGTCCCTGCCCATGGCAGAGGGGTTGGAACTCAACAATCTTTAAGGTCCCTTCCAACTCTAACCATCCTATGATTCTATGATTCTTCCCCTGGTACCTGAAATCTGTTTCTGAAAGGTACTGAAATATATAGAGAGATTATTATGGTGTCACTTCAAAAACCTATGCACCTGTGTGTTTTTCTTCAGCACTTGCCTGTAAACGAATATTTGCAGGGAGAGAGGAAAGGAGCATGCAGGCTCTTGGCTGCAGTCCCAGCACAGGGCTACTTGGGCCAGGAACAAAAGCTCTGTTTTCCTTCACTTTTACTGCTGCTGAGCAGCCTGGCTCACTAACAGCCACCTCCTTTCCACTTAGAGTGGTAGCCCCAGACCTACCACTTAGTAAAAGTGCCTGCATTTCTCATTCATCTAAGAAAGGTATACATTTTTTTATGCCAGGGGCTCCCCTCTTGGGTTCTTATCAGGGAAGTCCTGCCTCTCCTGGCTTCTCCTATGGATGCAGCGACCTGTAGCCAAGAGTTTGAATTAGAGGATCTGTCAGGCTGTACTGTCGTATCATAACTCAGGGATTCCATACTTAATGCTTGCTGTTTAGCAGGAGAGGTGTAATTCCCATCTCTTTCAGAGCTATTTTTCAAGCAGAATCAACGGCTTCTCGCTGCTTTCTCACCCTCTTGTGTTATGCCTTTCCCTTCCTCTGTTTCTACACCTAATGCTTCCAGGTAGTCTCTGTCCTTTTTCCTACCACTGCCCCAATTACTATAATTCCCACTTCCAGTTCCTCCCCAGCAGCTTCTCGCAGGGAGATGTTTGCCCATGTCTGCCACTCAAGAAGAAGCCATCACCACATGCTACTTTCAAGTGGATCTACACTGTGCTACAACTTAGGGATGTCTGGACAGCCACAGTAGCACCAAAGATGAAGACAATGACTCCTGTAACAAAGAAAGGTTTTTTTGAGAAGAGTCCCTGCACAAATCGTAAAACAGAAGCTTCATCAAAGGGTAGAAGGAGCAAGTAGAAACATAAAGAAGATGAAGAATCTCCAGTTCACTCCTTTGACTGAGAGGTATGAAGAAGTGCTGGTGATGTGCAGGAAGGAAAGAAAGGACAGTGAATGATTATAAATGGAAATGAAAGCTGGGAATTTTCAGCTCACCTGTAGGGACAGAAGTGAAGACGTGGCAATTGGAAGAGGAAGCAGGGAGATGGACAAGAACAAACGAAACATGGTTTTGTTCAGGAGAACTTTCACCTCCTTGTAAAAAAGCAGAAATTTAGAGAGCATTAAAGTTAAGAAACACTAAGATAATCCCTGACTGCAGGGGGCTGCTAAATCCCACAGATAAATATTCTTCAATGTCAAGCGCACTGAACCAGCCAGATGACCAAAAATGAAGACCATAGGCAATCTTTTCTGAGACATCAGCAGGAAGTCAAAGCAGAGCCAGCTTTGCAGAACAGAGCATTCTGCACATGCCACGGTGCATGCCTTGCAGAAATCAACTCATGAAATGGGAAGATTTCAGAGCCAAAACACCAGTTTAGGAGGTGATGGGTGGAGAAAAGTTGATGGCTCTTCTTGTCACACCATAATGTGCTTAGTTACCCTGGTGCTGAGGGGGCAGGTCTGAATATACAGATGCTGGGTGGGGTGGGAAGACGGTCAAATTCAGGTACAGAACAGAGGGACACAAATAGACGGGTCAATATTCAACCCAAAGCAATCTGCTCCTTTTTTTGAAGGATGACAATAGTGGTGATTTCATAATCCACTTAAGCATCTTTGCATGAGAACTCTTATATGATTTTAGAGGATTTCTATTCCTTACGTATATTTTCTGTGTCTTCAGCATTGCCTCTAAAAGTGCTTTTACCCAACTAGCTACACAAAGTATCTAGAGATGCTTTTTATACATATTACTCTTGCAAAGGAATGGGAAGGAAGTATTATCTCTATTTAAAATGGATGTGTAGAGTGGTTCCATAATGAATTTATGGAGATCACATAAGAAGTCAAGAGGCAAAGGCAGAGACTGATGCTCAGCTGCACCTCACTGGGGCTTTGCTCATTTCTCCGTCACTTCATTTTTGTTTGCGGCAAACAGAAAAAAATCCCTCAGTACAGCACAAACTGCTCTGTTTCCCAGATGCAGCACTTCATAAGAGATCAACATGGTGTGTAGGTGGGGAAAAATGAAAAAAAAAAAAAAAAAAGGAAAAAATAGAGGCAACAGCAGCAGCCCCATGACCAAAAATGAGTTCTAACAAATGCAGGATTTCTGATGTTATATTTTTGCCCTTTGCAGGTGCTATATGACCCAGCAGGAATCCCTTCCCCTCTCTCTTCCTCTGCAGCATCCAACAGGCTGGGAGGTGACAGCCTGGTGGGCCTTGTGCCTGTCATAGGCCAGACAAATGAACAAAGCCAGCAGGAATGAGCGGAACAGTGACAGTATTTTCATATGCAATTCCTGTATCGATCAAAAAATAAATTACTGTTGCTCCAAACTGTGCTCTCTCCAGCTGCGTAACAGAGACGACGCTAAAGAGACCAGTCAGTGCAAGTTTCCCATTATCTTTCCTGTCCCATTAGCGTCTGCTCTTCCCTCGGCTCTTTGCTTGGAGTCTCTGATGTGATTTGCGACATGCCGCTGACAAAGCTGCTGTTGCGCTTCCTCCTTAGAAATGTTTTTCTTCTGCCAGATGATTGCAGCAGCTTAATTGGAGTCTTAGAGGTTTTTTCATGGCCTGTCCAGAGGCAAGCAATTGCTACCGGCATTTCAGCAAAGACCAGAATTCAAAAAAAAAAAACTAAAGTCCATTTTCAGTGGGAGAGGAAGAGTCTCTTGTGTGTTAGCTACTTCCCCACAAACACAAGTTTGACAGAAGAAATTAGAAATTGGACTATTGAACTATCGAGATCTGTTTCTGCTCCTGTCCTTTGCCACCTGAGTGTTCCTGCTCCAGAGAGAGCCCATGGCCCAGCGTAGCGCTTGCTCAGCAGTAACGAAAACTGCTGTGGACCATAAAATACCTTCCTGATTCCTGAACGCAGGAACTTTTCACTTCATCTACACACACCACCTGTGCAGGGATTGAGCTCGCTGTGTGCACTCAAGTACATTACCTGCGTTTATTCCTACACCTCCTAGGCCCTGAACTGCCGTACTCAGTTTTCTAGTGCTAATAACAATTTTGTACTTGGTTAACATGTGCAGCGCCATACTAAATCCAGCTAATTGGCATCCTCTCTGCTAAAAAGCAGGAAAAGGGCTCCACAGCTATTCTAGCCTGTTAACTTTCCTAGCCCTCCTAAGCAATCAGTTCTGCGGAGTTTTAGTTACATCAATGGCCTCTGCTGCCATCTTATCCCATACGAGGTGCGTTAGGTTATTAATTTTTTTTGTCTTTTAGTCAGCGTGTGACAGCAGCGTGCAGTATTTGAAAGCCTGCTGGCCTCCCCCCAGCGTTTTGGGAGGACTGTGAAAGCAGCGAGCTCCTTTCTTTCCTGATCACCCTCAACAGATGTTCATGTCAGCGAAATGAGGAAGAACAACAGCCTGCCATTTGCTGCTGGAGACCAACCTTGGAGGGGAAGCTTTGGAACTGAATAACCTTTTCATTTTCTGCTTCTGCTTGGGCAGACGAGGAGAAAGCAGCTGTTGGTAGATGTGAAGCCAGACATTAGCACGTAGGAAAAAAATAGGGGCAGAGCTCTGGAAAACCTCTAGAAGACGAGGAGCTTATGGCAGTTTAAAGATGGGACAAAGCTGATCACTAGTGGATGATAATAATTACATAAATATCACATAATAATGTGACAATAGCCACAGCACAGTTTGGAGGTGCCCCAACAAAGGACTTGCAGAGCCCCAGGCACTGTTTACATCTCCAGGGTGGGATGAGGAGTCCTGGGTCTCTGGCCTTGTGTACTGCCTTGGTACCCACAGAGAGCCACAGCCAGTCTCAGGAATTCGCCTCCTAAAATGAGCTGGAGCTTGCAAGGTGGAGGTGCAAGTTGAGTAAGGGGAATTTGCTGGAGCAGCAGAACAGGTGGCATGTCCTGGAAGAGGTGGCTGGCCGTGTGCCTTGGCGGTGGACAGTGGATAACTGTAAAGCTGCATAATCACATATGCTATAAAATCCAGCTGTTGCGTTTGGTCATGGTTTCCCTCCAGTGCTGATCTCCACATGGGTAGGTGAGACTCAGAGGCTCTCAGAGTCTTATATCGCTAGAAAGCACATGGGGAAACTTGACCGTGACCTACCTGATATAATAATTTAGATTATGAACACCACTCATGCCAACAAGACAGGCCCCTGTGCAGCACAGTGTGACACTGCTGCCGGGTCACAGCCATCTCCTCACAGCCACTGGTGCTCAGCTAGGAGCCCTTGTGTCCTGTAATGAAAACATCACCTACCACTGCCTGAGGGTCTCCTGAGGCACACCACCAACAGCGCAATGGGTCCCCTGTTCTGGCAGAGGTCCCTGCTCCTCTTCCTCCCAGTTAGATGCAACTCTCGTGAACCCTGTGAGAGCCACCACAGGGACCTGTCTCTTCAAACCAGCATTTGCTAGTGCTCCTGTGCCAGCATTGCCAGAGCAGCTTTGCTGACTCCATCCTGATGGATGGAGTCTCTCAAATGTAGTCTTCACTTCTTACAACGTAATGCTTTGAAAATGGACAAAAACATCGCAGTCCAAGGACTGCTGTCAGTTTTCAGAGCTGAAGTGCTCCACCAGATATACCAGCCAGCAAGCTGCAACACCCATCTCACTGCTGCCTGCTATGGCATTTTGTCCCCTACACAGCCAACAAGTAGCATAGTGGCTGTCAGAGTGTGAGGTTGTACATTAGACTAGAAGAAGAGCCAGGTAATGCTTTTTCTTTCTGGGGGATTTATAAGCCTGGAGAGCAGAGTAGATCTCGGTTTAAACTGCAGCTAGAGAAGGGAATCAGTCCAAAGTGGGAACGCCAATTAACTCCAGCATCATTTGAATGAATTAAGCTAAGGTCAGAGCTGCAGCAAGCAACCATCGCTAATGAGGTTTCAGTGCCGCTCTGCCTGCTTTATGCACATCAGATGTCCTGCAAAGGAATCCCTTGGGGCACAACTGTTTGGCTTCTGTCTGAAACTTCAGGAGCCTCTGGCTTAGAAAGATGTTGACTTTGACCTCGATGCTGCACTAACCAGAAGGCAGGCAGTTGGAGTGCTTCTTTAGCAAATGGCAGATGATTTTAGACAGACATAACAACTTGGAATTCAATTTTTTTTATTATTATTATTATTTTTTAAAATATATGCATGCATTATATCCTTATCAATTGCTCTGGCAATCCTAAATTCCACCTTTTGTTACAGACAGTGAATGCAGCTCTTAGTTTTATTTCAAGCATGCTGCTGACTGCTGTCCCTGACCTCTCTACTGGCTGTCCCACGTGCTGCCCAGATGCTGACAACAGCAGGAGAAAGCAGAGTAAGTGAGGCTGCTAGAAACTGATTTTTTCAGACATATTCTTTGCGCTGTTACATGTTCCAGCAGTAAGAGAGAGATTATTTGCTCTCATAACATATGTGCCTAGACCAGGCTCAATCTTCGTGAGTCACTCTTTCCTGAGGGACTGACGTTCTTCTTCGCCAGCACCCACGTCAGCAGGAGATGGCTGCAACCTGGAGAGACCTCAGCCACCGCAGGGGTCTCCCAGCTCCATCATCCCGTTCTGATGGGGATTAAAAACATCAACAACAAGCTAGCAAGAAATGTGCTGGTTTGCTTCCTTAGCTAATTTGTGCTCCTTGAAGGAAATCAAAGAAGGCGTTTAATGATCCTTCTGGGCACAACATGATTTGTATCTTCATCCTTTCGGGGCAGACTCCCAGCACGAAAACCCCTGGGGCAGAGGGGGAATCTCTTTGAAAGCTGCTGAACAAGATGCTGTCAGATGTTGAAGGGAAGAAGAGTGAGTGTGTGTTATGAAAGTTGGCAGGTGACTGAGCTAATTATGCACCAGGAGGCAATTTAGGGTGACGGGAAGTGACTGGAATCGTAACCAGAGGTTGAGAGGAGACGGCGCCGGCACTGCCGTGCTCAGATGAGCTGAAGACGGTTCCCCGTCAGCCTGACGAGCAACCCTAGGTCAGGGAAACACCTTTCACACTCACCACAGAGTAACTGCAGTGCAAAACACATGCTGCTGCAAAATGGTGTAAATCAAATATGGAAAGCCTTGTGGACCCTGCCCCCACCCCTTTCTCTTCTGCAAAACTGTCAGAGTATTTTTAATAACAATTGATGGTTGCTTAAAATCACAAAACATGTTTTCATTAATATTCATGAAAGAATGCACTGTTTTTATCTACACCTACATCACTGTGTGGTAAAGTGTAACCAAAGCCCAGCTTTTATCTTTAATCACACTAAAACTGATCGCCTGTGATTTTTGCGGGGAAAAAAATAGTCCTGTTTTTCAAAGGAGAAAAGCATGAAATGTTATAATTTGTGACCTAGAATTTTGGCAAAGCTGCTCCCTTCTGTGAAATCAAAAGGAAGGAAAAAATAATCAAACTTCCAAGATTTTTAATTGAGTTCTGAATATTCCAGCAATGCTGATATGCATTTCTACAATAGCTCTTGCCTAGATGCTCAGTATCAGCAGGAAAATAAATAAAATTAAATGGAAACATTTGAGGGATTTGGAAAAAAAAAATTTTTAGACATTTTAGACATTGCCCTTTATTTATGCTACAGCAGTGCGAAGCAGCTTCCCCAGGGATCAGGCACGACTGCTGTATACATTGTGCAAGCCCAGAGCCACAGAGCCTGTGGCCCATGGATGCTACACTGGGGACAGTCAGCTCATCTGTATTGATGCCATTCTTCCTGACAGGCAGATGTTTAGTGCCTGGATCACTACAGCGAGGTCTGCAGAGTGCTGCAGTCCAGCTCTGCTGGCTCCCTGACCCACTCCCATTGCTGGAGAACCAATAAAGCCACCCTGTGGGCTTGGTCCAACCCCTGGAGCATTGACAATGTGATCCAAATAAATCAGGGGAGGGGAGAGAAAAGGAGTGGTTTTCCACTTTGCCCCTTGCCAAGCGAGAAGACGGTCTTCAGCCCCAAAGACTCTGTTGTCTCCCTTTGCAAGAGCATAGAAAATCAGAGCACCTTTTAATTTCAAAGCACCCTACAGCCATTACCTAATAAATCCTCATCAGGATTTCATCAAATAGATGAGGCAGTAATGTCAGACCATGAAGGCACCTAACTTGACTCTGCACCCTCCTGCATCTGCCGACCCTGACAGGGAAAGACATGGGAGGAGAGACCCTCCTTCTTTCCAGACCAGCCAGGCTGGAGCAACCCTAATTTGGCCCAAATACCTCTGTCCTGATAACCTTGCCAAATCCTGAATCCTTATTAACACACTGAGTAGGGAGAAGGAGGTATTTGCAGCGTGTCCTCTGAATAGGGTCATTGCATCATGCGTTTAATACAAAGGATTTGGCAAAATAAATGATGTTGCTAGACACACACTGAGTCAAGTGTCTTTGCGGCTGTGGAGATTAGCAGAATAAGTGGCATCATTTACTTAGTCACTTGATGCACCATGATTTCTGGGGCTCCCCACGAAGCAAAGCCTCCTCCCTCGAAAAAGCTGTTTTATTGCAGCCACTTTATCACAAAAGGCTTTAATCTCTGTTAAAGTGGAGTTTCCCTTCCTCCTAATCAAGTTCCTTCAGGTCATGTGGACTTGAAATGGAAAAGATTAAGTTTAACCCTTTGGTAGTGAAGAGATGAGGGTAAAGTTGACTTTCACTATGGGTGCTTCTGTGACAGCACCCAGAAAAGCTGCATTCTGCTCACAGTGCTTCTCAAACTGATCGTCTGCTTTCACTTACCTTTCCTTTTCATTTTTCTTTACCCTGTCTTGGTTTTTTTTGCCTTGTCTTCAGAGATGGTGGGAAGATGCTTCAGTGCTCTTTGTTTCCTGTGCATTCTGCTCTCCCTTGGTGTCTCCCTCTGTGCCCTGCTGCTGCTCAGAACACTGTGCCTGATGAGGGTTTAAAATTCTGCTAGGAAAAAAAAAAAAAAAAACAAAACACAAAACACAAAACCAAACCAAAAATGCTTGTTTCATCTTGGAGTATTTAAACAAGTCTAAATTTAGAGTGGAGCCATGGAAAAAAAATTAAAAGGAAAAAAGGCAATGTAACCAGCCGAAGGCATTAATTAATATGACACCTATGCGGCTGCTTCCATAAACAACAAGGAAAGCGTGAGGCTTGCAGATGAATGGCTCTGCAGGCAGATATTTACAGAGCACCCGGGTAGAATGTGAGGTCTAGAAAGACACACTTGGTCCGAGTCATCCTGCTGACATCTGATGATGCTCTGCAGGCCAGATATTTGTACATTATTCACTGCCTCTGAAGCAACATGAGGCAAAGTCAGTGGTATAATACCTGCCCATATGTCAGTTGGTGCATCTGTATATTCCTCTGTATATCCTCCCCATGTTACACTAGGGGTGAATCTGTGAGGTATCAGGTATCCAGGAATTAGCTGCATTCCTGTGGTAAACAGGCTGTTGTCTGCCTCCTCTATGGAGTCATATCAGGGTCTCTTTGTGACCACTGGCATTCATCAGCCTCATCTCTGATGGCAGAAAAACCCTTCCATATACAGCTTCAGACTGCTTCAAATGCACCCAGATAGTGTTAAAAGCAACTAATTTAACCCAAAACACACCTGGGAGTGAGGGAGGGGTCATTTTCTCACAAAGGGGACCCCAGAGAGGCTGTGCTCCCCCAGCAGTACCCAGCACTGTGTATCTTTCAGGTCTCACTATCCCAAACTTCCCTGGTCTCAGGCACACCGCCAGGCACGTGGCCAACCCAGTCCTAGACCAAGCAGCATCTCCCTGTTGCATCATGGCTTTCCAGAGCTCAGCTGGGATTGCGCATGCCCTGATGTGACCAAAAGGGGAGAGAGAGGAGCGCTCAGCTGTGAGGACACCTCCCCAGCCCCCAGCCCCAAGGCCCGCCTGCAGCATCAGCACTCATGCCAATGCAAACCTCTAGCCCTCTTCCCTGTCCTCGCTCGGTTATTAAATCCACACCTCTGCAAACTGAGCTTGTGAGTGCTAACTCTCCACAGCACTGAAACCTGATCAGAAGAGATTTGCATGACCGGCCAGTAAAACCAGGACCAGAAGTGCTTTTCGATCGCTGCTTTTGGCAAGGGCCCCCTCCTCCTGGCAGCTGCTGGGACAAGGAGATCAGATTCTCTAGTATTGGCAAAATGCTGCACGAGTGCTTTCCAAACCACCCCAAGGAATGGTTAAACCTACTCAGACAGGCCAGAGACATCCTTCTCTTGTCTCCTGAACAGGACGCAAGCTCAAACACCCTTGAGAGAGCAGTTTCACAAGCAGAATGTTTAACCAGGATAGAAAGGAGCTTTTCTACCCAGATACTCATCTAAGGAGTCCTGCCAAGAGATAATGAGGGGCACAAGATTATGATCTCAGATAAATGCATCTGCTGTGAACAAGATCTCATTGTTTATTCCCATCATGCCTTATTTTAAGTTATTCAAAATCAAAGCAAATTATTCTTATTAACTGAATGCATCCCAGATGTTGTAAGTTAGGATCATGAGGGAGAAAAGACTTGCTTTGAGGTATGTGGTGGTGGCAGGAACACAGCAAGATCTCAGTGGCTCCAGAATAAAAAACAAGTCAGTGCTGGTTTCTTGCAACCTCTTCCCCAGTCCTAATATCTACAGTGCAAAAGGGACCCTGATGTGGGTCCCTTGGTGGTCCATGTGGGCCCTACTCCAGAAAATAGGAGAGAGAACCCCTGCCCCACTACATGGGCCACCTGGGCGATCAGAACCATGGTTGCCATGGGGAAGAATCATCTCCAGTGACCAGTTTCAGCTTGATAAACCTTCTGGCAGCAGGAGTAGTATCACAATGAACTTGATGCCTGTGAGGGGCTGAAACACTGTCCCATCTACTCTTTAGTTCCACAAAGCTTCAAACTCTTCTCCATGTCCAAGGCTGTTGTCACTGGTTCCAGATGACTTTCTAACAGAGACATGAGGCTGCTACAGAATGTGCCTTATTGACCAGTACTGCATGGACAGAGGTTGCCTCAAGAAGTTGTGCTGGGCACAGAACGTCTTTCTAACCAGCTTTCTCTGATGCTCGGTGTAGAGTCCCCCTTTCTTCATTTTGCCCCATTCTCCTTACATTAATCCTGCTGTAAGACCGCATGTTAGTCTGCCCAGGCATTTTCAAGTCATGGTCACAACATGAATGCATTAAATAGATGAGGGTCTCTACTGTCTGTAATAAACTCCTCATACACTGCTTACACCAGTGCTTTGACGATATTCGTTCTTTGGCTGGTCTTGACATTTGCCAGTATCTTGTCATAACAAGATAATCTAAACTGAACTCAGGTTCTAGTCAAATCAGAAATGAATGGAGGTGTTAAATCTTCCCCCTGCCTATGAATACAGAACAAAATCATGCTGGCATTTCTCATTGCCCCATGATTTTGCAAACTTAAGCTCTCATTTGCTGTACTTGCTCGCCCCATATCTATTGCAGCCTTGAATTCTCACTCCCTGTTATATGTTTGCTTTCATTCTTTCTCATAGGATTCATTTTCTTTTTCCCTGGTCAGACCCTGCCGTCGTTTATCTCCTCCCTGTGCTCCAGCTGCGCTCCCACACTGCGGTGGCTCAGCTCTGCAGAAATAACTGGATGCACACTAATCCCATTAAGGGCCCTCTAGTCACCTGGGGGTTTTCAGTTTTCCATGCCATTTTCAATTCATCTTCAAATCCCACTCCTTTGCAAGATCATTAAGGGGTTAAGCGAGATATATCCAGTAAATGAGATAAATCCAAATAAAGGGATTTGGATCTCCCAGTTCAGCATGTTGCTGTGTCTCACTGACTTTTCTATCAGCATTTCAAGGTTTTTCCCAGACAAGGGCTCTCAAAAGAACCCATGATGAACCCATCTGGATTCAACTGGGTCCCAGCTGCAAATAGAACACAATGGCTGGAGGGGTTAGTGAAAGTATTCTGCAAATTCCCTCACAGTCACTATTTGATATGGCTCCTTGCAAAGTGGAAAGAAAATGCTACCTAAAATGTTGGTTCTCCTGCCTTCAGATATTTTCAGAATGTTAATTTTTATCACCTTTTCCCTGAAGTATCCAGATAGGGAAGTCTGCCACCCTGGACCCTTCTCCTCATTTTTAACCCTGGTAAATGATGGAGAAATGAGACCTTAGTTGTCAGTCCTCCTGGCTCCCCTAAGAGCAATCTTCTCTTTTCAGGCTGCAGAAGAAAGATGGAGGCAATGGAAGCCCAGACCCATGGTCCCTGGTCCCAGCAGCATGAGGCTGGAGTCAGGGGAAGTGCAATCAGCTCCTCCTGTTCCCACGGGCAACAGACTGCACCCTTTATCTACAAAAAGTATTTCTGGGAAGAAAACATTACTTCATCCTCTCCCCACCCCCAGGTTCCCCCAGGGGCGTCCGGGTCTGTATGTACCCCTTTTTGAGGCAAAAGCCCCCATAACACATTTTAGCTGTTTGAGAAATGCATGACTAAGATTTAGATCTGCTCTGCCTGTTGCCTTCATGTACTGACTACAGCATTTGCTGTAGAGCCATGTGGTACCCTGAAGGCACTGTCTCTAGAGTGTTTGTGTGTGTAGAAATTGTTTTTTGCAGATTTTAAGGTCCGTTTCAACTTTCTCACGTAACACTTTGCACAGACTTAATAACATCAGCTGGAAATTGCCGCCTTTCAGGCCCACAACCTCTGCTTGAAAAAGATCGTAACTTCCCAGAAGATACTCAGAAGAGCAAAGATTGTAATAAACATATAATGCATCTTATCCCAAGGTGAGTTATTCTGTAATTACTTAATTGCTCACTCTGGGCTTTCAGCTCTTCATCATACAATTTAACCTCTATTCCACATTTCATTACTTTATTCCCTTCTCTGTATCTCCTCTGCCACTTCCATTACCCCATTTAATGTGCAGCACCAATGCTGCACTCAGTAGCACACCTGTAATATGTGCCTTAGTTTTACTTCAGTGCTTTGACAGCCATTTTCCCCTTTCCACGTCCTTACAAGGAGACGTGGCTTTGCACTTTACATTAAATAAGCCATTTGTAAAGGTGAAAGAGAAAATTGGAAGATACTCTAGTAAACGGGTTAATTCATAGCCACAGAGTCAAGCCGTTCAAAAGGTCGCTCTAGTCATTTATAATCTTTCCACTGCCGTATCTGTAGTTATTTAAAATTCATACTTCTCTTGACAATGAGCTTATATAGCATGGCCCTCATCTGAGCGTGCAGTTTGCTGCTTGCTGCTATTCATCAAGTTCAGCCCTTGGGCTCCTTTGATTCATTGATCTCCAGACACTGATGGAGGGCTGGCAATCTCAATTGAATGTTGCCCAGGCTGAGAGGTTCAGCTATTAATAAATAATTACTCACATTAGGAGGCCATCAGTTAAAACCAGCAGAATCCTCTTCTTCGTGCCATTTTTGCTTCCTGCTGCCCATTTTCCCTTCTCTCCTCTCGCCTGCTTGAGGTCCCCAGGCGAGTTCCTCAGTAGGACTGTGCAGGTGGATGCTACCAAGACACCGTCTCTTTCCAGCCTCATCAGTCCCATGCAAACCTCGGCACCAAGTGGGTGCCCAGCACCAACCCACCGGTGCCTTCAGGAACCCACCAGGTCCCCCACACTCCTGGTCCCAACACACATTCCCAGTGAGGAGGAAATGGTGCTGGGGCAACCTGCCAGAACCTCCAGCACCCTGCAGTGCGACAGGGAGACCCTGCCGGACAGAGATCAAAGATCGAAGTGGGGGGGTAGGAGAGGGTGGTGGTGGTGTTGATTCAGGGGAATGGATGTGACCCCTTTAAAGCAAGCACGGCCTGACCGCCGGCTGGAGTAGCCGAGACCTGTCTTCAGGAATCAGAGTAATCCCGGGTGATTTTATCCCACTCCACTTCCCTAAATCTGCGGCTGCTACTGCTCGGCAAGGGGATTAAGGGGCTGGCGAGGGATTACGTAGCTGCTGCGGCTCACGGTGTGGAGCTGCCTCCCAGCGCAGCCACTCCTCGGGGCACGGAGACCCACCGCACCCGTGGGTGACATTCCGACAAGGGTCCCCAGTGGGTTTTTGGCCACCTGCCCTGCACTGGAGACCTCCTGACGGCGCCTGGCAGCAGGAGCTTCATCCCCAGGGCGGAGGCAGCCGGGGTCACCTCAGGGCAGCTGGTCCGGCAGCATGGTGGGGGCCATGTGGGATGCCCCCCGGGGAAGCAAGATAAAGGGGGAGCCCCCACATCCTGCCAGCCGGTCCCCTTGCTGATGGTTGGCACATGGAGGATGGGGCCCTGGGCCGTTCCGTGGATGATGCTCTGGCTCTTCTGCCTCCTGCCCTCTACCAGGGCCCAGACGAAGATTCCACTGGAAACGTAAGTATTTCCCTCTCTCTGGCATGGGGCGTTTCTGGCATGGAGTGGGCATGGACAGGCAGGTGGGAGTGCCTCCCCAGAATTGGCAGCCACTGTGATGCATGGTACTCCAGTGAAGCATGTCACTGCAGGGGGGGTGGCGTTCCCTTTAGATGGTGGCGAGGGCTCCTGGGACAGTACAGGCAGAGCAGCCAAAAATTCAGTTCCCAGGTCTAGCGCAGATGCAGTGCCTCATTTTCCCCATTCGTCAAGCAGGGCAATGATACTCATCTGCTTTAGTTAAGCACTTTTTGACATCTATTAATGCTCTGCTTAATGCAGTGCTTGGCAGAAGGCGAAAACAGTTTAAAGACACGTTTGTAAAACCCCACCGTGGGTGGCACTTGTAGCAGATTCAGCCATGGAGGCAGACATGGGAGGTAAGAGCTCCCCAGTTTAGCAGAGTGGTTCCAGCAGATGCTGCTGGTTTGCCACCTGCTGAGGACACCATGGGGACACATAGCACTGGTGAGGATCCAGCCTCAAAAAGTATTTCTTCAATACATGTGAGATCCAGAGTGGGCAGCGCAAGGTTTGCAGCTCTTTTTCACCACTACGAGTCACTGGTGCTGATCCAGCGCACTGGTCTGGTACGCTGAAGGTTTAAAAGAGCCTCCATTCTCACTCACACAACCTGTGTAATACAGAAACACACACACATGTTTATTCATGTGTGTGGATGTCAGTGGAGAGATGCTAATAGAGGAAAGAGGCCACAGCACCTTTTTTTTGTTTGTTCCTGCTCCACCTTACCACAAGGAGCCTAACAGCCCCTCCCAGAGCTCTGGAATGCAAAGTTGAGCTGCAATACAAAGCATAAACCACCACGGTTTCTGTTGCATTCCCCCATGCAGGGAACCCTGATGCACCTTTTTGGATGTGGGTTTACAGGGCACCCACACCAGCATTCCTGGCGGTGTGTGTGAGGAGCACAGTTGCTGCCAGAAAACTCGTCAGCAGCATAGCCTGTTCCTGTAGCCCACAGGAGGCTAACAGCTCTCAGGAAACCCAGTTTATAGAAACCTCACCTTGTTAAGCTGATTTAGGCAAGTTACATCCTTCAAGGATTAAAAATGTCAGCACCACGGTTTGTAAAAGTTGTCATGGGGCAGCTTCTCTGGAGCTGGGATAGGTCAGTCTGTGCAGGACAACAGGTTGGTCTGGGGAGGAGAGAACACTGCCATCGAGTTTCAGGAGGAGATATGTCCGCTACACCAACCAAAGTCAGCTCAAGACCTTTCTTGAGGTTGAGAAAATGTTTTATATTCAAAAACTGACAGTAAGACCCTTGCGGATGTGATCACGAATACAGCCTGTGTGATTACTAAGTGTTGTGCTGACTTTAACTGGGGGAAGGTCTCAGGAGACTTTGCCACCGACCTTACGCACTTTCAAACCCTTCCTCAGCAAAGTGCTTCTAATCTGGGTTTCACAAAGAGGGCACAGAGGTTGGACAGAATAAAAATCAACCTCTGATCATTTCAAACCACATAAAATAAAAAAACAGTTGACTTTTCACACCCAGGGTAAATACTGCCTGGGAGTACCTTTTGACATTGAAATCTGTGACATTAAGAAACCAGCCCATCCTTTCTGCTGTTTTCACCACTGAACACAAGTGCAGGGATTATAGGCAGGCAATCTCTGACCAAATCCTTTTCTGATGTGTTTGGCTATAATGTGATAACCTTTTACTACTGAGGAAAGAGTTACATCACTTTGCACAATTTGGAACTTATTCACATACAAGAATAAGGAATAAACAATAGAAAAAGAGCTTTTTCTCCCCCGGTACTAAAACCAGACCAACAGCTGAATTAATCCCTGGTGTTTCAAATCCACTCCTGAATTTGACTAAAACACAAAAGTTGCCCTTTTTCAATGAAATTTCAGTAGAAGAACACATTGGGCAGAGAACCAAAAGGAGCAAATCAGCAGGAAATGGACCCGCTCCATAGCTTACACAGGAACATTTTGGGGGCACAAAACCAGAGGCTTTTAAACACCAGCTGGATTCAATCATGGTTGAGTGACACGAGGCTAAATCAGCCTGTGCCGCTCCCCAAGTCATGCCTGGCTTGGCGGCACCACGCTTGCTTCATCACCAACTTATTCCCATCTTTGCAAAGCTCACTCAGCTTTAACCCCAGAGGTGCAAAAAACTCTGCGTAGTCAATTACTAGCAAAGCTTCTGGGGTGCAGGTTCAGCACAGAAACCACCTCCTCTTTCCTCCTGGACTTTGCTTTGCTCATAAGCAGGCTGTGGCATGGACAGAAATGCTTGCAGCTGGTGGAAGTGGTGAGGATTCGGGGCTGGCTGCTCAGCCTTTGCTTCTTGGGAGGACTGGAAACATCAGGAGATGTCAATGAGAGAGATGAAGGTCAACCTGGTCTGCCCTCTTTAGGCTAGCCCTACTGCCTCTAATACATCTGCTCCTGAGCTCCCATAACCAGCAGCCTTAGAATAAATTTCTCTGCAACCTGATGAATTTTAGACTGACCTTTTCTCTCATTTGTTTGTGATAAAAATAAAGAAACCTATTTAAATTCAGTAGGCTGCCCTTAATTTCCCAGTCCTCTAAGGTCACTCCCTTCCCTGGCAAATAATTGTCTTTTAAATATGTAAATGCCAGAGTATTTCTGACTCTGCACTTGCTTCCTTTTTAACTTCCATGAAATACCGTCATATATTTTTAACTACCCACTCTTCAGCTTTGTCACGCAGGGCTGCAGGACCTTTAGGCCCTCTCTTTTCTGTGTGGCCCCTAGCTTTCCAGCTGGCCTTTCAAACCTGCCAATCCCCGTCCCTTTCTCTGCTCCCCACTGCTTTTTTGCCTCCTTCCCCCTTTCCTCTTCCTTGTGCCCTTTAAGTGTCTCAGAGCGAGCAGGTTTGTAGCCTGATGCCTGGCAGAGCCGCAGAAGTCTCAGCCCCCTAAACTAGAGCAGTGGCTCAGAAGTGGCTGTGGAGCTTCTGCCTCAGGTGGGCTGGGAGAGCCTTTCCTGGCTGAGTATCTGATGTCTAGGGAACCCACACAGAAAAGGCAAAATTTCATAAATCTCAACCTTTTTATCCTTGCGTTCTGCTGTTACTGGAAGTTTCAAGGTTCATATATTTAGGCTTCTTTTGCCACATCCTCAAAGGCTAAAACCCCACCTTTCCTTTTTCTGATTTTGTGAAAGCAGAGAATCCCAAGTCATGGTGGACTTAAGGTTTTCACAAACGAGCGGATCCACGAGCAGCAGGCCTGGGTTTTCTATGAAACTGTGTCTGTGGCTGGCTTCTCTACTGACTGGACATGACTAAGCTCGAGTTGCAAGATGAGCTTTTTACTCAAAAATAGCATCTTTCTGTTGAAGCTGCCCAACCACACCCAGCAGTCAGAAACGAGTAGCACAGACTCTTCCACCCTGAAAAACGATGAGAGCTGGAATAGGGGCACACACAAAGCCATCGACATGACAAACCAGAAAGACCAGGATCACATGCACTTCATTGTTTTGGGGGTGCGGAGGAATGGGATAAAAAATAAACCTCCCTTTGCAAATTAGTACCCTGGGCTTCATGTTTAGGTTCTCACTTTTGACAGTAAAAGGTCAGGAGACTGGAGAATATGAAATAATAATCAGCATAAAACATCTCATACATAAAAGTTATACAACCAGCAACAGCAGATAGGCATCAAGTTAAGTGTTGATTCAGAGATTCTTATACCTCAGGGAAAGCGTTAGTCACTACAACAAACAGGAAAGCAAAACATCCTATGGAGTCCCTGTTTCTGGTTTCCTCTTTCATCCTCAGCTTGCTAGCATGACTCTGATATGGGCAATAAATCCTGGCCTCCTAGCAAATACTCATATTCTTTTATATCTAAGAATGAAATGAAAAGTTAAAAGCTTTCAATATCAAAATAAGATACAGAACACAATGATTAAAAGAAACCCCAAAACCCAGCAGCCCTTGTTCTTACTAACTTCAGCTGGTGATGGATCACACTCAGTGGTTAGAAATTAATGCCTGATTGCCAATTAAGGAGCTATTAAAAAGGACACCCACTCTCATTATGCTCCTATTATAGGCAATGGAGAGAGAGCAGTTCAGAGCAGAAGCCTTATGTATGCTCCAAAGCATCCCCTATAGCTGCCTATATGTCCCTATTTGCAAGAAGGCAGTGTAAGCAGGCTTTCCTAGGCTATAGTTAGCTGTTATTGTTATTCCACCATTGCTGTATTGGCTTTACTCCAGAGCTCATCTCTATGTTGGTGTATTATTCTGCCATGAAAGGGGTGCAATGCACTGGGAAAGCAGGCCCTAAGGTTAAAGGCTGCTTAGGACTGGAAGAAATCTACTGGAAGCCATAGGTAAGACTCAACACCCTGTAAATAAGTAGTGTATTCTGGTAAGTGCAGAAGACCATTTATTCCATTAAATAATTCTCTCCTAAGTGAATCTTTGTTGAAGGAACTGCATGTAGGTGGAACTGCCTACTGTGATTCATGTAACAGATTTCTGATGAAGTGCTCTGTCAATTACGAGAGCCATCTATTTTGATTTGGGTGGCTTGGTGTTCAGGCTGCTCTTAAACATCCTTATGGTCTCCATGTGGTATTGCTATCATCTGTTATTTACAGGATGGCACAAATGCAAGTAGTGTTTTACAATGATGAGGTGCATTATCAAGCTGTAGTATCTCCACTAGGAGTGGTGAATTTGTCGGGCTTGTTAGTCTCTGCCTCATGCAGCTCTGGAACTGAATCCAAGGTGTGAATCTTGACAATTTCTTTCAGGTCTGCCAATTATTTCTCTTCAACAGTCTTGATGTTAGGTGTCTAGCCCTTCACCCCAGGCTCTGTCTGCACTCAGTGAAAACAAATGAGTGTCTGCAGAGCTATTTATTTCACTTTACTAACAATGGAGGAAACTAGATGATACTTAAGACCAAATGTAAAATTTTCATACTTCTAAAGTTAGGGAAGAAAAATTCCAATCAGAGTCAAAATGTAGCGACTGAGACCATCAGAACTCAGTGTTTCTCCCAGCTGAGTGGTGACCTGGGAAGAATGTCCAAAAGCAGCACTGGCCTTCTGCCCTACCGCTTGCTTGGTTAGCAATTCAGGGAGAAAGCATTGTCATAGCCACTATAGTGGCTTAGAAAAAGACGAGGATGTTCGTACTCAGGAAGATGATGCTTTTACTGTCTGAAGAAGCAAGTGATTCTACTGACTTTGAACTTGTAACACTGATTTTTCCCTTTCCCTGTGTTTAGGGTGAAGTCTTGGGCAGATGCCTTTGGTGGGGAGCTCTACTCCATTGTGACCAAGTATTCAGGCTCTCTCTTGTTGCAGAAGGTAGGCAAATACTGTGAGAGTTCCCTTGGCTTTGCATCATCTCCATATGTAGCCCTTCAAAGCTTTCCCCTGGGGTGGAAGAAAGCAAAACATACAGGTCTCCAGAGAACTTTGAAAACGAGGCAGGTTCATCTCCATAACAGACTCATGCCCTCTGGCCATCCTCCGTGCACTGCAGACAGGCTCCATAGGATGCCTTTTCTGCTCTCATTAGCCATGGCCAAATTCCCCTGAAATGGCCCCATTTCTTAAAAATAGTCTTATTTGTACTCCTTTGATTCCCCTCTGATTGTTCATACCCTTCCATACTGACTCTTCACTCCTTCCTTCCTAAGTGCATATCAGTCCCTCTCCTCCTGCTCATCCTACACTGTTGTCCCCTCCTGCAGTTCTCCAGCTGGCACTCTTTTTTATTTCTGGTTCCTCATCTGTCTTCCTCCAGTCCCCCATTGGTTCTTTGATTTGTGTCTTTAAAACTGGTTTGGACAGGGTCTCTGAGGCAGGTGCTCTGGAAGCTGTGATCTTCCAGAGGTGCAAAGAGTTCTGCCTGCCTGGGTCACAGAATCTTCATGGCTGGAAAGGACATCTGTAGGGTTTGTGTGCCTATGGTTGGACTTGATCTCAATCTCGGCCACTAGAGAATGCCCTGAAGTGTTACATCTACATGTTTCTTAAATACCTCCAGGCATGGTAACTCCACCACCTCCCCGGGCAGGCCGTTTCAGTGCCTGACCACTCCTTCAGTGAAGTAATTCTTCCTAATATCTTACCTGAACCTCCCCTGCTGCAACTTCAGGCCACTTCCTCTGGTCCTGTCATTATTCACTTGGGAGAAGAGGCTGACACCCACCTCTCTACAACTTCCTTTCAGGTAGTTGTTAGAGGGCAATGAGGTTTCCCCTCAGTCTCCTCTTCTCCAAACTGAATATGTCCAGTTCCCTCAGCCTCTCCTCATATGACTTGTTCTCCNCCTCTGGGCATGGCCACCCAGCCAATTTTTTACTCAGTAAAGGGTACACTTTGTGGCATGATTTGCCAGTTTTCCAAGAGGGTGCTGTGGGGAACAGTGACAAGAGTCTTACCAAAATCCAGGTAGACGACATCCACAGCCTTCCCCCCATCCAGAAGGCAGGTCACATGGTCATAGAAAGAGATCAGGTTGGTTAAGCANTACCAGACTGGTAGCTCTCCTCTGGACACATTCCAGCACTTCAGTGTCCTTGTAGTGAGGGGCTGAGAATTGAACACAGTACTTGAGGTGAGGCCAAGTGCAGAGACACTGTCACTTCTATACTCCCGCTGGCCACACTATTCCTGATACGGGCTGGGATGCTTTTGGCCTTCTTGGCCAGTTGGGCACATTGCTGGTTTATGTTAAGCTGGCTGTCCACCAACACCCCCAGGTCCTTTCCTGTTGGATAGCTTTCCAGCCACTCTTCCCCAAGTCTGTAGCATTGCTTGGGGTTGTTGTGACTGAAATGCAGGACCTGGCACTTGGCCTTATTGAACCTCATACAATTAGTTGGCTTTGGCTCATTGATCCAACCTGTCCAGGTCCCTCTGTACAGCTTTCTTACCCTCAAGCAGATGAACGCTCCCATCTAGTTCGGTGTCATCTGCAAACTTACTGATGGTGCATTCAATCCCCTCATCCAAATCATCAATAAAGATATTAAACAATACTGGCCCCAAACTGAGCCCTGAGGGTCACCACTGGTGACCAGCTGCCGGCAAGATTTCACTGTACTAATCACAACCCTCTGGGCATGGCCACCCAGCCAATTTTTTACTCAGTAAAGGGTACACTTTGTGGCATGATTTGCCAGTTTTCCAAGAGGGTGCTGTGGGGAACAGTGACAAGAGTCTTACCAAAATCCAGGTAGACGACATCCACAGCCTTCCCCCCATCCAGAAGGCAGGTCACATGGTCATAGAAAGAGATCAGGTTGGTTAAGCAGGACCTCCCTTTCAGAAACCCATGCTGGCTGGCCCTCACCCCTTGGCTGCCCTGCACTTGCTGTGAGAGCTCACTCAAGATAATTCTCTCCATGACCTTTCCTGGTACCAAGGTCAGACTGACAGGCCTTTAGTTCCCTGGATCCTCTTTCCAGCTCTTCTTGTAGATAATCACCAAGATGTCACCAAACAACAGGCCCTGTTGTGCTAAATTCTTTACCAGCAGTCCTGGTTCAAGGTAAACCAAACCAATTTTCTTTTTTACAATTTTACTTTTTTAGCTGGGCCTCTTCTAACTAACTAAACTCTGGAATTAATAGTGTAATAATTAATATTGTTGAGAAAACTGTTCCCTCTCACAGTGATAAGACCTGATTATACCAAGGAATGGTGCAGAGAGGCCCTCGCTTATACTTACTGATAGAACAACCAAGGTCAGGGAATTTTGTTATTTGCCCTGCTAGAAGGTCAGAAGCGGAAAAGCATAGAGAGGGTCACACTTGTAGGGAGGAGGGGACAGGACAGTGAATCAAAACTGACGAACTCGTGTATTTCATCCCATCTGCATCATGCTCAGTATAAAAGCTGAAGGATCCAAAGGGTCAATTCACTTTCTCGATGGCCAGTGTCCAAGGAGAACCATGTCTGTTTGTCTGATTTTGAGCCCAATCTGAGAGTTCCTGACTCCAGATTTGGAATCCAGCTCCTGTCGATCACCACAGCTAGTCTGGGACTTTTCCTGATGTCTGCTAGTGACGTGATTGTCATCCTGGGAGCTTGATACGGTTTTGTATATATTGCTTCTATTTCATTCTATTCACTCTAAAGAAGTATTAATACGAAAGTTAAAGTAAATAAAGTAGTTCAGTTCATTCTAAACTTGTAAATCTCCTTATCTCTTTCTCCCCTTTCTTTTTGTGGGGAGGAAGGGCCATCTGTCAATCTGGCTTTGGTAAATTTGGCTGAAACCACAATGCCAGCATTAAAGGGTATAGCTCCACAGGCTTTAAGTAAATTTTCCCTTTTTTAGCTGTAGAGAAATTGTTTTGTTACCTTGATTGCTGAAGTCAGAAGTGAAGCTCTGTGAACTCTGCATTGCAGCAGCAGGGCTGCATGGATCAGCACCTCTCAGGTGCTGTCCAGGGAACCTGGTGGCTGCTGAGTGTCCCCTCTCCACCTCATGTGGCTGTCTGGTTCTTTCTTTACCCTTTCTGATTTTTTTTTTTTTTTTTCTTCAAGATAAACCATGAATTGCCTCTTAGGCCTTTTAAGTGTCTGGGTTGTAGATGTTATTACTGGAGTAAGAGGACAGAAATCAATGCGAAAAAGGATCTGGATGTTATTTGCTTTGCCTTGCTGATGATCCCTCAGTTTCCCCATCCCCACAGTGCTGCTTTCTGTCTGGAGAAAGGGAGAAGCTCCTGCAGCATTGCCTGTGCTAGGCTTGCCCAAGGAAGACCTTCAGCATCCGTCACAAAGATCTATACTGACCATCAGCTCTTCTTGGGAGGAATGTGCCACCTTGCAATAAAAAAAAAAATCAGTTCTTATACAGGTGCTTCCTTCCCTAGTCATGAGGCAGCTGTGGTGCAATATCAATAACAGGGCAAAGTTTGGCTTTTAGCAGTTTTGATAATGCTTCTGCATTGCCTATTTTACCATGGTATCCCCAAGCAATAATTGTCAGAGACAAAGTGACATGCTGAGGCACATCTGGTGGGGACCCAAGCTCCACTGGGCATGAGATGCAGATCAGGATTATATGATAGTCATGTACCTGTTTGATGCTGTATAGGTGTGCTTCAGCACAACTGATTTACACTGCTTCTGTGGGTTCATTATTAGGTGGATTCACATACCTCACAATCCAAAAATCAGGGGAACTAAGCAGAACAGGACTTGGCTTGAAAATACCACTGTTGCAAGAACTAACAGTGGAGGCCAAGGACAGCAGATGTGTCACTGAGGTGTGTCAAGATAGCTGTGCTGGCCCTTTGGAAAGATGGCACCAGGTCATTTTACCTCCCTCTGTCCATGCTATGTTTTGACTCTTGGGATCATCATCTCATTGGGGTAGGGGTTATACAGGACCTGTAGATGCTGCTATAGTACCACTAAAAATGACAGTCATAGCAACTGAATCTTGAATAAAAATTCACAACTCTATCAGGTTTTGGTGTAATTCACTAGAAGCAAAGAAAACTAACTTCTGGTTTAAAAGAAGCCAAATGTAACCAAATCCAATCTAGCATTCATGTCAAGGGGTGTCAAGGCCAAGCTGTATTTCCCTGGAGCAGGACACAGTTACCTATGACTCAGGAGGGAAAATGCCCCTCAGTGAGTCACTGTCACCACTTCCAGCAGCAGATACAAATGAGCTTGAGCTAACCTTGCTACATTAATACTCTCCAGCCGAGTCATCTCCTAAATGCATGTTCTGCCCTGCCCAAACTTTACTCAAGCAATTTAAACAGGTTTGCTTTTCTCCCCACAAGTCCTGCTCCTTGTGCCATGGACATCTTCTCACTTCCCTGGGACTAGTGAAATGGGAGAGGACCAGCCAGCACCCACATCAGTCCTACTCTCAGTTTCCATTTCTTTAGCAAGCACTGGGTCAGACATCTTCTTACAAATTAGTGTCTCAAAGCAGGAACCACCACCACTCCTCTGAACTGCTGACTTACAGTGCTACAGAAGGGCAGCTTCAGGAGGGCACAGACAAAACTTTTACTATCAGTAAACATGGGACAGCATTTTTATGCCCCATGAGGTGCGCTTTGGCAGACCCTGAATGGCTTTATGTAGATCACTGCACTGGAACAGACTGTGGGCAAGTCAGGCCTGAATGTGCCATGTCTGGAAATGCAAACACATGTGCTTCACAGGCATCTTTCTTTTTGGGGACCATTGCCTTCTTTTCATGTGAAATGTTTCTCCATGTGCATGAGTATACGCAGACCAGCAGAAAGGGGGGGGAGTGCAATATAGAGGTCCAGATGACTCTTTCCTTGGTGTTTGTTTAAATCAAAGGACACTTTGCTATTAAGGAGATACAAATGGAGGGATAACAGAACCTCTCAAATTTGATTTCATGCCTCTCTGGTGCTTAATGGGCTTGAAGTAACTTCCTTATTGTTGCTTTGGGAGCCATAATTTTTCAGTTAATATTTTGCATGTAAACTTTAATATTTAGCATAAACTTCCTTTTGTGGCTTTGAGTTTGTTTAGATTTCTTTGGGTTCTTTTGGTTTTCTACCCAGAGGTACCCTAATATTATGTTACAAACCCAAAACTCAATCTCTTACTGCCTTTATTGTTCCCAGGGAACTGGTGAACCAGTAGACATCTCTTGAATCCACAAGGACAGGTTTTTACTCTGGATCGGAGATCTTTGAGAAAGCCTTTATGTTGCTCTGTGTCCCAAGAAGTGAAGATACTATCAAATTAAACCTCACAGAGATAGCAAAAGCTGAAGAATGGTTTTGGTTTGATGCCTGAAGCATTCATAGTGTTCTCTTGACCTATATGTAGCAGAAGTTAAAATGACCTTGCACACTCGTCTGTCGTATCAGCCTGGCTCATGATGGTTCTGTATTAAAATGCTGGCAGGGATCTGGAACAGCCAGAGCAAAGAGACATTGTGAAAGGCTGAGCAGGAGGAAGAGAGTAGCATCTCCCAGAGCTAAGGAACAGAACCTGTGGCTTCCGAGGTCTGTTTGCCACAGTCCTGTTGCTGCAGTTGGCCCTGCAGCGATCAAACGGTTGGGGCCACTCGTGGCAGCCATGCCAGGAGGATACCACGGTGGTTCTGGGCTTTTCAGAGCTGGCCTCCAAGTGACAGAAACACTACCAGCTTCAGCAGACATAAAACTTTCTTTTTCTTGTTACGTTAACGATGCATTCTAAAAGTTTCTGAGAATTTCTTTCTGTAGCTGAGGTGCTGATTGCCTTCCCCAGCGAACAGGGCTGAGAAAGGTCAGCAGGGCTTGGCTCCAGCTATATAATTCCTAGAAAGCACTACAAATAACTACATGGCAAAGAACAGTCAAATTAAAGAAGTTAAGTCAAGACATATTCCTGGGTGAAGATGAAAGGAATGTCTTTCACACTCTTAATATAGGAGTGAGTAATGTAACACTGTGTACTTCAATGGGCTAAATTTCATGGAAGTGGGAACAAGAAAATATATTTGGTTCACAGATAAAACTTAGGATACCGAATCCTGGATCTTCCACTTTTAAATCACCACCCCCATCACTGCAGGAGGAGAATTATAATGAATTGCTCCTGCTGTTTTAAGGGAATACTAAGTACTAGATTAACATAAAAATATTTTGTTAGATCAAAGTTAAATTTTTGCCATCTTTTCAATATTAGATCCTTTCAGCCAATCCTCCCAAGCCAATAGCTGATTCCTGTTCTGTAAATTATAATGATCTGATAATCTGGACCCTAAACTCAGGTTGTACAGGTTAACCTTGGTTGGCTACAAGCACCTGGGGTGACATTGGCTGTATATTTTCAGCCATGTTGTCTGGTACCAGTATTGAAATCACAGGTAATACTTTATTGCCCACCTTTGGGAGCTCTTGCAGTGAAGATTCCTTAATACTGGTGAATGCCCCATCCCTGGAAATGTTCAAGGCCAGGCTGGATGGGGCTTTGAACAACCTGGTCTAGTGGGAAGTGGACCTGCCCATGGCAGGGGGTTGGAACTCGATGATCTTTAAGGTCCCTTCCAACTCTAACCATTCTATGATAATAGCGTGAGATTGTAGTGGCTGGAATATAGATACAAAATGGTCTGCTGGACCATTTATAGGAAAAATACTCAAAGGAGATCTGAGCTCAAATGATATATTCTTCACAGCCTTTGCAGGAAGTTGGGTATTTTTGTCTTCCCAGCTCCAGCTAGTTCCCGGGGCTAAGACATGTACCCAGTATTAGCAGACTGCTCATGATTATTTTTACCCTAATAACCTCTATTTGTCAATGTGTCAAAAGCCCGTTAAAGAAATAATTGAGAGGTGAAGAGCCCTGTTCTTTTTAATTCAAGAGATGACCCAAGGTAACCAATGGCAAGTCACTTTGTAAAGTGCGTGCTTGCCTGTGACAGTCTCATCCCCCCCCGGCCCCTCCTTTACTAGCTTTCCTGGGAGAGATTACCCTCCTCCCCCCGAGGAGGGCCTGATTAAAGCCTAGCGTGACAGAGATCACTTCCCTCCCAACGAACCCATGACATGGAGCTAAATGGGACAGACACTGTCTGGGATGTCAGCAGTGAGGGACCACGGTCAGGGGGAGGGGGGGGAAGTGGTTGTTGCACATCCCTCTTTTGGCAGTACGGTTACGCTAACCTTCATGCTCAAGGCCCAACCTGACCTCCTCTTTCTCATCCCCCTCCCATCCCTGCTACCCAGCTGCAGCAGAGGGGATGCGAGGCCTGGCTTTTTTAATCCAGTAAAGCCCTTGCTTTTAATCACGCCAGACAGAGCGAGCAGCCTCCCCGCCATGCCTGCTGCAGGCTGGATGCTGCTGCTATTTCTGTCTGACCTCCTCAGCCTGTCCCATCCTTGAGGCGTCTTTTACTCTGCTCGTTGTTCAGTCGCCCTCTCAGATGGTCAATGACTCCCTTGAACAAAAGGAGATCTACTCGCTCACCCTAAAGACATAAAAGGTCCTTCCCTCCCACTTTCTTCTAAATCAAAAGTGCCACTAAAGCCCCTGCTATCCCCCTACCCTCTTCACCACATTGTTTTGTGCCAGTGCAAGAAGCCCAGCCCAGGCTGAGAGCGCTGCTAAGTTGCTAATACAATGTGAAGATGGAGAGGATATGTATATACTGCAGAGAGAAACCACGAAGAGGGACCAGGGAGATTCAATCAGTTGCCTTCACCCTTCCACATTTCTGGGAAGATGAGGCTTTGTCTTTTCTGTAATAGGCTAATCATATTGTGTCCTTTTGCAGGTTCCCCCCCGCCCCCCTTACTTTCTGCTTATCTCTGTTAGCTTTCAGAGATCTTTTAAATGGAGAAGTAAAAACTATTGTATCCAGTCTTGAAAAGGCAGGTTTAGGGAGGCTGATTTCTGTTTACCCAGTTAAATTAATTACCCAGTTTGGGGTGTACTCTCAGATTTTTAATGGCTAGATTATATGAAACGTGGTCAGAAGAAACCGGTTACCTCCAAAGCTGTCAGAACCAGATCCTCCTTATTACGGCATCTCTTTCAGCAGAGGCAACACTAAGTAGCCATACTTGTAATTCCTAATTTCCAGGAATTGTCTCTGTGCTGCTCTTGGGCCAAAGCATGCCCACGTGTGCTGAGTACGTAGCATCACAACTTCCCCCCTGACCTTTCTGCAGCAGTCTCCTACCTAAGCACTGAGTGGATTCTTCTTGCTGCAGACCTGACAAGTCACCCTACAGTGGCACTGTGGGAGGACAGGACATACATTAGCATGACATCTCTCCAACTAGCGCCCCAGAGCACATGTGACACAACAGGCAAGGGAATGACAGTGTACAGCTCTATTCCCTTGCGCTTTCCTCTGCCTTGAGTAAATTTCAGGTATGTGATGCATAAAGTGCTGTTATGGATGTAAGCGCAATGTGTATTTTAGGCTTTCAAAAGTCAGTCTTCACTGCTCTCTCTTATTTGTAGGTACCAATAGATTCAGGTACACTGCTATTTTCAACAATTCACAAGCTCACGATTGGATGGTTGCTTTTACCTCATCAAAATGCTTTGTGTTATGGCCAGAGATCTGCACACACCCAAATTATGGGGTGAAAAGGGGGGAAAGGCAAAGATGGGAGAAGGTGGTAAATCAGATCGTTTATTTCTTCACCAAAAATGATACCCAGCTAACAATAATGGATTCACCCCTCTCCTTATGAGCTTCCTGCTCAGCAATATTTTCTGCTTTCCCTTGGGTAGAAGTATAAAGATGTGGAGCCAACTCTGAAGATCAAAGAGGTGGATGGCTTGGAGCTGGTGAAGAAGTTCTCAGAGCAGATGGAAAGCATGCTCCGTAGGAAGGTTGAAGCTGTTGAGGTATGACCATGGGGTTTATGGGAAGGAAGTCCTCTTCTGTTAGCCCCAGAGCTATAGATGCAGGCCTTCTGCTTGTACGAGGAGTGTGTGGGTGCAGAGGTTGCATGAGGACTTCCTTGCCCAAGCAAATGCCTGCTGGTGCAGCTGGCTGCTCAATCTGAGCTTTAAGTAGACACTGGTGGGAGGATGTGGGTGTTCAGACAAGGGAATGCTGGCTTCTCCCTCAGTGCAAAGTAGGAAATAAGATAAAAACAAAGTCTAGGAATAAATGTGAGGAAACAAGCACTCTTTTAGAAGAAAAGAGCTGTTTGAAGAGGAAAAACCTCTCACAAATGAAAAATAAGTTCATCCTTGCATAATGCGCTCTGGCCATTGAAGACTAGTAGCCGGTTTCAGCTGTGTGTGTGGCTCAAGGGAAATTCCTGCAGCCCTTGAACACAAGCTGCGAGGAAGGCACTTGGATTTCCAGCTGTGTACTTGGGGAAATGTGGAGGAGGTGGCAAGAGGTCTTTAGGTGTTGCTGTGTTGGAGATCAGAGCAAGTAATCATTATGGCCCCTCTTACTTCTTGCATCTAAAGATCTATCATATTCCCTTATATTTACCCATTATGAAAAGCGTATTTCTGTAGTCACAGAGCCTTGACTGTTTAAGGTGTCTAATGTGGAAAAGTCATCCAGAAACACATCATTTGAATCTCAAAGTGAACCGTGGGCATATTTAGACCCACAGCTTTGGCCCGTAACATTAGATTCATAGCCAAACTGTTCCAGTGTTTGGATTGCCTTATCCTTTGTGAAGGAGCTGTTTTGCTGGACTGTCGCTGATTGTGCAACTCTGAAAACATGTACATATTTAGCTGGATTCCTTCCCAGTCTGTACCAACTGAGAATTAGTGCCCTGAAGCATCATATTTGAGAATACCCGTTGATTATATTGCATTCCATAAATGGTAAGAGCTTATAAATGGCCACAGCATCGCTGAGCCCTTTACGAAATCGTCATGGTCTTTGTCTTGGTAATAATACCAGACTGAGACTCCCAAAAGGCCTTTGCCTTTGATGTGCTACTGACATCAGGCTGGGTCTGAAATGCCTTTCCCATGGCTTTTTGGAAGGGTTCACGGAAAATGAAATTAAATCTCTGGCTGTTGTTCCTCTAAACAGATACATTTCTGTTTGTATATGTCCTGTGATATCTAAGATTGTTCAGGGGTTTAGCAGGGACTCTGAAGTAAGTAGGTGTGGATATACTTGGCAATAAATAGCTGTGAATATACCTTCCAATCTGTAAAGCTGCAGCCCAGGATAACAGGTCAGCAGAAAAGGAGGGAAAGAGGGGAGCTTATAGCCCTGTGAATATATTGCGGAGGAGGCAGTCGTGTGTCTTTTCACTAACTGCGTGAATGGCTGGTGCAGCTGGAAGAGCTTCTGGAGGGCATTCCACATCACCCCCTCATCTTTCTTTCTGTGTGCATTAGAGGTTGGTGGACGCAGCAGAAGATGCAGATCTGAACCATGAGTACAACTCCTCACTGGAGGTAAGTTTATCCCTGTCAGCAACAAAGTATGACATGCATCCTCAGAGGGACCAGCCAAAAGGCAGGCCCAGCAGTACCCAGTCACCTTGGGCTGGGTGACACCACCTAGACAGGTTGGAGTTTCCTTGTCTTCAGGACAGTCATCTTGTCTGAAACCAGTGTGAGTATGCAACTCCCTCAGCAGATTACAAAGTTAGTAACATCTAGGAGGTCAGTCTCTTTGGCTCTGGGAGGGGAATGATTTGGGAAGAGATTGGGTTGAGATTGGATTGCATGATGTTATTGGCATTACATTTACTACACACCGAGATTGTCATTATGAGATGTGTTAGTGCAAGTCAGCTGGAACTTTATGGGTTACTTGGCTGGAAAATGAGCCAAAAATTGAGTGTGTATGAGCAATGAGGAGGATGCTGTTACAAATGTCCACAGTGAAACATTAATCCAAATGACCTTCACCATCTGTTTCAACAGCTCCCATCATCTTTTGTCTACCCCTGCATTCACCTGCTTGTCAGGATTCCTTTTTAGGTGAAAGTGTGGTGCTGCCCAAGCAATTTGGGTAATTGGCTTTCTATCAAAAACTGTAGCCAAGTTATAGGATTTTTGCTGGTGAAAGGAACTGGAGTGAAAACTGATGAAGGAAGTCCATTATCCTGTGCTGTATAAGCAGAGTGCTTAGCAGAAGTACAGGCTGCCACTGCAAGTACATCCCTCCATGCTGAGAAAGGGTGGGAATGAAAATGCTTCTTGAAATCAAGTTGTTTACCAATTTCACCTCTCCTACCTCTTTGTTTAAGAATCGTGTTACAGTCATCCTAGTTGGGTCAGCCACATTGGCTGGGTGAGTCAAGGTACGTGACCCTGTATTTGCACAGGCAGTTCACACCTCCTGTGCACTGTTAGTGCTTGAACAGAAATCCTCAAATAACAAATAACCTCTGCCTTTAGATAAAGTCAACAAAACCCCCTTAAACCAAGGGTGAAGAGTGTCCTGAAGATGCTAAAGTGACCATGGATGCTAAATCCCCAGTGGCCTTCACAGGAGGAAAACTAAGTTGTCTATGGGCACTTTCTGCTCTATCCTTTGTTCTTGATGAGCACCTTCTGCTTGGAGTGACAGAGTGATGGGATAATCCTGGCTTGGATGTACATCAGGAGTTAACTCCAGTAAATGACAGCTGTAGAGACAGGGCAAGTAAGGTCAACATCAACATGCCCTGTAGCAAACCTTGCAGCCAGACACAGCGACACACTCCATCTCTCTGGGTAGCCACTTAAATATCTCTAGGGGACCACGGGAATCTGTCAATGTGTCCCTTCACTCTCAGGTGGCTCTTCTGTGGCCAGTTACGACCACGCTTTCAGTCATGTGGGCACCTGACAAAAAGAAACTGGGCAGAAACCATAACTTTGGCAGCTTGACACTTTTTAGTTGGTAATGTCTCGTTTGCTGCTAATCTTGATCCTATTCAAAGCCCAGATTCTCCAGACATCCTTTTTTTTTCTGTTTTAAAGAGTATTTTTCTCAGGCAGTAGTAATTGTCATATTCTTTCTTGCTGCCTTTCTCTTTTCTGTTGTCTTCATCAACAGTTTGATTACTACAACTCTCTCCTGATAAATGAGAAGGATGAAAATGACAATTATGTGGAGCTTGGAGATGAATTAATTTTGGAGCCAAATGAGCATTTCAATAACCTGCTGGTGAACACAACATACAGTGATATCCAGCTCCCCACCAATGTCTACAACAAAGGTAATGGCCTCTACGTTCTCACTACTAGTAGGCTGCTGTGGAAACTGTGGCAGACTAGTAATAATACTGCAAGAAAAGATGGGAACAGAAAAAAAAAAAAAAAATCTGTCAGAAAACAGAGCTGGAAAGGTACTGTCACAAGGCATGGTCACATCTGTACTGTAGTCTGCCACTGGGACTACAGTGCTCTTTTCCTCTTAGAAGGCCTCTAATGATGGACCGTCCTCCACCTTAGGCAGGCAGTAGTCTCATAGAGTTCATCTACCCAGCCAAAGACACTGTGAAACAAGCTGTGGTGTGAATTTATTTGCAACTGTTACTCTGTACAAGGGGTCAAATCTTTCAAGGTCTTCAGGTGTCAAGGATTTAACTGATTTCATCTGAGGATTTAGACTTCAAGTACCTTTGTGTTATGAGGCACTAACACCTCACTGAGACACTCATAATTCCCAGTGTGCATATCTGTGGGAGACTGGGGGTAATTCACAACTGCTACTGTGACGTGACTGTTCTGGGCTATTTTCCATTCTCAGCAAGCCTCTGGCACCTGCAGGAGCCCAGGGAGGCATCGAGACCTGCATGGCCTCATCTGTGCCTGAACTGTATCCTCTCCCCCTGCACATTCACACCACTTCAGTTACACACCAGAAATCGGTCCATCTCCAGCTGGTCAGCACGCTGCCAAATCTGCAAGCTGAGCTACTAGTTGCGATGGTCCTAAGTTTACTGCTCCTTCTGGCCAATACTGAAAGCTCCTTCCCTACCTCCCCATCAGCTCTTTCCCTTGCGTATGTTTTGGGAAAAAAAAAAAAAAAAAAGCATTGTTACTTCTCTCCTAGATGGAAGCTCATTTACAATCTTCAGGACCAGATGGGGCAGGCGCCTGGTGCCTGTGCTCACAACTGCTACGTTATTTAGAGGGACAATAGAGGGAGTTCTATTTCTCCCATGATTTTTAAATTAATTCTGTCTGGTCTGAAAGCCCCAGACACTAAAATCTTGTGCACAATAGAGCCATCAGCAGAGCTGGCTGTGGGTATTTACAGCAGAGATACGTGAAGTAGGCTGCTGCCAACAGCGGCGTACAGAAAGAGGAGGCCAAATGGCCACTGTCAGAGAGAACAGAGAGATGCAGCCTGATTTCTTACCTGTACATCTTGACACAAATCATCCAGCTGCTCTGGCTATGGCTGGAGGATGAGCAGGAAATGGAGGAGGAGGGTGGCTTCTTCAATGCCTGGGTCTCCTCCTGGGAGCAGTGTCTGGCAGCACTTATTCCCCATCTTGCAAATAGCAGCAAGCCTGGCTCTTCTGGCTCCCTTCCTGCATGACTTACTTTGGGTTCATCGCTGGAGAGTCATAGTTCAATTTTTCCCATTGTTGACCAAAACCACCTTTAGTGAAGTGACTAAACAGGAAGCAGTAGGTCAAAGCCCCATCCCTTTCAACGTTAATGCAATTAATCCTAAAATGACTGGCTTCTTATAATTCCCTATTTCTATTGCCACTGTTGTGTTTGGTCTCCTGTGGCAATGAGTCAACACAGACACCAAATATACACTGACTCTTATGAGTTCTTGCAACTTCCTATTGATTTTGATGAGATCAGGGGCAAAGGAAGGACAGCTAAGGCTTTGTGAGAGAAAGGGCAGGCAAAGAAGAGAAGGAAGAATTGTTGAGGGGAAGAAGAGAGAAAGAGGGGGGGAAAAACAGCATGTAAATCCTAGAGCTTGTCTGTCTTGGGTAATTAATCTAGCATTAATTTAAATGCTCTTTGTAGAAAGGTATTTCCACTCAGTGGTGCATCAGGGCTTATAACAGCCCCTCTTACAACCCGTCCCCTCTTAGGCCAACAGCTGAGTCCTGCCTCTGTTGTGTGCCAGTTTTGCTGCTTTCACTGTGTCTCTCAGAGCTCTCTTCCAACTGGACATAATGCCCAAGGGCAGAAAGAGAAGTGGGGATAATAGCATATGACCAAGTTGAGATCATTTGTAGTGGCCAGTGATGACCTGTCCTCCAGGATTTACTTGGATGGTGCATCCAATTCCCTTTGTGATTCCTGGTGGATAGTGGCTGACAAGGGGATAGATGTCATTCTTGGGGAAGAGATTGGGATAAGGGGATGTGGCTTTTGCAGACCATGAGGAAAAACGCCTTTGGACAAGGATGTGTTCCTTCTGGAGTCTGCCATTCCCTTCCTCCATTGGGGGTATTGGGTGCCTTCCCTTCCTTTGCACACTTTTTTTTTCACCATTTTTCATTATTTTCCCCACAGACCCTGACATTCTGAATGGCGTTTACATGTCGGAAGCCTTGAATCCCATTTTTGTGGACAACTTTGAAAGGGATCCCACACTGACCTGGCAGTACTTTGGCAGCTCCACTGGATTCTTTAGGCTCTACCCAGGTAAAAGAGCAGAAATCAGCTTCACTCTTTCAATGCAAAGCAACAGTCTTGCAGGACAGGGCAGTGCATGGGCAGTATATCTCCATGAAAGGCAGGGCGCAATGAACAGAAAAATTCCTCAGAAAAGCTCACAAAGGACCATGGCAGAACCAGTGAATCTCACAAGCGGAGGTTGTGCTAGGGCACCCTGTCTTATTCTCCCTACAGTATTTAGTGGCAGCCACAACCTCTCTCCATCTCCAAGGCCACACATGGCAGATGCAGTTGGTTGGCCTGACTTGTTATCTACTCGCCAGCTGCACATGGCACTTAAGGTCACGGAGCAAGAGGGAGGCCCCGTGCTTGGAGGAACCCACGAGATCCTCCCCAGCTGTAGCTTGGCCTGGTGGCCCCTCTGTCAGATGGCTGTGTGCCCTTCTTCTGTGACCTGTCACATGTTGTGGAAGGGGAGAGCAGAGATGACTGTGAACAGAGCCTTTAGCAGGGAATCTGGGACGCATCCTTGTCACTGCCGATGCTTTTTTATGCACTTAGCTACCCTTGGGGAAAAAAAAGATGTTGCCAAGAACTACATCAAAGTGGCAGAAAGTTTAAAGTGCAATTTCTCCCCAGATTCAAACAGACTATGTCTACGTACTTTTAGGTTTTTTTAATAGAAATTTAACAAACAGTTTACTGAGAATTGCTGAAGACCATGCTGCTCTGCATGTATTTCTGCAGAATGGCCATTTCTATTGCTGGTCATGCCTGTGTGCCCCCACGGTGTAGCTGGGTCTCAGTAGTGAACAGCAGAAGTGCGGGTGCCTGGGGAGTGGGGAGCAGATGACTACCTTTCTGTATGTGTTAATTGTTCATTTTGCTGCTCCCTTCAGGAATAAAGTGGTTACCAGATGAGAATGGAGTCATCTCCTTTGACTGCAGGAATCGTGGCTGGTGAGTTTTGGAGGGCCTTGGCCAAAGCACCTTGCCCACTCCCCCTTTTCCAAGGTGAAAAATCTTGCTGCTGACCAGCAGTTACTGCCCCATGCTGCTCCTGCAAGAGATGAGGGGTACATAAACAACAGCAATAGTGGGTTAGAAAGCCTGCTCTACTACCTACCAGCACCAGCTTTCCATATGGCATCTTAGGTGTGCCACGTGGAAATCACTACCAGTGTGTCCTTCCTTAAGGGCAAGGCTGTTCACACTCCAGAAATGTGAAGCATTTATTCAGTCCGTTCAGCATGGCTGAAGAAGGCTTTAGGAATTGTCACTCTTCGCTGGACATACGTCTGCAGCAGGCCCAGTGTTTGCCAATGCGGGAAGTGAGATGCTAGGGCTAGCAGGAGAAGGCAGGTTGGTAGGAAGGGATCCATCAGATGCTCAGCCTGACCCTACTGGATAGCTGTGCTTATGGTGTATGTTATGCTATGGCTGGCATCAAGTTATAGAAGCATGCCCAGCATTCCTCCTCTCCGTACGCTCACCCTGCTTCCTTGTATTCTTTTTTTAAAGGTACATCCAAGCAGCCACCTCTCCCAAGGACATTGTCATCATCGTGGATGTCAGTGGGAGCATGAAGGGCCTGCGGATGACCATTGCCAAACACACCATCATCACCATTTTAGACACTCTGGGAGAAAATGACTTTGTCAACATCATTGCGGTAAGTATGCCCCGTTTCCAGTGCAGAGTTGTAGTCCTTGTGCCTCATACCAACCCTTCAGTCCCCTTAGCAAACCACAGGCATTACAGTGGGGTAACTACAACACATTGTAACTATGTTGGATGGGGGGTTAAATCCAATTATCACTGGGAAGTCAGCTTCGTGTGGTCAGCAGGGTAGCTGCTAAGTCATTTTTCTGCCCTCTACGGAGAACGTCAGCTGCATCTTTTTGCTTACCTATGGATGTTACTGCAACAGATAACAAAGTGCTGTAGAGGCACCTGAGCTAACAGGGACCCTAGGTAATAAATTCACCTAGCATAGCAAAATACTGTATTTGGGTCCAGTAGCAGCATAATCCTCAGAATACAGTTTCTTGGCTAGAAAATTACCACCTTATGCTTTTTTTGTGCACCAGCATCCTGCAAGGCTGCAATCCAGGTCAGAGTCAACCTGAACAGGCCTGCATTGAGTTTGGTCAGGTTGCCTCAGTGTAACTTGCTCTCTTTTTAAGCCCTGGCCAGGGTGAGGATGAGCTGGTTACCCTCAGAGAACCAGCACCGCTGACTGAAGAAAGCAAAGCTTTTCCATGATCCATGCCAAGACTAGGGGTTTGGTGCCAGGTTAAAGGCAAATGGCTGTTCACCTCCTAATTTTCTAAATTAGTTCAAGCACCATCTCTTTCCTCAGGTTCCTTTCTATAAAAGTTTACCAGGGCACAGTCACTGAGATACAAAATTTACTTTTTATTGATAGCTTATTATTTTGTAAGATAGAAAGTCCAGTGCTGACAGCTCTGTCTTTATGTGGTTGGATAGACAGAAGAATGAACAGTGTTGGCAGAAAAGTGGAGGGAAGTCATTAAGGAGTTTGAAATATCATCCATTCTCCAAAAACAATCCCAGAAAGAGCATATAATATACATTCCTTTACTGTACTCACACCAAGAACCTACTGGCTCAGACACGTTTTAGCCTGACCTTAGCTCCTACTGATCAGTTGAGCATCAGTGGCCTTTAATTATGCTTTTATGAATTATGCTCTTCTGAACCTTGTGGGAAAACGTTTAAGCTGGCATCTTTCCTCTCACGTGTATCAGGCTAGTAGTGTACACCCCACTAATTATCACAGTTCAGTGGATGTGTGGTAACTGTATATGTTGTCACTCAGCCATGCCCCAGAGGGATCAGGCATTAGGCTACAAAACCACTTGCAAGGTTGAGCTGGCAACTGGGGACTCAAAGTCTCCAAAAGTCAGAAATGTGCAAATAGTGCTAGAAACAAGGCCAGAGGCACAAGCTAATAGGGTGTGGAGAAAATCTCTAGAGTGTGAGAGAGGAAAAAAAAAAAAAAGTAAATTTGTACATGTAAATATGCTCAGAACTCAGTAAAACATAGTACATTATTTAAGCAAATATGAGGTTTATCAAAATCATAATTTGCCATGATCATCAAACAATTCTGAAGGGAAATATGTATAAAATGGCATCGTGCTCCGTACATGTTTTCTAAACATCCACCTGTGACATGAAACCATTTTGTGATTTTTCTCCCATCATAATGCCTTTCTCTTCAATTTCTCTTTGCAGTACAATGATTACGTTCATTTTATTGAACCCTGTTTTAAGGGTATCCTGGTCCAAGCAGACAGAGACAACAGAGAGGTGAGTATCAGGCTCCTATTGATGTTATTCAGGTAGTTCTCTTAAGTACACAAGGTTAAGATGCTGTGACATGAAATTCCAAGGAAAATAAACTGCAGCCTCCCAGAGGTGTGTGGATTTGCCTTTTGGAAACACGCACCAGATCAGTGGTGTGTGCTGTCTTCGTGGTTCACCTTCATATACACAAGGCTGCTGTAACATCAAGGCAGCTGGCTAGCCTCATCAGCAACAACCAGCTTTCCTGTAACACAATAGATTGAGTACCACAGCTGCTGGGGCATGAGCAGACCTGGCCTGGACTGCTACAGTAAAACCGCAGGGAAAAGGTTCTCCATCCTCAGCCCTCAGAAAGGAGAAAAATCAGCCCTTTCCCTGTGAATGTGTTTTCAGCCTGGCCCTATCCTTTGCCAGAGTGGATTGCCAGCAAGCTTTCTCTGATGAGAGGCTTTCTGCTCTGATTCAGGAGGTCTCAGCAGCTCTGAGGTGGTCAGCCTGCATCTGTCTGCTCCCACCACCCTCTGCACTGACTTGTATTTTTAGTTGCTCTTACTGTGTTTTTCTTCCTTTTTTTTTCCCCGTCTGTATTAATAACACAGAGGTAGCACAGACCCGCATGTCTCCAACAACCAGCATTCTCTCCAGTTTCTTTCCCAGCTTAGCCTTGGATCACAGAAGGTGTTGTGTCCTGCAGTGTTTCTCAAAGGAATCCCTGGCCTTTGGGGCACTGTCCGTCTAAGACAGAGCACTTTCTGAGGGTTTCATTTACAGTCATATCAATGCCTGTTAAAATTTGAATGCTTGTTTACTGGTTTTCTTTTTCCCTAATCCTGTAGCTCTTGCATGCACAGGAACACGGGTTTTTTTTGTTTCTGAGGTTTTTGAGATTATTTTTCTTTTTCTTGATGGGGTAGATAAGGGAAAGTCCAGTTTCTAATGATTTTGTTCCTTGCATGATGCTCCATGGACCAACAATGGTTCATAGCTCACAGGCTGAGAAATGCAGTTCTGCTGTGGATGCATAGGCATAGGTACAACATGATGGCACTACCAATGGAGCAGATACTCAACTTTTCCACCTCTTTCCACCATGGTGTAGCACTGCCCTGTCAGGAGCAGTGAAGCATCAGAAACCCAGGAGCACTTTTCCAGGTTACCCTTTCCTCCCTTGGTTGAAGGGAGCACCCTGCCTGCAACTCATCGCTGCCTTTCTCCTTCTATTTTTGCCAGCACTTCAAGCAGCTAGTGGATGAACTGCAGGCAAAAGGAGTGGGGACAGTGAACAAGGCCTTGACAGAGTCCTTCAAAATCCTGAGGGAGGTAAGAGTCAATGCCGATGCTTGCACAGGGCATGCGTGTCCATGTCCACCTCTACTTTTCCCTCTACATCTAAGGACTTAGCACATCCCTCATTGAGTGCAATGGGGAGGTGGCATGAGCTAATCTCACGAGCTTCAGATTTGTGACAAGTAGTGTGCAGGAGTGACCTGACTTTGAGGAGGTGTTGGCTTGTGCATCGTGCCTGGGGGCTGATTGTACCTCCCCAGGAGGGATCAGGAACCAGCAAGGCTGTGGCCTCATGAGTGTTTCCCTAATAAGCCTCAAAGACAGGCAGCACTCAGGCACCTTGGTTACAGACACTGGCAATAAAATATAACTGATCAGTTGAGGGCAACTATTCTGGTCATAAATAAGGTTATTAGTGAGCCCTGGTAAATAGATGAAGAAATGAAAGATTGTTCTCAGGCTTCAGATGTATTTCAGTGTCACTTGGCTGAGGATTAGTGCTTGGGGAAGAATTCAGAAATACAGCAGAATTAATCAGCCAGTCTGATCATATCCTGTGATAAGAATTGTAATTGATGTATTGACTTATTTGAACACTTGGAACTTCAGTAGCCTGGAGGTAAACACAACTTAACTTTGTTTTTTAAGGAATGTTAACAAAATTAGGATCAAGAATGAGCTGAACACTCCCACCTCCTCATGGCACTGTCTATAGTGGGCTTGGCCTAAAGATGCCAGTGGCTTTGCTGATGGCAAAAAATACACACAGTGTATAATGCTAGTGGTGATACTGATGGCATTAGTATTAAAGGTAGTGTGCCAGAGGCATTGACACCCTGGGAAGGATTCTCCACTCTTACTTACTTATTTTACAGACTGAAAGTTTAAGTTCATTGGCTATGGTAATGCTGTTCCTAATTTATGCCAGTGCAAGCAAGATCAGAGTTGAATACACGGATGGTAGTAGCTAAGTTGACTTGTCAGTGGCTATAGAAGCATGATGACTCTAATGGCAACTTGAGAAGAGTGTAGTATAGCCTAGACATTTCATTAATAGGCTGGTTGTCCTAGTAGTAATGGTACAACATCTTTGGAGAAGAGAGTTATTGAGATGATCAGGGAAGCAGTAATGATACAAACCTAGAACAATTACATAGAATAAATGTCTGCTAGATTTATCTAGATGTATCCTTGCACTTTAAGAGAAAATTAACTTTGTCTTTAAAAACAAGATTCAGAGCCTACATAGGCCTGTGTTATGTAAGTCAGAATATTTAAACATGTTTTTCCATCAGAGAAAAAATTATTTCTTAATATCTGCTGGCTATGTGCAGTGTCAACAGATCAAAGCTACCTCATGCAGTACAACTGAAGACTCTCTCAACCAGCACAGCTTTGAAGGTCTCAATGGAGAATGATGGAGCACAACCCCCAAGAAAGCCGGCTTGCCCCAGCTGAAATAGCAGCTGGTCACGCCAGGCACAGACACCATAACTGGTCTGGTTCCTCTGATGAGATCTTGCCCCTCCTTTTTGGCAGGCATGGCTCACCCACTAAATTAGGCAATCCGTAAGCCTCTAGGAGCCAGGGTCTTTACAAATCCCTGCATTACTTTGAGCTAGGCATGCCTATGCCCACAGGTGGAACAGCTGAGATGGAAAAAATATCCTCCATTGATATACCTGGACAAAAAATACCTCCAGAGAGTAATGTCCATGCCACTCAGTGAATTAACATAACTCCACTGCAGTAAAAGGGAAGAAATTCTTTACCAGGTAGGGAAATATTTTTCCTCTCTCTTTGGCACCAAATCAGTGACTTGGTAGTCACCATTTACCTTGATCCTTGTTGATTTTTCCCTTGGCTAATGACCTCAAAACAGCTCTGCAATTGCTTTTAAACAGTACAGCACCCAGTGGTGACAAAATGTTCTGATGTTATTCACTCATGGTAAGGTGCTGCTTCCCTCATGCACCTTAGATCTGGGGAGAGGGCAACTGACTCAGGCGTTTGAGCATCTTTCCTTTGAACTTCAGCAGATGAGGAAAGGTTGCTGAGGTCTTGGTGATGGCTCATATCATGCTTCTCTACATCTTGGGAACTGCTGTCCAAGAAAATGGAGGCCAGAAACAGTTAGCTTAGCTGTCAAAGAAAGCCCTTTCACTCAGCTTTCCTTTTGCTGGTTGCAGCTTCCTTGCAGCATGACAGAAGGGAGCTCACTCACTGCAGCATTGGCCCTATTGCCCCTGCTTTAGCGAACTGGGACCTCAGTCCACGGTCATTGAAGTCATCAGCTGGGAGCTTTGCAGCTCCTAGGATTTCTATCTGCCTGCTGACATTGGGAAGAGACAGAGATTTTGTCTCTGCACACACAGCTGCACATACATAGGCATGCAAGTGTAGAAACATGCCTACTGCCCTGCAGCAGCCTTCCCAAGCTGCAGCTTCGCTAGTAAGGGCTCATCTAGAGAGTGCCTTGATATCACCAGCTGGAGGATCCCAGGCTCTGCAAATACCAAAGCTTAAAGCAAGAGGGTATCACCTGCAAGAGCTCATATGCTTTAAGGACTCTCTGGAATCTTCTCTTAGAGTTTCTTAGATTTATATCAGTAGTAGGGGAGAGAAAGGGTTTCCATCAATGTGCCCTGAAACAAATTTGTGCTGCAGCAGTCATGCCGGTGGGAGAAGCGGGAACTTTGGTGGAATGCGCCACTCCTTTCCTGTCAGACAAAATTCCCATTCTCAGCTTGTAATCTTAGCCGTTCCTCACAGACTGTCCTGTTATTGTTCACAGGAGCATGTGCAAGAGAATGAAAATGAAAATTGCTACATCACACTGATGAAACAGGCTTTGCTGATTACAATAGACAACCAGTAATAATATCTGTAATGAAAGTGACTGCAAAATTTCCCTGGTAATTTTCCTCAGTCCAACTGCTTGCAGAGTTAATAGCACAGTAGAGACCTACTCAATGAGGTATGAGTAGCAGAGAGGGGCTGAAGAAGAGCACTATCTCTCACTGTCTTTGTTTTCCTCCATTGTGTTCTGGGGTAGATGGGGCGTACTTTAATCTGTGACGTATTTGCAGAATAGTATCAGGAGAACCATTAGCCAGAGCTTCCCCTGCCCCTCTCTTCCATGCTCTATTAACCACTTAAACTCTCTGTTTCAATTTAGCCACACACCGAGTGGTTTTAATAAAATATGCATCCCAGGGAAACCATGGCATTAAGTATACATTTATAAAGTGCTTCAAAATTCTCAGGCTTAAAGTGTTGCCTTTTAAGCTCTTCTCCTTTTTATTAAGTTTTAGCCTGCCTTGCTGCTGCCTTCTCTTCTTTGTTTCAACAAGCTTGGCACATCTTGCCCTCTCACCCTTTTCCTGTAGAATTTAAACTCTTTTGTTCTGGCTGCTGCTCCGCTCTGGGCTGCTTGCAGGCTGCCTGCCTTCCCTTAAACACCATCCTCCCAACAGAGTGTAAGTGCCGCAGCTGAGAGCTATCAAGTGCTAAGCAGAGCAGAATAATTACCTTCCTTGTTTTACACACCGTGGTCCTCTTAACACAATGTAAGACAACAGTCACCTTCCTTCAGACACTGTCACGTTGTTTGCTGGATAGCTGATCTGCCTCTGCGGTATTCCTTTCCAGCCAGTATTCAGCCTCCTATTCTTTGCAGGGTAAACCAAATTGTAAATATATTTGTATATTTTTTTAGGCACACCATAAATACATGTGTGTACACATACAAACACACAAACACCCCCAGTCCTATTCGATATATAGGACACTCTCGGGATTAGGTAGTACAAAATCTGACTCTTCATTGGTTCTTCTTTCTCTGGGTCCACTCAAAGTAGGTACCTTGAAAGTTGATTTTTTTTCTGACTCTGTGGAGGAAAAGAAACCTCAGGTTCTGCTCTCTGAGGCTACTGTGGAATAATGTCTTAACACCAAGCTGATCTAATGGTGCCTTGACTCACTACTGAACTCAGAAATTACATAAATGCTGAGGTTGGTTATGAGTAAGTTGCTCCAAAATGGTTATATGTGGAAAAAATTGGTGAAACTGGTAACAAACTGGATTTCAGTGGAATGTCAAATTCTGAGTAACTTGAGCAAAGTGGTGTCATACAAAGAATGAACTTGTCTACTGATGTCAGGAATAAAAGGAGTTTGTGGCTTCTTATGTTCCATCTATGTGGGAAAGCATTTCCTTTGTGCACTCAAAGAGGATTGCGTTACTGATTTTTCTAGCAATGGGCTAGATGTTTAGGGGCAATCTACCAGTCTAGTTTCTTCCCTTCTTGTAAAATGTATTTTCTGCTGACTCCCTCTTCATCCTTTAGGATCTTGTACAGTGCCAGTTAGGTCTCATTCCATGGGGCAAGTAGTCCAGCAACACCTTCTGTAAATCTTTCTCTTCCTGTTGAGTACAGATTACTCAAATGCTTTCAATTAACTTTTTCTCTAACCCTACCACTTTGTGACCCCGCCTGTAATTCATTCATTCTTTTTTCTTTGTTTCTTATCATTCAGCATGTACCCGGCCATTACAGTGTTGTCCCTTTGAAGAAGTATGGAGGCTATAAAGCATCTCTGCCTGACCACTTCCCCCTGCTTTTTCTCATCTCGCAACATACTTTTTTTACTCTTTTCTTGCTTCTTGTTTAAATGTTTATAAATCTTCTCTTGATTCCACTCACACTTTTATGGACCTGGATTCTGCAGCTTATTTTCAAGGATATGCAAAGCTCAAGATTTCCTCCTTACTGGTTTATGCCATTTTGCTTAATGTCATCTCTTGTTTCTTCTTCACCGGCTGTTTTCCTCCTCTATTGCCGTTTTTCTTCCCATCGGACACTTTCCACCAAGTTTAAATTTTCAGTAATTCTGGAGGTGGTGGTAACTCCGGATGGTGGTCTGCATAAGAATGGGCAGGAGGAGATGTAGATGCTCAGTCATCTGGCCAGATGTGTATATAATCAGCACACATGCCTGCACACCACTGAGCCATGCTGATGTTCCTACTGCTTCACTAGTAACTGTGTGCCAGGCTGTAACTGCAAAGTAAATGGCAATGAGCAAACAAGAGAGTACAAGAGACTATGACCCTGAATTAATTAGATCATGCTTGTTACTCCTGGCAACATGACCAAAGTTATACAGGAGAATACGCAGCTCTGTGCCTCATTCACTGACTGCAGCTCTAGTCCCCACCTCTTCAGGCATCTGTTCTGTGTACTTCTTGTTCCTCATCTCCTCTTCTTTCATGCTCTTGAGACTGCAGTCAGAGCAGGAAATTATGCTCAGAGCTTGATATGAATGCTGTCAGATCATTTGCTACAGCTGCAGCCAGCCACAAAAGGACCTAAAAATCAGGGATTACCTCTTGTTCGTTTATTTTCTAAATCTGTCTTTTTAATCTCTATTTCTATGACACTGATGATCTCATTTTCCCTGTTGAAAATATAGTCTACTCCTGTAACTAGGAGATTGCTGGTTCTGATACAGCATCTAATTTCTCAGTATCTCACTACTGAGGTCTGAAGTAAGCTACATAAAAAGATGTCTTAAGTAGTTTGATGAAATGGTGGGTGACCTTAATTAAGTGTTAATTCAATAATCATCTAAACAAAAGATGTAGATTGCAACAGACTGGAATAAGCTGCTTTCATAACTACAAAGTTCACATATCTGTGATCTGAACCTCATTCTGACAGCATCTCCTGCACCATTGTAACACTATGCCTTCTTAATGGATGCTTACACAAGCCATTCTCTCTGCTAATCTGCACACAGCTGATCTCTGTCCCAGGAAACAGCTCACTTGAAACTCCTTGGCGTTTTTCCTACCTGATGGTCTGCAGCAGAATTCCATACTGGTGTTCACTGTTTTACCCCTTTCATTTGCACCTAGGAGTATCCTGTGTTTCTTCCTGTTGTACAACCTCGCCCTTTGCCCTGAGTCTCCTTGCTGAGCAGGGAACACGTGTGTTCTGATCTCTCCTGGAGTTCCAGTTACCCTGTAGCTGGCACTGATGAGTTTTTTTCTTTTATGGTACAAGGTGTAGAAGCATTTTTGAACACTAGAAATGTCAGACTTTGGGGACTCTATAGAGAAAGACATGGGAGATCCACACTGATGGATTGTATGACCACAGCAGCACAGGTACAGTTTGTTTCTCCTCTGAACGTGCTACTCTGGTGATACGAAAGAGGAGGAACATGTCCAAGCACCTCATCCCAATTCAGTAACTCGCACGTATCTTTTGCTTGAAAACAGCAGTTAGAAATGGCTCTATTACATCACCCTTCTCTCTTATGATCACCTGTATTGATATTGGTCAGTGACACAAGTAATGGGATAGTCATTCAGAAGCTGTTGAATCCATGCTTACTGGAGAGACAGGTTCTTCGTTGATATCAAGAGTAAAGTTGAAGGAGGCAGAACTGATAACAAAAATGCTGGTGGAAGGAGACATTATGGTGATATTAACTCTGAACCTGTTAATTTCATAATAAGGAACAATTGCAGAAGTAACTGTAGAAGTGGTGAAATGTCTGGGTTAATCTAGACTTTGAGCTGGCTTCCGGGTATGGAATGGTCATGATGCTAATCTGCAGTGGAACCACAGTATCATCTGTGCTGGTAAAGACATCTGCCTTCTGTCCTAACATAGCACTACCAAACCAGAGGGACTTGTGAATTGAACCCTAAAACATCCAAAAAGTCCCCATTCACAACCTATGCCCTTGTTCTCCCATTCAGTGCTTGCTTTCATTTATGCAATTGACCTTGCCACTTGGATACCTTTTTCCTCATTTCTTAGATATAACTATCCTCTCCAGTTTAAAATTGCTCCTGTGTTTGATATAACCTTAGTCACCCTTCAATGAGTCTCCAGTACGCTCTCCATCTCATGCTATTGCCTCTTATTAATCTCTCGTGCAGAGCTGTCCTATCTTCCTCTTTCCATATTTTTCATCCACACCGGTTTCTGTATCCTCCTTTGATTAGTGTTTTCCTTGCACAGAGGGTAGAAGCAGTGAGATGGTGCGCAAGGAGAAGCACACGCTGACACTGAGCTAGGAGACACGGCAACACAGCTGCTCAGTGGTGTTCCGTGGTGTCCTCTGCCACCTCCTTGGGTGGCTGCTAATTCAACAGCTGTGTTGGTGCTGTGTGGGGCATTTGTTTCTCTAAAGCCTGTACCTGAGGGCATGAGAGGCTAATGGCTCTGTGTGCAGTGGCACTGGATAAGTGGCACTGGAAGGTTGGCCTTCCTGGCTCAACAGGCAGGATCTGCCTTGCCTGTGAGAGGATGCCCGGTCAGCACCTCTCCATGTGTCCTTGAGAGAGCACATCATTGCTTGTACCAGAGTCCCAGAGTAATTCCACTCTACCTTAAAAATATCTTTTATGCACAGATAACAGGTCATCTGCCATTAAAGTGTGTGGCCTTTCTATCTGGCACATTTGTAACCTATTTCAGCTCTGATGGCAGTAGCCTTTTTTTTTTCCCTCATGTGCTCTTGCCTTTCTCTGCTTTTTTTTTTTTTTTTTTTTTGGCAGATTGATGCATTTACCCTGAAATAATGAGTCTGATTTCCCCCTCCTCTCACATTTTCTTCCATAACAAGTGACAGCTATTGCTGTCAAATCAGAATTGCAGTGTTTATGGTCAGTCCATAGTTGTTTTGCATAAATGAACGCGTCTGTGCAAGAAGTGAGGCAGCAGGGAGTGCAAGAAGTGCAAGAAGTGAGGCACCCTTCTTTCACAGCACTTACTTTCTCCTTATTATTTTACTTCTGTAAAGCCTCCTGCATCCGTGTGTGCTACGAAGGGCTGTTTAAATAATTAAAAACAAACAAACAAACAAAAAAACCCAATTCTATGCAGCATACACACAAAGTCTTTATTTAGGCAGAGCTCTTTCTGAGCACAGCGTGAGGTTTGCAAGAGGAAGTCAGCATCTGGCCCGTCATGAATAAATACACTGCAAGTGCACAGAAATGGCCTGTGCTGAGATAACTGATGGTCTTCCTCTCTCTTTTCTAGTTCAGAGATGCCGGTCAAGGAGGCTTGTGTAACCAAGCCATCATGCTGATCACAGATGGAGCAGTGGAGGATTACGAAGCTGTGTTTGAAAAATACAACTGGCCAGATCGGAAGGTTTGTCTGGGAAGCAATAAATGGAAAGGGCGAGGAAAGGTGCTCTCCTACCACGGTGGGAATTAGGAGTACACGAGCCAGGGTGATGGGCAGAGCCGAGCGTTCACATCCGATACCCACACGCCTCCTGCTGTAAACACACAACAAAGCAGATGGGCAGGAGTCTGCTGTGGTGATTTTAGAGGAGGATTTTAGTATTTTAGAAGTACAGATATCTGTAGGTCAGTGCAGACTTTTTTTTTTTTCACGCACCTCATTTTCCAAAGGTGTGGGAGATCAAAACATTCTCCTGAGAAGGTGATAAAGACTGAGCTGAGTATTTTAAAATTAAAAAAAAAAAAAAAAAAANAAAACACTTCTGTAAAGAGTTTTAATTCCATCCAAGACTGTCTAGCATTGGTCCTGTTTGGGAAGAGGTTTGGCTATTACCAGTTCTTATGGTGGGCAGGGGAACGGTCCACACAACCTCTTTAGGTAACTTCCAGCCCTGTTTACTTTGAGGTCTGTGATTACAGACTTTTACTAGCAAGAGCAGACCGGGAAAGTGGAATAGACCACAGCTCATCCTAAACCCTCCTGATTTATTTGTTTACCTCATCCCAGCAAGCAGCAATGCACAAAGGGAGAGGAGCAGCCTACTGAGAGGCCAGAGCATGGGGCTGTTACAGCAGTTTTTTTTCAGGATTGGCTCTTCTGTTGTTGGTCAAACACAAGAGAAATGGTGAAGCTTTCTTTAAATGATTCATGGGGCCAGCTGTTCCCCTGGGTAAAGGATTCTTCTGAGCTATAAACCTCTCTGCATGTGGTTGCTGAGTGCCTGCCAGAACTGCTATCATAAAATCAAATAGAATTTGCACTTCTGCCTTGTTTTTCAGATGATCCCGGGTGCTCCTTGGCTTTCAGAGCTTATTGTAATTGGAAATGAAGTTCCAGACCACAAAATGTGAAACAAATGGAGCAAGAGGCTCCTGTCTCTGTGTGAAGGCAGAGCTATTGCTTTGCGTCACAAACAGGCATTCGCACCAGGGTATAGCCTGATGCCAAACCTCAGCCATTTGGATTTGGTGACACATTACAGCCTAATTCTTTTATCTTTGTGTTCTTGTTCCCAGGTCCGAGTTTTCACTTACCTCATTGGACGGGAGGTCACTTTTGCCCCCAATGTGAAATGGATCGCCTGCAACAACAAAGGTGCTGTGTGGGAACAGTTCCCCAATCCCCATCTCACGCTTGGGCTGCAGCCACTGGGCCCTGGATCCCTCTAAAGCTTCTCCACTGAACCTGGGGCCCTTGGTTGGAAGACGACCTAAGGAAAAAGCAGACCCTGCTAGTCCACGTGGAGTGTGCTTGTGTCCAACTAACACAAGTCCTTTGTGCTGAGCCACCATATTTTTTCTGTCACGGTGCCAAGGGACACTATGACCGAGATTCATGCTGGCCGTAGTCTACCTAAGTCCCTGTGCTTATTGTGTCCCAGTTGCTGGCTTTTGACAATCCCTCTAAAACCCTGTCAGAAAGCCTGACATCTTCTGGCTGAGGTGTAAAATGAGCATCTTTAAAGATTTTACAGCACTTTTTACAAGGCTTGCGGGTTAACCCCTCTATCCTGGCCAAATTCTTTGTGTGCCAGTGGTTTCACTGAGGGTACCAGAATAGCTTGTTAATCTCACCTTAAAACCAATATTCTCTGTAACTGCCATGAAATGGCATGAAGGAGAAAATCCATTCAGAGTTAGGTGAGTCACCTCTACGCATTTGGGGCCAGTTAAAAAGTTTGGCTAGCCCTATCAGAGTCTACAAGGGTAAAGGAAGAGAGGGGAAGAAAAACCTTCCCTCTTTGGGTGTGACTTGGTCTCAGCTCATCTGGAGACAGGCAGCAACGCCTGCTGAATTAGTATCCTGCTCAAAAGGGGAAGAGAAGGGAAGACTGAAGTTGGAGCCTGACTAGCTCGGTATAACAACCCTTTTCTTGTCTGAGCAGTGGCTCCAGCAGACTATGAAATGCATGGGTCACTTGCTGCTGAAAGTATTTGACAGACAAGAGTTGTTGGCCTGAGTTTGAGGATGTTCAAGGCTCAAACATTCATCTGTTAGAGCTATGAATCACATGTAGTGTTTTAACCTTTTGTTGATTTGAACAAAAACCTGGATTTCAGGTTGCATATTCAGCCATAAGATTAGCAACATAGGGAATTCATGGTGCTGTTGGTTTGCTATAAAATGTGTGTTCTCCTGAATAACCAAACTAAAATAGACTCTTTGCACTTGAATTCTCACTTACCTGACTTCAGCTCTGCAGAAGGCTCACTGGTTTTGGTTCTTCTGTTTTGACACATTGTATAGCTCTTGTAGTGCTTGTTTCCAAGCACACCAAAACTGTTTCCATATCACAAAGCTTATCAGATCATAAGCCTTTTTACACAGCAGTGTTTTCCTAGTGACAGCAGAAATTTTCCATCTATCTGACATACTCTGTGCTATACCAAGTACAACCAGTCAGATCCATCTGGTGAGAAGCAATACAAGAGTCCTCGTGACATTACACTATGTTAGTACTTCTAACTGGTTAAGCAGCTACTTTAGAGGACATTTTGATAACACTCTTTGACATTCTTCCCCTATACTCCTTGTTGTAGTGTTAGACTGTTATGGGTCCCACCTGTGAGGAGAAAGCTCTGGAAATACGTAACTTAAATACGGTCTTTGACATCTAGTTCTCTAGCTTTGCACAGACACTCATTTAAAGATATGGAAGGCATAGTGGACAAGTGACTCACACCTCTGTTTCTCCATGAAGGCTACTACACTCAGATCTCCACGCTGGCAGACGTCCAAGAGAACGTGATGGAATACCTGCATGTGCTCAGTCGTCCTATGGTCATCAACCACGACCATGACATTATTTGGACCGAAGCCTACATGGACAGTGCGGTAAGGACCTATGGCACAAGTCCTTAGCCAGCAAGCAGCAGGGCCTATGGACCAAACTGGCAAAGGTGTTAGATGCCCAGCTAGTATGTTAGGCATACAGCTTATTTAAACGGGAAGTTGGGATAACTTAAGTATATCAGAATCTAAATAAAATCCCAAAAATTATTTAAAACCAGGAGTCAGTTGATTGATAGAAATTACCGATCTTTGGCTCCACTGAGACAGACAATATTTCTTTACTGCTCACTCCTGGAGCTGAGATGTGTATGCAGACTCGGGTCTGAACCTGCAGTGACACAGGAGCCCAAGACTAATCAAACAGGCACAGCATGACTTAAGTAGCGCTTCTGTAAAAGCAGGTTACCTTCTAAAGGATTATTCACAGGAAAGACTATTTACAGGTCAGGATACGGGTCACAAAGGTTTACCTTCTTTAGCCTAGTAGCTGACTGTATACTGCTTGCAATTCAAAGACACAGATCTCAGTTTGGGAAGCAGGCTTGCTCTTTCATTCCTTGGGCTAGTGAGACAAAACATCACTACAGTGGCTCTGTCCTTAGCCCTGAGGATAAAGGACATGTCGCAAAAGATCAGACAGTCATCATTCCCAACACCCCTTGCCTTATCTCAGGCCTGCCCTAAAGGAAGATTTAAGGCATTTGGACCACGAGCAGGTGCAGGTCTTGTGTTGCTAAGGCTACTTTGAAATTCCCTTGTCCTTCCCTTCACTCCTTTGAGTGGACTGCTGCTGAAGGAGCCTTCCCCTGCACTTCCCTAAATAGAAAATGTTTCTCAATCTTCATTCCCATGCCTTTCTACATTGTAGAAAGAGAAAGCTACAGCTCTTCTTTTGGGGCCTTCTGTGCTTTCAGGGAGATAATTTCTTTTTTCCTTCACTGGACTCTTCAACCCACAGAAATGTCTGCATTATTGTGACAACTGACCAGAAGTCAGATTCCCCTATTCCAGAAACAAACCTGAGGTCTCAGGACTGTTTATACAATCCAAGAGGGAAAAAGACCTTCTAGGAGCATTGAGAATATTTCCATAGTTTTTGGATTCGAGATCCACAGTGAGATACCTAAAGCTTCTGAGCTGGAGTAAAACTAGGGGTACTGAGACCACACAAGCCCCAAGAAGTATCTCCAAATCAGCCAGGCTTGCAACATCATGGTGCATAGGTGCTACGCTCTTACAGGAAGAGAATGTCCCTCATCTCTGTAATGAGGCTGCAGCTATGGCACACTAGCTCCGTGAAGGTAATGTGGGGATGTCTTCTGCTGCAGGAGCTGCACCAAGTAAGAGCTGGGGATGTGGTACTTGAGTGTGCTAAGCAAAACCTCCAGAAATGCCACTAGGTACCCAAAAAATTTATTAGAATAATAGGAATGCCCCTTCTGGCACTGCTCTATGGTGTCACACTCCCCAAGGCAGCCAGAGGGGCTTGTTTGCTGCACTTTTTTGTGCTGTATCTCTTTTCTTGGATTGGTTTTCCATTCACTTCCTCTCCCCCAAGCTCTCCCATCTTTGATTCATTCCTCCATTCATGTATTCATTCATCTGTTCGTCCATGTCTCTCACTAGCTGCCACAGTCTGAGGAGGTAACTCCACCCCTGTGTTTTGTGAGCGTGCTGTTTCCCTCATGTCAGTACCAGTGCTCGCAGCCACAGCTGGCCTGTACATCTGGAGGGGGGTGGGGGCTGAAGAACTGGCAAGAAGCGAGGAAACCCTGGATGTACTGGGGAGCTATGCTGTTGGTTCAGTTGGTAGGGGTGTCTGTGTTGTGCTGTAGCTTAGCTGTCTTTTGCCATATGTCCAGTAAGTGCTGGAGAACATTTTCTTGTTGTGTGTTGGTGTAAGTGTTGCTGTGGATGGAAGTTTCCACATGGAATCATCCAGACCAGTAATTGATGATACGAGGCTCAAATCTATATTAAGCGACTGCATAGATCCTTTATGACTCCCAGCATGTACAGTAAGGAAGATAAGAGCCCATTTCTTGCCTCAACCAAATGCAAGATGGAAGTGGGATGCTACTGGCATCAAGGGATTAGATCCTTCTGATAGCAAGGCGTGTTTGGGAGAGTCCTTTGAATGTATTTTGCCTGTTTTATCTCCTTTTCTGTGTGTTTTTGGATTATCTGTCTTGTGCAGTATTGGGAGCACCTGTTACCTCATTACACATGCATGTCCTGTATCCCCTGTAGAGATAGCTCACCACGTTGTATCTATTTGGATTATGAATTTGTCTCTGTTTTTCCTAAGCTTAGGTGCTTGAGTAACAAGTATATATAAGCAGGCTCTGTGTGTATTTGTGCCTTTTAAATATTTGCCTGTGGTGTTTCTCATTTGTGGTATTCATGTGTTTGCAATATAGATGATATCATGTTTGTGATTTTGCTTATATTTGTGTTGCTTTTCTCTGTTCTGTGCTCCTTGTGTTGGTGTTTTTTATGCTGTTGCTGCATAAGTGCTCATGTCTACACTCCCAATGTGTGGTGGGTATGAATTGTGCCACCATTTCTACAGTCTCTTCATTAAAACAGTGCTTTAATTTCTCCTGTTTCAACATATTTCGCTGGCTTTCATCCCATCCTCATCACCCCACATGAGCAAGCATCTATCCCACAATCCTCTTGGATACAGAGTATTGAAAAGTGCTCCCATCTGTTTTTAGAGGGGTGTGGGAGGCAAGGAGGAGGCTAATTGTAATCAACATCTGGGGTCCTTGGGAATTCCAATGCCTTTCATTGGGGTTATCTGTGCTATTGCATTTGCTAACATACAGCTCGTTGTTCTGTGGCAGCTCTTTGCATCTCAGGCTCAAAGTCTGTTGCTCATGACAACAGTGGCTATGCCAGTCTTCAGCAAAAAGAACGAAACGGTGAGTGCAACAGGGGCTTTGGTCGCTTTCCAGCCAGCAGAGGTGAAAGGATTCAGCAGACCTCTGCGGGGCTTTAAAACTCATGGGTCTCTGAAAGAAGAGCCGACCATCAGGGACTGCAGTAGACCTCTCTGACAGGATGGATGGCTGATAATTTATCTGAATGACAGTCTGTCGTTTCCTCTGAATGCTATTTCTTCAAAATACCCCTTGAATATGATGCTTCTCCCTGTTTTATCCTTTCCATTTTCAAACTGAGCCTAATTCACAGACCCATAAAGTTTCAGGCTGGAAGAGATCATTATCTTGTCTAGTCTGTCCATTTTATTGCAGACCTTTACATTTCATAGAGATGGTCTTTCACAAGCCAAATAACCTGTGTTTGGCAAAATTGTTGTATTGTTGTTGAAGAAAGGCATCCAGCCTCGAGCTCTCCATTGTGATTTCACACTCTCCATTAAAAAATGGTGTCTAAATTCCACTTTCAATTTGCCAGACCTCACCTTCCTGTCATAATGGCTTTCTCTGTTAGATTAAAAAGCCCCTACCCTTTGGTATCTTTCCCTAGGAAGCATCTTCTACACTGCAAAAAATCAAACCTGTCTGTCTTTTGATACAATAAAAAGGTTGAACAATTTAGGTGTCTTTGATATGGGCATTTCCTCTGGGCTCTGAAGCCCTTTAGACGCTCTTTTTCCATACCACTTCTAGTTTCTCAGCATGCTTTTAAAACGGTGGATGGTACCTTAGCATTGCTGTACATTGGGATAAACTCTTCATCCAGGTCCTACAAATACTTGTCAGCCTTCTCCACCTGGGGCTGGCCTTAACCTGTATCGGTACAGTGCTGCAGTGTGTTGGTTTTCCATTACGCTCCCCAAATGTTTATTAAAACAACCAGTTCCCAATGTCATGAGGATTTCCTGCATTCCTTTTTTCTAGGCTAACAATTTTGCATTTAGCATTTGGTTTAATTGGCCCAAGTTATCAACCAATCTGTGGTGTTTTGCATGATGGCCTTGTCATTATTGTTACTTAGACACACTGAATGCAGGATTTTGTCCTCAAAATTTGTTTTCGGTGATTTTATGTTATTTCTGAATCATAGTAAAAAACACTGACTAGTATTGGGTAGAAATACTCTTCTCTATAAGCCAGGAGTGTGCCCTTGTTGCCAAGAGGGTCAATGGAATCCTGGGCTGCATTGGGAAGAGTGTGGCAAGTAGGTTGAGGGAGGCCATTTTCCCCCTGTACTCTGCACAGGTGAGGCCACAACTGGAATACTCCATCCAGTTCTGGGCTCCCCAGTTCAAGACAGACAAGGAACTACTGGAGAGAGTCCAGCTTAGGGCAACAATGATTAAGGGATTGGAAAACCTTCCCTTAAGGCTGAGAGAGCTGGGACTATTTAGTCTGGAGAAGAGAAGGCTGAGGGGAGACCTTACTAATGCTGATAAATATCTGAAGGGTGAGTTGAGGACGATGGAGCCGGATTCTTTTCAGTGGTTCCCAGTGACAGGATGAGGCACAGTGTGCACAAGCTGGAACACAGGAAGTTCCATTCCTGAGGAAAAAATTCTTTATGGTGAGGATGACAGAGCACTGGAGCAGGCTGCCCAGGAAGCTTGTGGAGTTCCCTTCTCTGGAGATTTTCAAGACCCGCCTGGTCCTGAGTAATGTGCTCTGGGCAATCCTGTTTTAGCAGGGGTGATGGACTGGATGATCTCTAAAGGTCCTTTCGAACTCTAGCAATTCTGTGATAAACACTGGAGCCACCTCTTCAGACTTCTGAGATATATCAGTTGGTTTTAAATTAACATTCACACAAACCTAGAAAGAATACATGAGAGATTAGTAGGAAGGCAATAACGTGTACTCAGGTAGAAAACCAAACAGCTTTTGCTTCTGAAAATGGATTCTGTTTTTTTTTTTTTTGTTGTTGTTTTCTTTTTAAGCGATCTCATGGCATTCTCCTGGGTGTGGTGGGCTCTGATGTACCACTGAGGGAGTTGTTAAAACTTGCTCCACGGTATAAGGTAAGACTGAGATAATCCAGTTTGTTATTTTGCACAGCAAAGTCACTATTCATTCTTCCATGGGCATGAATGAAAAATCATTCTTCTGCCTACAGGAAGAACTATGAGTGTAAAGCAGGAAACTTTGGATGTGATTATGTGTGTTTCAATATATAGCGCACAGGAAATCATCCACTACTAGGAGTTCTTAGGCTCCTTCAGAAACACAAGAACTGGATGACCTGACTGAGAACAGGTTATGGAGCCTTTACATATTGATCGTCACAAACTTTGATCCCTTGGAGACAGGCTGTCAGATCTGTATCATCTCAGAAGAATTAAAGTTTTATATCCATTTCACAGTGGACAAAAGCTGCCATGCCAGCTTGCCAAAAATAAACTAGTTTTGCTGTAAATATTCTTAGCAGAAAAACTGAGGACTGAATGGATTACTGAGAGCCAACTTTTCTCCTGTGCCTACAGGTTCCTTTCTTCAGATTATCATGAAGGATTTTTGGCAGGACAGCATAAAGGAAGTTGGCTTTCACTCACTTGTGCTGTACCTACATAGAGTATTTGCTCTCCAGAATTGTTAGTCCAATAACTTCCCATTAGTTCTATGTTCAATATATCTAAAAAATCATCCATAGGAAGCCCACACACACATCCACTGTGTAGTTTGGTTTCTGCTGTAAATTCTTTGCAGTGATCTTTTGTTCAATCAGTCTGCACACCAGGAGACAGAAGCACGTCTGAGGATCACCATGAAATGAGACAGTTTGAGCCATCACTTCAAATTTTCAATTTCTCTTAAATAACTATCAGACAATTTCTATCAGTTAGGCAATTGTCTAAAATCTGATTGCTGAAGACTCAGAGGCCTGAAAGTGCTGTCAGAAGCTATGAATTTGTGTGGGGCTTTCAGACATGGATGCAGCTCAGACCATTCACGTACAGCTGTAGGAAATGATCCTTCAGTCAACTCAGGAACTTTGAGGGACGGGGTGCATGCATGCAGCATGTAAAAGCTAACTGGTTTGGGTCTGGGGGGAACCTTGACTGGGATTGCCTTGCCTTCAATTTCTATACATGTTTGTATTCTCTATAAGCCTAATACCTTTTCGTCTTCTTCTCCCAACTTAAGGCCACGTGTCACAATAATACTTCTTCTGGGCCTAGGAGTAACACTCTTCTTTCCTGCAAGCAATGCTGGGGAAAGAGGGAAAATTATTTGAAGGATTTCTTATATCAGAGGCAGGACCCAACTTCCCAGAAGCTCTTCCAGTTTCAGAATGGTTTGGAAACCTAGGATCCTCAACTCAAGTCCCCTGCCATGTGGGGTTAAAAAGGACCAATTTCAGAGTTACAACCCTTGAGAGCTCATAAATTTATGATCGTGCTTACTGGGCTGAGAAATTTCAGCTTTAACAGGCCAACAAAGAAGTTTGCTGCAGTCCTGATCCAGTGGCTTGGTTTCAGTCTTGCGACACCAAGCTCAGCATGCTTTGCATAACTATTTCACGTAAAGAGAGTCCAAAGTTTTGATCTGGGATGCATGAAGTACAGAATTCCTTCCTTCCAAAAAGGCACAGATGGATTGCAAATGACTTATCTCCCCTCTTCTCTACTGTTGTCCCTCCAGGGATTGTCTCTATAGGGATATAATGCTGCAATGTTTTTTTTGCAGGTGGAAACCTTCTTGTTTTCCTTGAGTCACCTCTTGTTTTTGCAGGCACAGGCTATCAGCAGGTTTTTAGCAGCTTGCGGTTTAGCTGGAATTTGTATTATGTATGGGCTTGATCTGAGTAATTGCTCTCTCGGAAATCTCTTGCAGGTCAGGTCAGCCAGTGTCTGCTCTTGTTAGATTATGCTATTCCTTAGAAAGCATTTTAAGTCTACAGACTCATACAATTGGCCTAGGCTAGGTCTGGCCTTGCCAACACTGAAACATAATGCAGAGCTCCTCTGAAGACCAGCCGAGTTTCCAGGGAAGCCAACTGTGAGATTCATACTCACTTGTTCGTTCACTGCTGTGCATATGTAGTGACAGGCATACAGACCCGTCACCACTGTTCCCATACTGCTTACACCATTCGCTGTTGCTGCCCGCTGTAGTGCAGCACTGCCGTGCCTGCTGTGGAGGGCTTATTCTGCCTCTGGGTGGTAATTGTCCACCAGGACAATCAGACTCCAGGAGGGTAGCGTTTTCTAAACCTGTACACAAATCAACTACCTTGCCCATCCTTTTGTGCATCCGAGCGCAGTCAGCCTGCTCTGATGGAGCAGCCAGAGGTCCAGAGACAAATGGTTTGGAATGACCCCTATTTTCTGCTGGTCAATAGTTTTAAAAGAAAGATATTTCTGAATATTGGTGGTGCTGGGTTGTCAGTGGCACCCATCACACAGCAGTGTTTCTAGCTAAAGCATGAATTATTCTAATAACCTTTCTCTAGCTGGGTGTCCATGGATACGCCTTTCTGAACACCAACAACGGCTACATCCTTTCCCACCCAGACCTCCGTCCTTTGGTATGTATAGCTGTGAATTTGAGAACTTTTGCTTACTTAAAAACAGTGGTTTTCAGGGATGATCCTGACTTCTCATGTTTTATTGAGCTGTGAGGACTACCAGGCTCTGAGATACAGGCAGCCAGGAGCCTGAGGGCCAGAGAATTCAATTCCACATAGATAGATGTATGTATGCACAAATGTGTATGAAGTGTAAGGCACCCTGTCTGTCTATTCTACGTAAGAGCGTGTGTGAGGGCTATATTTATGTACACTTGCTGTGCTGTGGGTGCACGTTTGTATCTGTGTCCATACAAGATTTCACTGCCAGGCTGAAGAAACAATTCCCCTCACTTGGGCATATCTTCTACAAGAATATTCAGCATGAGTAGCACCCCAGCAATAGCTACCCAGCAGCTGTAGTGTTGGCCATTTGGGGAATCTGGGACTAGTAAGGTCCAATTACCACAAATCTTAGTAACATGGTAAGTCAGAGACAATTTAGAGACCCATAGGCTGCAAAGACCTTCTGGGCCTTAAGGGAGTGGACAGAAGGATAAAGTATCTCCCTTGCAGTTCCACCTGGAGCTCCAGGCCACACATCTGTCTGCAAAAACACAGCTGGCCTCATTGCTCAGATACCCAGGAACATAACAATTTTACATTTCATACACATCTGTGGGCACAAATCCACCTGTGCACAGCTGTGTTAGTGTGGTTACTGGCAAGAGAAAGTGCCACCAGAAGGCTTCACAGGAGCTGTCTTCAAAAGGGCAGCTTTGCACAGGGAGACCACAGCCACAGGTAGTTACTTCCCTAGGTGAACAGAAGAGACACATGGCGTTTCCAGGATGGGGCAAAGCAAAGCTGGGCAAGGGCAGCGCTTTTTCCTCCGCTTGAAATTGGCCTCTCTTAGTCTGCTTTACACTTTTTCCTTCACCTGGAAAATTATGGGGAAATTGCATTAGTTAGCCCTAGGTGAAAAGCCTATCTTGCTGTCAGTGGAGTCAAAGCCTAATTCCCATCAGAAAAGATCTCCTGCTGGTATTATAGTGTTAATGGGATTATACTCTTAGCTGTGGGGGAAAAAAAAGCCCTGATTTTCTGCAGGCAAGTGTATTGTACTGGTCTATTTAGAAGAATATTCTCACAAAGGAGGCTCTACTTCTACCTCTGTTGCTACCTGTCCCTTGCTCCTGGATCAGGCTCTACCATGTGAATTGTCCTAGCCCCCCCACTCCGCATGTAAAGTATGGGACCAAGAAGGCACTTGCACCCAAATGCTGCCTTCCTGGTCAGAGAATAAATGAGAAACCTTTATTTTTCATATTAGATATCAATTCCTAATGGGTTAGTTTAGGAAGCTATCTATCCACTTACTTGGCTATTTTCCTTTTCTCTTTTTTATTCTTTTTTTTTTTTTTTTGTCCTAAATAAATGCTAGTATAAAGAAGGAAAGAAACTGAAGCCTAAACCAAACTACAACAGCGTAGACCTCTCAGAAGTGGAATGGGAAGACCAAGATGAAATAGTGAGTAACAGAAAGTTGATTTAGCCCTCTTTGTAAGTCCTCCTTTCTGTTACTTTGTATGCCTGTATGGAAGGGCCTAAGAAGCAGTAGGCACTCCTGGTTTTTTGCTGTGTTTGAATGGCCCTGACTAAGACAGACTGGTCTACAAGAGGACGAGAATGATTATCTCCTAGCGAGTGCCTGTGTTCCTTCCCAGCATAAGTTTTCCTTCTCATGGAACAGGGAGAGAAAATGACAGCAGGAGGAAGGAAGCACTTTGGAGGCTGCTCCAAGGAGCAAGTCTGTGTGTACGTTGCCCAAAGGCTGCCTTAATACAAAGCCAAGATAGCTGTCTAGAGTATGGTGGTGCCCCATGATGTCATCTAGACCTGTAGTATGGGAGATATAACTGAAGCCACTCGATTAATGAGATCTACAACAAGGAAGAAAGTGCATTCAAAAAGAAACTAAATCTTGCAGTTACCATTAATAATAGACAGAGACGATAAGGAACTTAGACACTTGAGAGACAAATTTGCAGAAACCATCTTAGTGCACAGGTGTGGAGGCACTGAAAACCATAGCTGACCACAAAGACAAGATTAGAAAATACCTTTTCTACTGTCTTTTGAGCAAAATTATTAAAAAATTATAAACAACAAACAGCATGCACCTTAACAGCCACATTGCACAACTAGGAACCCAGATATAATGAAAAGGTATAGATGTTCCCCTGTGGCTGGTTTTCTTTTACACAGAAGAATTAGGAGAGAATAGATACTTAAGTTACTAAGATAAGAATTGAATTTAGAGTAAGATAGAATTAGCTGTGGGACACATGCTTCTGGATTACAGGGGAGACTGCTGAGATAAACGGATGTGATGCTAAAGATATCCACTTAAACAGGTAGGACAAACGAGCTGCCTGGCAAGACAATCGAAGTAGCTACCGTTGCCAGTGCAGAGCAAGTACAAAGGGCCACACCAAAGGAGCCTGGGAAGTGGGAGAATGGAAAATTGAGAAAGGGAACACAGCAGGACTGGGTGAGAAACATAGAAAGCAAGACAACAATAACAGGCTTTAAATTCAGTGGAACAACCAAGGTGCAGGTTGTCAATGCCTTCTAGGAGCTCTGCTGCCATTGTAGTTTCCTCTCTCAGTGGAGCCGTTTTTAGAGCTGCTCCTCTTTACTCAGTTCAATATTTTACAAAATAAAACAATAATAATAAAAAAAAAAAATGATCCAGGAAATGAGAGGACTTTGCTTTGCTGTTATATTTGTGCGGCTCACAGTTTTCTGTCTGACCAAATAACACTGATACCTGAATGCAAATACGATGCAAAGTGGGAGGTTTCTGCCTGTAAAACTAGACAGTGAAAAAATACATCAAAAGAGGCATGAAAAACAAAGCCACTTTGTGTTTCTGTACTGCATCTTCCAGAAGAAAGATTGCAGTCACTGAGGGTACAGAGACAGTGACGCGAATGATATCTGCAGTGTGACTTCAGCAAGTCTAGAGACTCTCAAGATACACCCACTGCAGCAGAAAGCTGCCAACATTTCAACACTCAGATTTGCAGCTATGGTATTAGATCAATGACAGACTCAACATCAGTTGCAACATAATCTCAGCAACACTGATAAGCAGCAAATTCAGACTGGAAAAATATGCCCAAGTGCTAATGATGTGTAATACGGCCAGCTGCTAAAAAGAAATCTAGGGGAGGGAAGGCAGCACTGTCTGGAACATACCAATACTACTATCTGCAGCTGGGCAGCAAGGAAGTTTGGGCTTGCTTGTAAAGCACCACAGGGATATTCTTAGTGTGAAGAGAAAAGGGAAGGGCCGAGGGATCCTTCCCAGCAGCCCAGGAGCTGTGACCCAAACAGATTTCATCAGCCTTGATAGAGTCACTGAAGAAGAAATTAGCCTGCAAGGATATTGAAAGGATATTGAAACTGAGTGGCACAACCTAGATGTTGTGAGATCCCTTAGGTAAACTGTATGTCTGTATTGGTTTGAAACTACAAAGCAGGCAGGAAAAAGGATTTGGCAGCACTCGCTGCCAGTGATGAGGATGGCACAGGCTCATTGCCCTGGAGGGGAATGTGCTCTTCGGGGTGTCGGGAATGAGTGCTTCAGCATACACCAGGCCCCCCTACATCCAAACTCTGCTACACGTTTTTCAAACTGGAGGCCAGCAAGAGATGGACAGAAGTGTGCTGCATAATAAGAATTGAGCATTCTGGGGTCTCTTGGATATCAGGACTGTAATTGACTTCTCAATGCTGAAAAAGCTATTGAGGAAAAAGCAGCAAACCTGGACTGTGGCACCAACCTACAGCCACCATCACCCAGAGGCCAGACATAGGACAAGTTACCTGCCCGCAGACTAGCTGCAGCTGAAAAGATCCTAGAAGATCTCAGATATCCACTGACTTACTTCTGCACTGCCTTACAGGGCAATGCAAGATGCCTGACATTCAAGAAGACATCAACAATAGCTGAACTAAACCCAAACCCCATAGAAAACGCTGCAGGCTGTCATACCAGAACAGAGAGTGTGCCATGGCTCTGGTAGAAGGTCAGACGTTCTTAGGCAAAAAAAGAGTAATAGTGCCACTCAGTGTTTTGATTTCCAAGATGTGGGCCCTGGGAAACACAAGCTTTATACTCTAGGTTTGTAAATAACCCACATCATGTGGCCATAATAAACAGAACCGTGGCCATGTAACACAAATGCAGCTGAGAGTGGCCAGCAGCTGAATAGAGGCCTGTCTCTGGAAGTAAGGAAGCAATTTGTGTGGATGAATAAGTTACTTCCCACCTTTTTTTTTTTTTTTTTTTTTTTTTCTCTCCAGGCTGAAGCAATAGGCTTCTATGGTCTTCTCACTGCTTACCCTGCTATCACACAGTCTTGCTTTGCTGTCTTAAACAGCTGCTTTGCTGCACCTCAGAAGCGGGACTGAATACAGCCTATAATTTATACATCAGTTTAAAAAGTGTCAAAGATTTTTGGAATCAGTCTAGGGAAGTTGGTGGGTTTCTCAGGTGTCTCCTTTTCCAGGCTCTCAAAGCACTGTGTTAATGACTTTCTGGCTGCCAAATGGTGAAGTCTGAAATTTGGAGTGGTAATTTCATAGCTTCCAGATCCTTTCCTTTCACTAAAAAGACGTATCGACAAGCTTTCAGCATAAGCTGCTATCATTCTGTGTCACTTATCAGCCTGACTGAACAAGGATCCTGACCACTGAGAAAAGGTTCTCAGTTCTCAGCTTCTTGCAAGAAGCAAGAAAGAGCTGGGTGTGGGGAGGGAACCAGTCACTTCTGCCAGTCCCTGTTCATTAATGACAAGTGGGTCTATTAATTCCTGTCTAGCCTTGCCTGGCAATGCTAATACCAATCTTGTTCACCTCTGCAGCTGAGAAGTGCCATGATCAATGGGGAAACAGGCTACCTCTCTATGGATGTGAAGGTCCCTGTGGATAAAGGGGTAAGAAATTATCCTTCTGTTCAGGTCACAAAGAGAGAGGGGGTGGCAAATGGAGAAGAACCACAAAGGATGTGTTTTTTTTAATGCTCAGCGTTTCTGAGTGTGAGCGTTTTATTGTTTCACCACATATATAATGCGTGAACTAGACATAAAATAGTCCATCGTTACAAGTGCTCTTTATACCTACTGGCATTCTGCTCTTATAAAGGCGTTGGAAATGCCTCACAGGTCCCTACTTCATTTGGATAAAGCCAAAACCGATGTCATTCATTGTTTACAGGGCTGTGAAATGGAGAGAGTTTAGAATGGGGGAAGACTATGCTGAACTGACCTAGAAAGAAAGAGGTTTGGAGGCTATTTTGCAACTTCCTTTCCCTACCCAAAAACACTCATGAGAACTTTGTCCCTCACCCTGTCAGAACGTGATTTCCTTCATCCAGGTCCAGGATTAAATTTCTATGCAAATATTTACAGATGTTTTATGAAAAGTTCTAGTGAAACAGAGACTTTTGAACGTTCCCTACTAGCTCTAATGTAGGGTTATACATCTTCCCTTGGAATCAGTGCAGAATCGTCTTGTACATTTACGTTCACTGGTACTTTTTCATTCAGGTTTATTTAACTCTCCCAAAGATTTTGGCTTTCATCATTTCCTGTTAGGAAGTATTCCAGAGTCCTGCAAGTTACACTGCACAGAAGTCTTCCATATTTCAGGAAAATTTTCCATCTTTTATAGAGAGAATTTTTTTCAGCGATCTGACTGGCTAAACTGCTCCCGTGCTAAGCCACACTCAGCACCAACTCCAATAAACCAACTGCTCACAGCCACCACTGAAATGGTGCCATTTCCTAATGAAGACACCCCTCCGTTTCCTCTGGATGGTTGCACTGCCAGATCTCATAGCTAAATTCTCTGTTCTTGGTGTTTGCTACTGTCAGGTACCTGTGGATGGCTTTACCCTTCTTCAGGCCTTGCCAACATCTGCCTTTGAAATTCTTTCGTGCTTTTCAGTCCTAGCAGTTCAGCAATTATTTTCGTTCCCTTTGTCTCTTGTATCATTTGTGTTGCATTTCCCTGTTGCTGTGTAGAGAGCATCTATTCCCTGCAATAGGCTTTTTCTGAACAGGGGCCCCCAAATCTCCTTTCTGCTGTCCCTTCAATTTTTTCTCCCTCCCACAGCTGCAGTGGAGCAGCTGCCTTGGTTTCCATGTTTCTTAGCTATTTTTTCCAGTTGCCATTTTTCCATGTGAATCCCATACCTTTTTGTCCAGTCTTTCTAATTTTGGGGGCTGTCAGGACTTTTTCTCAGTATGCAGGGAAATAATGGCTTGTTTTTTCTTACAGCTGACTGTACATAAGGGCTCCTAAGACAGAGTCTGTCTGTTCCTCTCCTTAGATCATTTTCCCTCAATGCCCTGTTGTTTACTGTTTCTTTTTGTTTACAGTACTGCAGATGATTCTCCCTCCACAGCTTATTTAGGCTCACTTGAACTGATCCTTTAGGATAAAATTTCATGAGAAGCTGTTTCAACTGCTTTATATAAACCCAGCCACATTGCATGTCCTTTACTCTCTTCATCCATTACCTTTGTTATTCTGTCAGAAAAGCAATCAGGGTTTTGCAGCAAGATCTATTCTTTGTAAGTCTAGATTGCCTCTTTTACTAGCTTAACCTCTTTCTCTGTTTCTGAGCATGTTCAATAACATTCCTTCTGAGTCATCCAAAGATAGCCATTTAGTATATTTTAGGGACATCTTTTTGCTCCCCTAATCAGGGAAAAAAAAAAAAAAAGAAAAGAGAATAAAAAGTAGCCTTGGTAAAAGATGTTATCTGGTTTATTCTGTGACTCTGCGAGCATTATGAAGTGTAATATGAGACTGAATCTGAGTATGTGACGGTTTTACTATTATCAGAATACACACGGAGCAAGGACCGGAAGAGAAATTTAGCAATTCCCACTTGTGCTCTGCTAGCTGATGAAGCAGAGCAGCCCTGAAACAAAGAAAGTGCTGACACAGCCTTGAAACAAAGAGAACGAGGCAGTCAGGCGGCAGAGAGAAGGGGTGAGTGAAGGGGCTAGAAATTATTCTGTCAGCTACATAAACGTTGCTTCCCCAGGTTGGAGGTATTGAGAGTGGAATGAGACAGAGAGGGGAAAAAACAGGAACCAAAGACAAGGCGCGGTTGCTAGAGAGATCTAGGGGTAAAAATGCCTTTGCTTGCAGATGGGGTATAAAAGGGTTTAGACTGTGAAAGCTGAAGATTGAGGGCATGGGTAGAAGCTGTGGCAAACTGCTGATAGTGGCATTAGCTCAGACTGCCTGCTAAAACCAAACAGTGACAATACCAAAACTGGAAACACATGTGCTCCCAGAATGCAGGTGCTGATAGTCAGCCATCCTATTGCTGTGCCAACATGCCTGTGTTCTGGTCCTCTCCCTTGCACTGTGCTATGTAGCAAAGTCCTGCCTGATCATCATCCTCAGCCCCACTTGGTTCAAGGATGCCTCTGCTTCTCTTCCCTCCCATGGATAAGGGGCAATACCTCCAGCTGTCCTGAGGAGGTCTGGCCAGCCATTCCTTCCTGTACCATGCAGAAGTTTGCCCTCCTTCCCACCAGGCACAAGTGCTGAATGGTTCTATGGGCAGAACAGGGGCAGGTCAGGGGAACAAGGGTTAAGCAGAACAAGCCCTGCTGTAAGAAAGAGTCTCGAAGTAGTGGCATCCCTGGGCTATTTTCTGTTGCAGCCTTTCCCCCAAGGGCCAAGCCTACACCTCCCGGTCTCCTTCTCCTCCATGCCTCTTCGCTATCGGATCAGAGCATATTAGGAAGGAAAGGGAGGGTTAATACCTCTTGTACCTTCCCCACAGTCAAAACACCATATTCCTTGGGGGTATCACAGCACTTTTGGGCCATCCGCCCTCAGCAAAAGACTTGAACCCTGTTGTTCAGCAGTACACAATTGCCATGCAAGGAGAGAGAGAGGAGGGATGGGGCTGAGCCATCTGCCACTTCTTCACCTGACCATAACCCCCCTTTCCCATCAGTCTATCTGCTGTGTGCACAAACTCAGGGCACACTGTGGAGCAGGCCATGGCTTGGCCATTGTGTCTCTCTCCGCTTCTACTGCACCATGGCTTGATCAGGTTAGAGCAGGCACGACTTTCCCTGGGGAACACTGAGTTTTCTGTGTTCACTCCCTGTCTTCCACACATCCTCTCACCTCATTTTCAGACCGGGGCTGGGATTTTAAACATATTAGGGTTCATATACTGGCATAAGGGTTGGACAGAAACTTTCCAAAAACTTTTCTCCTTTGGAAAAGAGTTCCACTGAAATCAACACTTTCCTACAGGAAAAGGCCAGTCTGGCAAACAGCTGAATTTCTGAAGCAGCTTTCAATAATCTGAAATGTCTTCAGTTGAAATGTCAGTCTGAAAAAATATTTTCATGTGAATCAAAACGGCTTGGATTTGAATCAGCATTTTTGTTTAATTTGAAAATGTAAATTGTTTCTTTTACTTTTTTTTTTTATTTCTAGCAAAATTGGAGTATGTTAACGTTTTGTACCATTTTGGCATGAAAACAAATGTCAGAAATCTCAACATTTCCCATAGGAGGGGAGAGTCTTAGCCCTGGCTGCCCACCCACACGGTGGGTAGGTTTGCCATCCTTCCTCTCCTCCCACCCCACCTCTCCTCCCTACCTTCCCCACTGAGCCCCCCTCCTGCTGGGGATGATGATGATGATGTGCAAAGCCATCAAGGTTGCTCTGTACGGCAAAAGAGCAGCGGGGCCCCAGTGTGTTGGCTCAGAGGGTGCGAGAGGCTGGGCAGCTTCCCCTCACCCCTTCCTGCAGCCTGTGCAGGAACCCTAGAGCAAAGAAAGGCTTAACTCAAACCCTAGATGGAAAGACAGAGTGGCTGCCTGGAACCTGAAAGTCACAAGTTGCTGAATGTGCTGAATACTGCACATTCATCCCTGGCTACAGCCAGCCTTAGCAAGGTGTGAAGTGTTGGTAATGATGAACTGCTTTTGCTTAGCCTTGGGGACGTGTATCCCAGGTCCCCATCATCACCATGCTGAGTCTGTCAAATGGTCTCTCACTTTCTTATTCGTTCTCTTCTTCCAGAAAAGAGTTCTCTTCCTTACCAATGATTATTTCTTCACGGACATCAGTGGCACACCCTTCAGGTGAGCAAGGACTCCCATGACACCAATACAGTGTAGCAGAAGTTCTACCTTCAGGGACAGCAAACTGGTCTTTTTTCTCAGAAAACCAGCTATGATTCATAAGTAGAGCAGTGTGAATAACTAGCTGCTTTGCTCCTGTAGCCATTGGGGTGAACTCAAAAGAAATATTATGGTTTATCTGAAGTTCAGAGTCCAAAAGCTATACCTTAGGTGAAGCATGTTTTTGCATTTCAGAGAAATGGGACATCTGCAATTTTCAGCTCCACTAAATATGGTTTACGTTCTGGTGCGTGGCCCTAAACAAATCATTGTTATAAACTGAAAATTATAATACATAACATAAGAAATAAAGCAAAACTTTATGGGTTTTCCCCAGCAGAAGTTGTTTGAAATTGACATAGATTTGAGAAATGTTATTCTTGACCCAAACCTACAACATTGGCCAAAAAAATTGTTACCAAAACGCTTCATGGCTCTAGAGGCAGGTTCCTTAGCCTCTTGGGCTGAAATCGGATCTCACTTAATCCTCTTTTGATTATGTTCTTTTCTTTGATAGCTGTGGAGGGGGTAAATGTCTTTAAGGGTTGTAATTGCAGGGAATGCAGTGTCATGTTTAGGAATTACTCCTCTCCTTGCTGACAAACCCTTTGTTTTCCTTCCTGCCTGCAGCCTGGGTGTTGTGCTGTCCAGGGGACACGGGGAGTACATTCTGCTGGGGAACACTTCAGTGGAAGAAGGTAAGTTAATTTGAAATGCTCCCACTGGTACAAGTAGCTCCTCTGAACTTCACTCCTTCACATTTTCTTCACTCTATGTATTATCTGGTTTCTGGTTTCAGGTTTGCACGACCTGCTCCAGCCAGACTTGTCTTTAGCAAACGAATGGTAAGTGGAGGAAATCCTGTCAACGACACAGGACCTTGTCATGAGATTTTGGCAAAGTTCCCAGCAACGTGGTTTGAGTTTATCACCCTCTGTGGCCTAGAGAAAAAGCGATGTTGTTCAGGGAATGTATTTGGAAAGACCTGAATGTCTCCAGGCAGTACAGTCCCACCACTTCCCTTGGGAGATACCACCAAGGCCTGGCACATCCTTCTGCTAAGAAACATCTCCTGAGATTTATCTGTCAATTTTCTGTGCTCAAACTTATTCCGTTCCTCCTCGTGTCACTCAGAATTGTGCTACAAAACCTACAGTATGTCAGACCTGTCAAGAAATTTTGTTGCAAGCTTAGTGAGAGATTGAAATGCTTTTTTTAAATTCTAGCTTATTTTTGGTTGGAATTCTTCTGAACTGAGGCTAGACCTAATTTCTAGTGAACGTGGAGGTGATTTATGACCCCTGTTTCAATAGTGAGCATAATTTATGGGTTTGCTTGGTTTGGATATGAAGCAGGGTGAAGCATGGCACTTCCCTTTTATTGCTGTGAGGTTTGGGATTTTCATGAACCCAACATTCAGTTACACACTCAAGCACATGAACCCTGTCTGAATCAAAGCCAAAATAACTATAGTCAAGTAGCCCTGTAGCCCTTCACACCTCTCATTACACTGTCAGGTTTCACAGGCAGCACATCTGAGACACAAGCGGTGACTTCTTCTTCTGCTCCTAACTTGGAGTGTCAGCTTACCACACTTTACATATTCATTTCTCTTAGACTTCTCTCATAAATCACTCCTTTCAGCCCCTTTATGAGTTGTAATTCTCTCTTATAACCTCTTCCTCCCCTTTGTCCTGACAACTAAACAGTAAAAATTGAAGGCAGGATTAGTAGGCTGGTTTCTTTTATAATACAGAGCATTTGTAATTCCCACTTCTCCCCAAACTGTGTCCTGAGGCTGCTGCAGCTGTGTCCCTTTGGGAAAGCTTTTTTTTTTTTTTTTTGGCCACTGTATCATACTGCAAGGTCGTTCCTCATCTCACATTTTGTTTCTCTGTCCCTTGCTTTTTCTGCTCCCAGTCTGGCCATACTCACACTGCACATGACCCTCTGCTTTTTGGGTCCTTCCATCCATTGTTACTGTTTATATACATGCACAGGTACACATCTTACACAATGTGTAATACAGATAATTGACGGAAGGATTTGGGACTGCTATGTCCCGTTGTGAGCTTATGCTGGAGAATGTAACAGCAGCCCTACTAAGCACAGCAGTCAGATTAATTGGTGCTTGGTTTATTGATAGGGTTTGACTTACAGGCACATGGCTAGATTTTGAAAGGGTTCAGCAGCAGCAAAATCTTTGCAGCCTGTGCCTTCTCGCTGAATTTTTGTTTGTAGTTATTTTTTAACAGAAGCATTTGCTTGACTGTGGTTTCTCCTTGCCCTTACGGACTTCATCTTTTCTCCCCACCAGGATTTACTGCATCACTGACATTGATCCAGACCACAGGAAGCTCAGTCAGCTGGAGGCTGTGATCCGTTTCCTCACTGGGGAAGAACCTGACCTGGAATGTGAGTCCCAGGCACTGAATGGGCCCTGCTGGGCTTTTCCTGTACCTATCACAGGGGAGAGGGAACTATGACTGATTGGTGGCAGACTGAGCTCCTGTGGCACCTGCTCACATAGACAGGACTGAACTCAAGCCCAGCATAATTCACACGTGGAAATGAGCTGATCATCCACTTCCTCATCTCTGTCAGTCGATTTATTGAAGTCTTATTGAAGATGTCAGCATAGGAAATACTGGAGGGTGAAAAGCTTGAACGGAATTTGGTGGGGGCTGCAAAACACATTTAAGACAGACTGACCAGCTGGGGCTAGAGGGGGCGATGGCAGGAGGAGCCAGGAAAGCTACTGTGACTACTCTGCTCCCCAGGGCCCCAGCCAGCATCCTCCGAGGGCTGCATGGTGCCATCTAGACAGATGGGTTCTTTCAGAACAATCTTGTTTTCCAAACATAATTACTAACTGATCTGGAGAAAAAATAGTTACAGGATGATTATCTTTCCTGCTCCCCCTGATGCTCCTCCCTTGCACCAGATCCCGTTCTCCAGGCAACATGAGCCACACAAGCAGCTGATAGAGCACCACTACAGAGTAGAATCTTCATCAGGAGGGCAGAGGTGCATGGGAACTCCCTACAGCAATTTAGCTTCAGGATGTCCTTCAGCTCACCTCAGTCTCCATGGCTTTAGCCCCCTCATCTGTGCCAAGTACAAGCTTTTGCATGTAATTGTCTACCTGAGAGGCCCAAACCTTTGGTAAAATCTCTTAAAACTAAAATCAAATGTAATCCAATAGTTGTTACTCTCTTGCACAAGGTGAGCAGACCCCTCCTGTCTGTCTTTGCAGCAGGCTGAAAAGAGATGTGTAAGTTGAGGAGGCCAGGGAGGAGGAAAGTTTCAAGAGAGCAACTATGAAAAACATGCAGACTTGGAAGTGCTGTTGAGGAAAAACAAATGTGATTTGGACACATCCTAGATATGTGATGCCTGGAGAGGGAAAGATCTGGTGGGGACCTCTGGTTTGGAGGTTGCCTGAATGACAACAAGGATGGAGAGATGGATCCTGACAGCTGTGGCAAACAAAGGAGAAAGGAAGTTAGGAGGACTTAAGAGAAAATGTTAAAGGAGACCTAGAACTTCAGCCTGTAAAGTGTAGCCAGAAACACTGAAGTGGTGGGGGTGGCTCCACCTAGAAGTGCACTGAAAGGGGCATATCTGCAATGACATGAGTATGGTATTCTCACAGGAGATGAATACAAGCAGGGCAATACAGAAATGAAGCAGGTCAAATAAATTGGATTTTAGAGTATGTCATTTTAGCACAGGATGATAGCTTGAACCTTCCTAAATACCTCTCAGTTCCAATCCAAGGTGGAATAGACTGGTAGCCTGCACTGCCCTGAGCACCTGCTGGAAACCAGGACAAGACAATGTTTTGTGAGACTTACAGGAAGGAATGAGGGCTAACAGAGAAACCAATGAGCTCAAGGACAGAGTAGAAACCAGGAAGAAGTCACTAGTGGTTTTGAAGAAAGCTTCTTGAGTGGAATGGGGTAGCTGGTGTCCAGCCACAGGGCACCGAGAAGATAGGTCAAGGCAGGAATTTGAGGCAATGGCTGTGGACAGCTTGTTCGATCAAGGAGAAGGTTGGATTGAAGGTCTGATGAATTGAAAGCCTCACTTGCCCACAATTTCAAACCCAAAGCTTTCCACTGACTTTGCAGGGGAACCAGTCTGACGATCTTAGCTGTAACATCTGTTCCTGTGCTCTCAACTACCCAGAGTTGCAGGTCCTGTTCTGAGTCCTATAACAGGAGGCCTCTTTCTGTGCCACATTGCTCCATTGTCCCAGCCAGGCAGATGCTCCTTAACAAGGGAGTCTCTAAAATACCAAGGGAGGCACACGCTTTTCTCTCCTGACTTTTTTTCTTCCTTCTTCTTAGGTGATGAGGAGTTGGTCCAGGAAGTGCTGTTTGATGCAGTGGTCACTGCACCCATGGAGGCCTATTGGACAACACTAGCCCTCAACATGTCCATGTAAGTGTATGAGAAACAAATATGGGTAAAACACCATTGAAGATGCACCTCCAGATGCTACGGGCTTATGTAACGTCTGAAACAGTCACAGACCCTTACACAGAAACTTTAGAAATAGCACAAAAAGCTGACAGAAATAGATCAATGGCTTTAGAAATAACTCAGAAAGCGTCTCTCGGGAGAGGACTCCATCAGGCTGGGCCTTCTCAGGAGAGCCTTTAGTTTGGTTTGGTTGGGAGGCTTGATAAAGGACTCTGGGGTGCAGGTAATCTTTTCGTCATTCCCTAAAGTGGTAGCCGATGATGCGGGGAGGAGTAGATGGATAGAATCAGTTAATACGTGGCTCTGGGGTTGGTGTCACCACAACAACTTTGGACTCTTTGACAGTGGGTTGGCTTATATGGTACCGGACCTGTTCACAGGGAATGGACGATGCCTCTCTCAAAAGGGGAAGATAGTTCTAGTGCAGAAGATTGTGGGGTTGATTCACAGGTCTTTAAACTAGATGTGAAGAGGGAGGGCAGTGACAACATCAGGCCTATCTCTGAGTCTCTGGAGGCAAAAGGAACCTGGGAACCACAAACAAAACACCGCATATGCAGGCCACCTGAAGAGCAACACAAAGGAAATGGAGCCATTCCAGCTAACAAGTCAGCCCCATTGGACATCCCATACACAAATGCATGCAGCATGGGGAACAAGCAAGAGGTGTTAGAGACATACACACTCCTCCAGGGTTATGGTCTAATTGGCATTACTGAGACATGGTGGGATGTCTCTTATGACTGGAGTGCTGGAATGGAGGGCTGCAGACCCTTCAGAAAGGACAGGCAGGGCAGAGGGGGAGGGGGTGTTACCCTCTATGTCAAAGACCAGCTGGAGTGTGTGGAGCTCCACCTGGGAACAGAAGAAGACCTGACAGAAAGCTTATGGGTTAGGATTAAAGGGAGCACAGGGGCAGGTGGTGTCACAGTGGTGATCTGCTACAGACCACCTGATCAGAGCAACAAGGAAGATGAGACCCTCTATAGACAGATAGGAGCAGCGT
>VZRU01018536.1:153417-218741 GCA_013398155.1 Pedionomus torquatus
GTGGATAAGGAACTGGCTGGATGGCCGCACTCAAAGGGTTGTGGTCAAAGGGTCAATGTCCAAGTGGCAGCTGGTGATGAGTGGTGTCCCTCAAGGGTCAGTACTGGGATCAACACTATTTAACATCTTTGTCGGAGACATGGACAGTGTGAGAGAATGCACCCTCAGCGAGTTTGCTGATGACATCAAGCTTGGTGGCACGGTTGACATGCTGGATGAAAGGAATGCCAACCAAAGGGGACCTGGACAGGCTGGAGAGGTGGGCTGATGCAAATCGCATGAAGTACAACCAAGCCAAGTGCAGGGTTCTGCAGCTGGGACATGGCAGTCCAAGGCACAAATACAGGTTGTGCAGAGAATGGCTGGAGAGCAGCCCTGAGGAGAAGGATTTGGGAGTGCTCCTGGATGAGAAGCTTAACGTGAGCTGTCAGTGTGCGCCGGCAGCCCAGAAAGCCAACCATATCCTGGGCTGAATCAAAAGAATCGTGACCAGCAGGTCAGGGGAGGTGATTCTCCCCCTCTGCTCCATGCTCATGAGACCCTACCTGGAGTACAGTGTCCAGCTCTGTAGTCCTCAACTTAGAAAGGACATAAAACTGTTGGAACAGGTCCAGAGGAGGGCCACAAAGATGGTCAGAGGGATGGAGAATCTCTGTTATGAAGACAGGCTGAGGGAGCTGGGGCTGTTCAGCCTGGAGAAGAGAAGGCTCTGGGGAGACCTTATAATAGTCTTGCAGTACCTGAAGGGAGCCTACAGATGAGATGGTGAGGGACTCTTAGTCAGGAGGTGTAGGGATAGGACAAGGGGTACCGGTTCTAAATTGGAAGAGGGGAGATTTAGATTAGATATAAGGAAAAAATTCTTTCCTGTGAGGGTGGTGAGGCACTGGAACAGGTTGCCCAGAGAAGTTGTGATGCCCCATCCCTGGGAGTGTGGAAGGCCAGACTGGATGGGGCTTTGTGCAACTTGGTTTAGTGGGAGGTGTCCTTGCCCATGGCAGGGGGGTTGGAACTCAATGATATTTAAGGTCCCTTCCAACTTTAACAATTCTATGATTCTGTGATTGGTGAGGGGGGGGTTGGTAATGCAACATTAATGCAACCCACATCTCAATATAACTGGGGGACAGCAGTGATCCAGATGTGTAACTGCAAAGGGTGTTCAACACCAGTTCTTTGCAGTACCTAACTCAGATGCAGTGCATTTACCTCTTTAGTTGGTAGACTTTGAGACCATTAGATAGAATAGCTGAGACCATTTCAGCTTGAAGGTCTTAAGAGTTATTTCCCCATGCATCAGTTATCCCTTTGAACAGTAGCACTGGGTTTTGTCTTGACTTCCCATATGAGCGTAGCAGAAGTTCCATCCCAGGTGGCAAGGAATTTGCTCCCTTACCAGCAGCGAAGAAAAGGGAGTTTAGTCTTGTGTCTATGAGTGATGCCTTTGGATTGAGTGTCAGGAAGACAATGGGCAGGCTGGTTTCAGTAAACAACTTTCTACTTTATTATTTCCAGCAAGGCACCTGTTGCTTGTAGTATATAGTATCATGCCACACAGATCTGCTTTCAGCAGACAACATGCTACTTAGAGATGTGCAGCCACAGGACTCCAGTCTCCGTTTCAGTTACCAGTATCCCTACCACTAATAGAGGTTGATCCAGTGGCAATCATGCTATTATCAGCACATTACCCAATTATCAGTACATTTTTAAACACCTACGCCAACACACCCTCCTCACTTTAAGCCCAGCACACTGCAGCAGGCTCTCCACCATGTAGCTGTCCCATCTGTGCCCTTGATACCTCCAGTAATCTACTGCTTCAGAGTCATTCTATCACCCTGCTCATCCTCTGTATCCCTGATACAGCCATTCTCTCTCTGCAGTTTCTCTCCCTCACTTTGGCTTCATGTGGGCAGCCTAGAGCAGGGCTAGCAGGAGAGGAGCTTATCATCTGCTCACCAGACAATTGAATCAGTGAACTTCAAAGGTGTGAATCTAGGTTCGAGTCTAAACCTGCCAACTGTTAGCAAGTAACAACCTGTTGCATTAGCAGGGAGGAGCCAGTGTCATTCCTGGTGTAAATGGTTTTATATTGAACTTGGGACCTGGTCTCTAGGTGTGGCTTGTAGTTTGAAAGGCCCTCATGCTAGGGCAAGAGAATTGTTTGCTTCTGCTTGTGTGTTTCTGTTCCACAGGGAGTCTGAGGCAGGTGTTGAGATGGCATTTCTGGGCACTCGGGCTGGACTCATGAGGAGTGCCCTATATGTGGGCTCTGAGAAAATTTCCAACAGGTAAGCCCTAAACTGCATTAAGGGATTTCTTTCAGCATCTCTGAAGGGGCAGCACAAAATCACCATCTGCCTTAAAAGCGTATTTGGGGAGACAAAAACAGAAGGGAAAGGAGCAGCACCTTTATGGTATTGATGCTGATTTGCAGAGTCAGGGTACGAGTCCCTTGTCTTCCTCTGGTCCTCCTGAGTTTTTCTTAAAATACTGTCCCAAAATGCATTCATTTCAGGGAAAACCTTCAATTGTTCCCTGACTTCAGTCAGCTAACAGAAAAAATGTCTACAGTTACTATATATCCCCTGGATGATTTTGTAGCGCAGAGCTGCACTCCAGCACCCCTATGACATTCCAGCTTGGCTAGGTTTGATCTTTCTGTCTCAATTCCTCTTCCAGGCTTATTCTGTTCTGCTTCTTATATTGCCCACATCACAGTAGTACCCTAGTGCCTTCCAGTGAGGCATTAAGTGATGTGACTGACATCTGTCACATATGATTCATTCTCTTGTCCTCTCCCTCAAGGCAAAAGTGTGTGTGCAGTGGAGGATTTTGACATGGAAAGGGTATAGTTTGCATTTTTGTTGCGTTTCAAATACGCAGTCTGGTGAATGCTGCTGTAAGAAAGGGCAGGTCACAGAGGCACACCAGCAGATGGAACAGAAAGGGACAGTGTCCGTGATGATCCTTAGCTTCTTGGCAGCTGTTTCACTGTCTCCAAGTTCCCAAAACACAAGTCGTATGTTCAAGGTAGAGAGTTCTGCTCTTCCTGAAAGGACACGCTTTTCGTATTTTTTGAGGCAAGATGGATGTCAGGGTAGCCAGGCTCCTGCAACAAGGGAGGAAAACAATGTGTGCGGCAGGAGGCTAATATGACAATTCCCTGTCCCCTGTTGCTCATCAGGAGCATCGTCCAATGCTTTTAAACAGCTGCAGTCACCACACTGCACTGACAGACACACACACACCCCATCGCACAAGAGGCACTTCTGGGATCCCCTGAAAGGAATGAAATATATAAAATGAGTAATTCTCATTACACCAGAAAAATACAGCAAAACAAGAGCCTGAAAACTAAGGGCATTTGTCAGGAAGGACATAGGGACCTCCAGGGAAGCCAATGACCTGATTTTCATGAGGTATCTCCTGAGCACCCACTTGCCATACCTTCAGGAGCATGCTTTTCCTCAAATGCTTCAGTCCCTGCGTCTTTAGGAGCTCAGTATTCAGCCACTGTGGCATGACTTTGGGTTTGGGATGGGTGTTGTCTTGGTTGGTTGGGTTTTTTTTTGTAGGAGACTATCCAATTCTCTTTTCCCACCCGCTCCCTGTTCTCCCCCAGTAACTAGCTGCCTTCCACTGGCCACCCACCCACTTGGCTTCCCTCGCCCACCCGCGCCTCCCTTCTCACTCCCGGCCCTGATACTTCGCTGCTCTCGGCGTAAGCCCCCAGGCTGCGGGCANCCTGGGGTCTGTGGCTGACCCCACCCCGGGAGGCCTCGCAAACCGCCCTGGGGGCGAAGGATTTTCCGTGAGGACCCTCATACTGGTGTGTTTCGGTCACCCGGGGGTTCTCCGAGCTCCCTCTGCCTCAGGGTGAAGCCCCAGGTGACGCGCCCAGCCCCAGCCGTCCCACCCCGTTGCCCTGAGGTGGGCTATCGCTCGCTCTTCCACACCGCGTACAGAGGCTGCCTTGGGTTTTCTCCTGGCAGGAAATTCCTGACACGGAAGGACAAGGAAAGTATCTTCACCATGGACCACTTTCCTCTGTGGTACCGCCGGGCAGCTGAGCATCCCCCCGGGAGCTTCATCTACAGCATTGTTTCAGAAGATGATTCAGGTAACCCCAGCCTGAACACCAGAGCAGAGGAGAGGGGGACAGAAATAAAAGCTTTTCGCATCTTGTATCCTATGCCACGCTCATCCCGCTCCCTTTATTGCCACCTCCCACCTGGTGGGAAGTGCTGAGAGGAGGCATCTTGGTGTTATCTTCACACCAGCGTAGTTGCAGAGGAGTCCTGGCCAAGAAACTGGACACGGTGGAAAGACAAAGCTACAAGCTTCGGGGAAGGCAGGCAGGGCTGTGTGATGTGAAGTTGCAGAGGAGATAAAGGACCCATGGAAACACAGAACCTGGGTAGACAGAAGGATTTAGGGAAGTGGGGGATCACAAGATACTTTTGGGGCTGGAGAACACATCAGCTATGAGAAGAGGAAGGGAACAGAATCACAGAAGGAATTAGATATGTAGGTGTGACAAGGCCTGGGAGGAAACGTTATCGGGAGAACGGGATGACAGTAGCAGGTAGGGATCAGCAAGCACTTAGTCAGGAAGTCTAAGTTTAGAGGGTGCATATTTTTTTCCATCACCACTTCCCATGACAGGAAAGGATGGGTTTGTTATGGAAGATGGTGGAGGAAAAGGGAGGGCTTTTCCATAGCTTCCTCTTGGTGAGAGTGTCTCACTGGTTCCCTGTCCCATCATACTACCAGACTGTGGTACCTCTTGCCCAGCTAAGGAGCTCAAACACAAGAGGTAAGCAAGGAGTGGCTCCTCATTGTCTCTTGCTTAGGGTGTTGGTTTCTGTGAGTTTGCAGGGCCAGCCAGGACCTCCTCAAAGACTGGAAGAGAGCAGAAGAGCCTAGAGAGAAACAATCAAAAGAAAACATTCATGTGAGACTCCTACACAGAAGGTAGAAGTCCCCTCTGTGCTCCTCCCTGGCCCTTAGCACTCCATCTCTGTCATGGAGCTCAGCACTTTAGCTGTTAAAGCTTTTTGTGGCACAGTGGTAGGAGGCTGGTGGGTGGAAAAGCAAGTAGCAGAGGAGAAAACCAGACTGGAAAGCAAGAGAAATGAACCTGGATATATAGGGAGAGGAATGGAAAGAGATAATGCTTGAAACCTTCCACAAAATCCTCTCTCTGCCCAGCACCTATACATCTCATTTAAAAGGCAAGCGTGGAGAGAGATGGAGGCATGGCAGGAGGGATCTTTTACTTCCCCCACATGCCACGACATTTGTTCTTTGGAACAGAGTATGGGTTAGAAAACTAGGCAGTGAGACCCTGTGGGTCTTCCTAGGTCAGCCATTACCTGGGCCACAGTAGTCACTGCTGGCTAAACATTGGGGTTATGGCTTGATGTGCTTTTTTAGGCGTCACAGGTAGTTTGCAGTGGGTAAAGACAGAACACAAGCAGCTGCCACTGTTTTTTATATTACACTGCTGTTGGTCAGGAGCTTTAATCAAGACCAGGACCATGTTCACCTGGAAATCCTACGGGCACATTGTGAGAAGTAGTACCTGGCCCTGAAGACCTTATGCTCTAAACTGCAGGGAAGATTATTAATCTCTTTAGAGATGAGCAGCTGGTCTTAAAGAGACTGTGATCCATGAGATCACACAATATGCCTGTGAAGAGCCAGGAAATAATACTCGGTGCTTCTGACTCACAGTACTTCAGTGTCAGAGAAGAGTCCAGGACTTTCCTTGACATCTAATGAAGCAGGGGTGCCTCCCCTTTTGGCCAGAGCCGATCACCCATTTGTCACAAAATTTTTGATTCGATGCTGAAGTCTCCCTTTCATGCTTTGTACGTGACTCTGTACATGCCCACCCTGTGACGAGGGGGTTTCATGACAGATATGCTCATCACATAAGAGGGAAAAGCCTCCTGTTGGGAAGGAAACCAGGAGGTCATCAGAATAACTTATCCTGGGCACCTGGCTCCAGCATTCAAAACAACCAGGGAGAAGACAGCAGGGAAAGCTCTGCAAGTCAAATATAACTGTTCTTGCAGCCCAGATCTCTCTTGTGTTGGGTGTTTGGGTGAGTTTTTTTGGTTAGTCTTTTTTGTTTGTTGGTGGTTTTTTTTCCCCTAGGGTTACTAAGTGTCCCATTTGAGGGAGAGCAAGAAATTTGGTGTTGACTGTAAAGGTAGGATTAGGCTCAAGGCATGTGAGTGTAAGTTGTCTGGGTATTTGTTTCTCAAGGGTTTTACTGTTTCTGACATCCTTGAGCAAGTTAGTCTGGCTTCAGTCCAAAAAAATTCAGTGAGAGACTCCAGGCTAAACTGTGGTAGACACAGAATTATGCTCAGGACACACTGGGTACCAACAAGAGCAATAAAGGCAGAAATGGAAAGCAGCAACACATGCTGGAGCTCTTGGGAAGGAAAGAATCCCTGACGGAGCAAGACGTTTCCATACAGCACACAAGGAGAGAATCGGTTGCAGGCTAGATTGATCATGCTGACCTTCAGACTGTCCCTTGGCAGTTCCAAAAGAGGTGCCCCAGCTGAAGTTAATCTAATCTCTTTAAAAAAATAAAAAATACTAAAATGGTATCTGTCACAAGGACAATTGCAGGCTGAAACAACTGCACTAATAAAGAGCGGGGAGGTGGGGTCCGGTTGCTTAAACCTATCCAGCCATGCTATTTTAAATGCCCTGTGGGAGCCGAGAGATCTGCACAGGGCTGGCAGATGTGACACAGGACCTACAGAACACTTAAAGCAGCAGCTAAAGGATAATCAGGACACCCGGGGACATAACTGAGTATAGGCAGCCAAGTCCCAGAAGACTTTGTTTCTAAAATGGAGTGCACCCTGGAGGTACCTGAGAGTGCTGCGTCTTGTCTCTCCAATTTGTCATGCTGGCCTGGCTTGGGCAACAGCTAGGCGTAAGCCTGGCCTTTGCTATGCAAGAATCAGTGTCAGAATTGCCTGTCCTGCTTCTCCTAAACTCGTTGTCTGTGGAGGTTAGCTGGAGCGTGAAGCAGAACAGCTTTCTGCCCAAAATTAAGGAGGCCAGTCCTTTACATTTTATGCTGAGAATGCTTTTTTTTTTTGGTTTGTTTTTGTTTTTATGGGACGTTATCTAGAAGAAAAAAAAAATTACTCACAGTCCTTTAGGTTGCTTATATGTCTTGAAAGATACAGTCTTCCAAACTCTTGGATATTTCAAGGCTGAGGCATATGTACACAGTGGCCTAGAGGTGAAAACGTGTGAGCAAGCTGCTCCCCCTGCATTTTACTCCTCTCTGGTGGTAACCTGCATTTTACTCCTCTCTGGTGGTAACCTAACTGAGCCTGCTGTATTTGTGTCTTCACAGAGGGAGGTGGCCTACCAAAAGTGGTGACAGTGAGCACGGCTGTGGCTGTATCTGTGGATGGGAAGATGGGTATTGCTGCAGGTAGGACATTCTAGTTTCTTTCATCATCGTGAATGAAATGGTTACATCTTATATCAAGAGTGGGAGCTGAGAGCTGTTAGCTTGTCATTCAAGTGAAATGACAGGAGCCACAATAGCTTGTGATGTTGAAAACTAGACTAAACAGAGAATATTAGAGGTACTGAGTGATTGAATAGGCTTTTGAAAGGGAAACCGGCTGTGTGAATGGAAGTTTCCTATCTTCAGTGCTGGTGAATTTGTGGATTGAGACTATTTCTCTGGAGCATGAGTAGGTTTTGAAGTCCCTGCAGGTTTTGAACTATTTGCAGGAGACACTCTTGGTTTTGGAAGGACAGCACAGTCACGCATCTTCATTGTTGTGTCAGCTGTAAAATAACTTTTGCTGGTAGAACAAATGGACTTGTTGCTGGTTTTCCAACTCAGACATATAGATTGCCAAATTTATCTTTGTATCTGAGCTTTAAAACCCTTTTGGCAAACCTTCAGTAGACTCTGTGACTACTTTTGGAAATCCATAAAGTACATTATTTCCAACAGAACCCCAACGCTTTTGAAGCTTTATCATTTTCTGCAGCAATTGCTTCAGCCTTTATGGAAGTACAGTAAACGCAGAAGTGAAACAGAGCAGCCATTTAACAAAACAAAGCAACATAAATCAATAAAGCTGATGTCGTATTCAACTTAAATGCTCTGTGTAGGAATATTGGGGTAAGAGAAGATGTAGCTCAGTGGAATTTGGATTAGGCATGGAAGCATTGACTAAGCAAAGAAGTTGATGGAGCAGGTAATGGTGCAATTATCACCAGAAACATGCTGAAATGCAAAGTTTCTTGTGAAAGAATGGTTAGTGTTAATGTGAAGTCCTGTATGGTGGAAGGAATGACCAAGTAGAACAGATACCAAACAACTTTGCTACAGGAGTATCCTGTAGAGAGAAGGCTGTATAGCAAATACCTTCAGATCAGACAGTCAGGCATTGCTTTTACCTAGGCTGGGCAGGATACAATGAATGGTCTTCTGTACTAGTAGTCAGTAAAATTATGGCAGTTTAACTTCATCTGATGAAGCACTCCTTAATTTCCAGGCTTTCAGCAGGCTCCAGTTGAGAGTGGTACTCTTTAAGTATCACCTGGGCATTGAGAAAGTACTTATGAGCTGAAGGAGGGCTGTTATGAAATAGCACTTTTCACTAATATACCACCATTTCAAGCCCAAATCCAGAAAATTGTTAGGTCTGTCAACAGACCCCAGTGAAATAGAGATGACTTCCGTAAAGTTCATGTTAAGTAGGTGCTTGCGTCATAGAAACTGCTCTCAAAACTGATACTAACTGACACTAGAATGAATATACCCAACTGAGAATGAAATAGCATTGAAACTGAACCAAGAGTCTTTGTACAGCACTGGAGCATTTTTCTAAGCATGAATTTGGGAGGAGAAAAAAAAAACAACTTTTTTTTTTTAAAAAAAAGATTAGTTTTCATGATTCTTTTCCTTCCCTTTCCTGACCTGTGAGCTAGACCAAAGGCACGCAGGGAGTTCATCTGGCACTCAGCACAAATCCAAGGAGGGAAACTTCTGGGTGGAATTGCTGGAGCAAGAGCAAGTGGCAGGAGGATCTGTCCCTGACAGAGACATTTCTCTTCTGTCAGCAGCACTTTTCATAAGCCCTGTGCAGGTTTCCACCCCCTCAGTTATACTGAATGCTGAATTGACTGTGTGGACATGCTGTGAAGGGGCAGGATCCTCTGGAGGGTAGAGAAACCAGCAGAGGATAGTGAAAGATATGTTAAAATAACAATAAGGTAAAAAATCTGTCATTTGTGGAAATGATACCAAACAAACCTGTTTCCTCTCTGTAACCACAGAAGTTGAGACACGGAATGAATTCTAACTTGCTTTCATTCCTTAAAGGTACTATGGTCCCTGTCACTAGCCCGCACCTTAAGTGACCTGACCACAAGCACCTCCTGCTTACTTCCACCTATGGTACATACAACTGGGTGTTATTCATTCCCCATTTCTTGTGAGTTGATGAAAACTAGGTGTATTTCATCCACACTATGGGCTGCATGACAGCATCAAAAGAAATAATTTCTCCCGAAGGGTCCAAAGTCCTTCAGGCCCCCAGCTGTAGCCCTCATTGACTTCAGCAAGAGCGCATGTACTTACTGTGGTATGTCTTATCTGCTGGCTTGGATGTAAGTTTACACCATATTTTGGGGGTTTCAGGGAGCAAAAAGGTTGCTATATCTATGTTTCCAGTAGTGACTAGGTTCGTGTTCTGAATCTTTCTGATCTGACCAGTAGTCATTTGAAAAAAACAAAACCAAAATAATTGTGGTCACACTACCTATTGCAATACTGTTTGATCTTGAGAAGAGCAGCCTTGAGAGTAGGATTGTGGATCCCTCTTCATCTCCCCTCACACTAATCTCATCATCCCGAGTGGCTGGGAGCTGATTCTAGGGGACTTCACCCCACAGTGGAGGCTGCAGCGCGAATGATGCTGCAATACCATCCTGGGTACAGGAGGAAGAGGAAGGAAGGGGAGGAAGTGGAGACACACCAAAAGGCAGTTAGAGCAGAATGAGATGCAGATTGATGTAATTATTATTGTTATTCTGATGGCATCAGCTGTCAGTGGGATTGATACCATGCTCATTTAGAGTTAGGTTACTACTGGAAATTTTGGTTACTACCAGCAGAGTTAGGTACTACCATCACTGGTTCTCAGCCAAATATCTGGCAGTCTTGTAGTTTTTGGGTAAATGCAGTCACAGTTCTGTAAAAAGGTAACAACAGTGACTTTTTAAGTGTCCCTATAAAAGTGCAAGTGGTATGAACTGGCCTGTCATTCTGCCACTGATCATTACTGTCACTTGTTTGACTTGATAGTGCTTGGGGGGAAATCCATATGCATTCCAATATATTCACTATGCATGCAGTGAAAAATTAAGCTGTAGGATTTACAACCATGTCAGAGGGAAGGGAGCACCCCCCATGCCCCTGTGGGGAGGACGACAATGACAGGGAGTGCTGGACCCCTTTTCTGGCAGCTGAATAGCAGTCCCCAGCCAAGGCAGAGAAAGGCGAACTGGTAAAATCAAATGTCCAGGAAGATGACACAGGCAGGGATGCTGTCAGGGCATGAGGGAGCAGTCAGCTGGGATTAGAAAGCAACGAGGCTGGAGGGCTGAGAGCAGGGAGGCAGGAGGGAGTACAAGGGCCTCCTTCCTCCCCTTTTGATCTGGCTTAGCTCAGTATGGAGTCCCTGAGTGAGTCTGGGGAAAGTCTGATAACTCCTCGTGCCATTAGAGATGTTGCTCCACACAAGGACAGTTGGGGAGGTGGCTAAATTTAGGAGGGAAAATGGGTCTCCTTGGCCTTGCCCTATCCTCTCCTCTTTTCATCCACCCTCTCCTACCCCTGTGAGCCCAGATCCTGTACCCTAAAGCATGAGGGGGCTGTGCAAGGAGTTCAGGGTAACCACAGGTGTCTTGGAGGACATGGTGGAGCCAAGGCAGGGTCTGCTTGTGCAAGCTGAGTTGGTGTGGTCTCTTTGGTGGGAAGCCACACAGGCAAACCTACCCTGGGCTTTGGCTATACCTGTTTCTTTGAATTAATAATATCTACCTGCTATATTGTGCTTTGGCACTTCAAAGCACTATGCAAACATTAAGTAATGCCTGGATGATTAATTATAACTAATTAGAAGGCAACTATTCTCCTGGGATGTCAGTCCAGTACCTTTCATGCATGCTAATTTTGTTGGAAACGAAGAATAAGGAATTGTGATGGCACTCTCCCCAAGCCAAGTCCTGCCCCAGATAGCACTGTCATCTGCTCCCTCCTGTGAGTCAGTAGCTTGGGGCTTTCTGGTCCTTGGGGGTTGCGCAGCAGAAATCACATGTAGCTGCTGACAGAAGCTTTTAGTGATTTAAAGCCCCAGTGAAACTGCTGGGATCTGTGCAGGAGTTTAGCTGTCACTTTGGGCTGTGTATGATGTCTCTTTCATTGCCTGACCTTCTCGCTGTTTGAGTTACGTGGTTGTCAGCTGGCTGCCAGTTCCAACAGGGGCAGGTAGGGATTTCTTCCCATTAGGGTCCTTGCCATGGTTGTCGCGTTTCAGGGATGGGAGACAGCTGATACCAACAAACCATAGGGTATGCACAGGCTCCATGGTGCCCAATAAAACAAATCCAAATGGACACTTGGAAGAGGCGGGTTTATTTTATATGAAACCTTTCTCCTCTGTTTTTATTCAAAGTTACTGTTAGTTCTTATCTGCAGTGGTTGGAGCACAGTGAAATTATTATGCCATGATGATAGCAGTAAGTGTAGATGTATTTGGGGAGAATCCTAGACAAGCTCAAAGAAGGGCGAGAGAAGTGCTGTCTCTGTTTTACAGATAGCATTTTAGGACAGTGAATTATTAAGGCCAGTATTTTCAGAATAGCTCTGTACTCACAGCAGGAACAGATTTTTTAGAAAAGCTTAGATTTTTTTTCAAAAGTATTTGAAATCAATCAGTCTGAAAAATAGATAATGGGAAGTAATTTTGCCATTATACTGCTGGTTAAAATCCAACCTCTATCATTCCAACAGAAGCTCTTCATTTGGAAAGCGATTACAGGCCAGCTTGATGTCTCTCCATCTTCTTCTTTGGTCCCCAATTTTGGTTACCTGCTGTCTGTTACCAGTGAGCATAGAGAGGAGATGCAGATGGCTTCTTCAGCAGTTCTGTTCTGTGGCATGTTTTCAAACTAATCTACACACAATTCTGTATTCCTACAGTTTTGTTGCTTGGGTGGATAAAAAATTTCAACCTCCTCTTTAGAAAAGTACAGCTGCACCTATAGAAGCTGCTAAAGTGCATGGAAATAAGCTACAATAGCATAAGCACCTTTTATACAGGAATAGCTGCATCCAAGCTAGAGAATTAAAATTATTTCACTGGACTAGCTTGGAAACCAGTATAACATTACCCATGCAAAACCTGAGAGCAGCTGATGTCTTGATTGTGTGCTGCAGTATTGAAAAGGGATGCTGTCCCTCTTTTAATGCTGGACCAGTGCAGGGACTTCTGTGAACTTTTGAGGCATCACCTGGGTGCCTTTATGGAAATCATGGTCTCCCTTGCATCTAGCGGTAGCTCAGGTAGAAAGAAGGAAGACTCAACTCATTTTCAGCCCGTCACCTGCTACATCTAGTTTCTGCCTGATATCATTCCCTCCTGGCAATCCCCAAAGCCCAAGCAGTTTCTCAAGCATCCCTTTGATCTGACAACATGAGAGACATCTGAAGGGGCTGTGCCTTGGAGCTCAGGCGCAGAAGCGTTAGGGGCACTCAGTAAGGCAGAAATGCTGATGATTTTAGTACTAACAGCAGCCATGCATTTTCCACCTCTCAGGATATCTGTCTGGAGGCCATTATGAGTCGGTACACATTTGGCTGGCCTAAGCAGTGAGCCAGTACTCCATGGGCCAAGGTATCAACATTACACAGTACCACTGGTGTGCCAAAACCAGTGTCTTTTGCATCCTTCATCTATCCATCTGCCTGCCTGCCATCCATTGCATTCTACTTGCATACTGAGCCTTAGGGGAGAGACCTGCAAGCATAAAGGCTGATTTTTGGGGTGTCTCTGGGGCAGACACAAGCTATTCTATGAACCAAACAAAAGTGAGGTGATGGCCTTATTTTGCACTGGCTGTGATCTTACAAACCCTGCCTTTTGCCAAGGTTTGGTATCTGTGCTGGGACCACGTAGTTCCCTGTTAAGAACTGGTTATCCTTCAGCCAGGATAGTGAATGGGCAGAAAGAACGAGCATCTGCCTGTGAAACTTCATATAGGTATCTCCGTGCATAAACAGTAACTGGTGACAAGGAGTTCAAATACATTTATTTTATCCTCAAATAATGCTTAAAATGAGTATGTGAAATACCTTCCATAGCATTCTCCCCGCCCTAGTTGGACATCAGCATTTTCCTTTTCTTCCAGTGTGTATCTGCTTTCTGCATAGGTTGTAAGATCTTCAGCACGGAGGTCATACCTCCTCCCTGTGTGTGTGAACGTTACCTATTGCCTTGGGGACGAACCCTTGCCTGTGGGAAAAGTGACAATAGCTAGTTCTATAGAACAAGTATTTCCTTGTAGCCTCAGCTGAGTGCCAGAGTTTGCATGCTGCACCGCTTACCAGGAAAAAAAAGTTAATTGAATCAGCCCTCCATTCCTCAACCCATCTGGGCATCGCTTCACCCAGCACAAAGCCCACACTGTGGGTTGGGTGCCTGTGCCCAGACCCTGCCCTCACCAGCTGTTGCAGGGTATTTTTTCAGTAGGACACCATAAAAACTTGGGAGCAATTGAATTTCTCTTGCAGGGTCTTGCCAGGCTTCCGCCTGGAACATTCCTGGTCCTGGAGCCTGTTCCAGGCTGACACTCCAGCCCAGGAGCCAGTTCTTGCCTGTGCCTAAAGCTATCCATCACTGTCACCTCTATAGCTCCTCTGATTGCCATGGTTGTCACGCTTGAAGGGAAAAGAGCCCTTGACACTGGCTCAGGAGAGGCTTGCGTATAGCTGGATTTTTTAGATTGGCACCAGGCGCCTTTGCCGTGTTCCCTTTGCTTGCAAATTATTTGATATCATTTTAATTCTGAGCCGAATTAGAGCAGTGCACGGGTTGTCATGGCAACCATTTCCTTATGCCTTTTGGTCTGACTCATTGCAGACAATTACTCTCGCGCTTCAGGATTCACAGATGTGATAGGAGAAGAATCATGTGCTGAGCTTTCAACTTTTTTTTTTCCCCCTTTTAATTTCCTTCCCAGCCTTCTCTCACATTAACTCCTACCTAGCCAGCAGCAACAGGGACCTCTGTCTCTGCCCAGGGCCACATGGGCCCATGGGAGCACATTGCATGTAGAGTATGAGTAGGTGCATAAGGTGTGAGGGGATTTGCGCGTATGTGTGTGTATTTCCATGCAGTTTCTCTGTGGTGCATTGTGCACCTGTGATACCTGTCTGCCTGTGTAGTTCGGGGTGTGCACAGGTGTGTATAATCGCAGAGTGATTTGCACTGATTTCTCTCACAGTCACATGTGTTTTCTCTGTATGCACACTGGTTTGTACATGCGTAACCTGTGTGGACATGGAATTGTACCCAATGTGTAGAGTCTGTCAACTTGCACTGAGTATTCAGGGGGACTGAAAACTTTGAGGGTCCTGTATGGGCCAGGATTTTCCATTCAGAGCTGCATGAAGATTCTCAGGCTGGCAAGCAAGTGGCTTTAACAGCGCTGACCAAGTAGGGTACAAACCTAAATCTTGTGTGATTTAGGTTTGCAAGGCCAGTGCATTGCCTCACTCACGTGTGTGTCCCCACAACAGCCCGCATCTATTCATCTGAAGTACATGGAGAAAAAGTGTTGTCCATGCAAGGACCGTAGGTAATAACTGATGTCATGACTCGTGTTAGGACTTACAGTTCAGCAGAGGAGCAAAGTCATGTGGGAAGATGCTGAAAGGGATTGCAGAAGCAATCTGTAGATGTAAGGATGAAGAAGGTAAATATTACAGTGGAGGAAGTTATAGAGAACCTCTTGTGAGATGGTTTGGCTTAAATTCAGCCAAAGCAGACAAGTTTAACAGGGTGAGAACCACAGAAATTTAGCAGATATGAGGACATCTCCAGTCTACTCCTATAATATATATTCTGTTTACCAACAAACAGTCCTTCCTGACTTCTTTTTCTCCTGTCCTACCTATCCACTTGAGGAACTGTTCTCCTCATCATAAGCTTGTGTAATGGGACTCCTACTGCCAGCTCTTTCCTTGCATATGACCTTTTGCTTTTCCTTTCCCTCACTAGGATACAGAAGGCCATTCACAGGATAATTCTGTTTGGAAGGTACCTCAGGATAGCCTCCTGCTCAAAGCAGGATTAACTATGAGATCAGACCAGTTTGCTTAGAACTTTGTTGTTCTAAGCAAACAAACAGAAATATTCTTTGTTCCCCGCTAATGCTCATAGGCTGTACTCTCAGCATATGTGCCACGTAGAGGCTGCACTGATAGATGTAAATTCTCTTCTTTCTCTCCCTGTCCTTGCTCTGTAGGAGGACTATCAGCAGATCTTCATGTGAAGGTGCTGGGTACAGAGTAGTTTGCAGTGGGTATGGGCCCACAGTTGGGTGGCTAGGCATGGAAGGCATGAGAGCAAAGGATAGTTGGAAGGTGGCCGTCATGGTTCTGCTTGTGGGAAAGCTTGGCTGGGAACCCTTGCCCAGAAGCCCTGGGAAGCGCCAAGCTTTCCTAAGGCGGTGGAGAGATGCTGTGTGAGCAGGAGATAGGCAAAATGCAGACAACACAGTTTGCCCAGGGAGCGTGGAGGGGTGGTCACTGCTGGCTCTTGGCACTGCTTTCACAGGCAGCAGTGCAGAGTCTAGAGCATGGGGAGGGAACAGTTCAGCTTTTGGGGATGTTGTGGAGCCCACATTTCTGGGAGGAGTCAGCAAATGGCAATGCCTGATTCTGTTGCCCTCCATCTGTCTCCCACGACAGGCGACTACTTAGGCTCCTTAAGCTGCCTCTGCAGAAAGCCTATGTGAAATGGAAAAGAACAGATAGCAAAGAAAGCTGTGTCTTAGAGGTCAGGAAATGTAGGGATAAAGCGAGGATTGCTTACAAATAAAGCTGAGTTAGGCCTTGCAAAGGAGATTAAAACAAACAGCAAAAGATTCTTCAGCTATTTGAAGAAAAAAAAAGGGGGGAAAAAAAAGAGACAACAAGAAGTGAGGAAAGTTCTGGGCAATAAGAGTGAAGTTAAGATCAAGGAGACTATAATCGGAGCCAAAACCAAAGAGGACTCTGTGCCTGAGTTATTGATAAGGACAGCAATATTGTCCTTGAGGAAAGAAACAAGCTGACAACTGGGAATAAGCAGCTCAAGCTGCTTAGTGCACTCACAGGGCTGGGCCTGGGTGCTCTCCAGCCCTGAGAGAGCTGGCATGTGGAAACACAGGCTTATATCAAAGATATTTTTTTTCAACTCTACTGCAGTGGTGATACTATGAAGGCTGGAAAAGTGAAAATTCAGCAGTTAGGATTAAGGAGCGGGGAGAAATAATTTTGTCAGTCTCAAACCTGTATGTGTGACTTCTGTGATGTTTGTAGCACTTTAGAGGAGACCTTGAAGGAAAGTGTAATTATTATTAAATGATTAGGGGAAAAGGGAATCAAACAATATGAGTTTATCAATATTAGATCATAGCATGCTAACCCAATAGCTTTCTTTCAGGTGGTTGCTTTCCTAGAAGGCAAAAGAAATTTCAAAGATTTCATCTCTGTATTTCAGTAAAGCACTTGACGCAGTGCCACATTAGAAACAATTAGTTAACCTGGAGGAGATCAAGGAAGGCAGAGGAGTTGTAAGGGACGGGGAGGCAGAAGGCAGTCTGGGGAAATCACAGAAGCAAAATCACCCATCAAAGTCTAGCAAAAGGTACTTGCAGCACTCCCCTGAGGTCAGCCGTGGGATTAGTCTTTGCTGCCATTATCCTGAGACCCTGACTCAGAGAGCAATAGGTAGTGAGGAAATGTCCTGATGATTCAACACTAGAAGGCATTGCTAGTACAGGGAGGATATCATAGAGAAAGCCTTATTTGACCTTGGCAGGAGTACCAGAAACAGAATGAATTTCAGTAGTACAACAGACAAGGTCATATGCTTGAGAACTAATATTAGAAATATTCTGTGAGCTGGGAACTCTCTGAGATCTGGCAGAGAGCACAACAAGCAGGACAAGAGGCAACCCTTGTCTTCTGGGAACCGTTGGGCCCATTTTACCAAGTCTCAGTGAGGATCCTCGGTGTAGGCTGTATTGCCCCCTGATGCCCACACAAAATTCAGGGAACCTTTGTTATCTGCCACTTTCCATCCTGAGATCCTTGCTGAAAGGCAGTGGGGTAGACTCAGTGGTAAACATATCCTGAAAAGGTCAGGAGAAAAATGCTGAGAACTTATGTATTAGGTGATGGTAAGATTAGGTTGAGTGATAGCGTGATGCAGTTGTGGGTGAAGCAAACATTGTCCTAGAATGTACCTGGAGAGCTGTTTCCAGTGGGGATGGGGATGAATTGGTGCTCCTACCCAAAGCCCTGTGAGACCTCTTTTCTAGTTTGTGTTACAGTTTTAGCCAAAGGAATACAGGCTGAGACGGGTCCAGACAGGACAGAAAGATGATGAGAGGAAAGGGAAGCCTGCATTCATGAGAGGAGCCTGGGAGAACCCAGCTTGTTTAACCACATGCAACTAAGGCTGAAGCAGATAGCATTGCTGTAATAAATGCATCTTGTAGGAAATGTTTAAACTAAAGCACACAGCTTGTATGAAGATAGTGTGGTATAGATAGCCCATGAAAATATTTAGGGTGGAAAACTCAAAGAGGGTTTCTAGCTGTTAGCTTGAGCCAGAATCTGAGGCAAAAAGACATATGGGTTTAGGCTGGAGCTTGAAAAGTCTGTGAGAAGGTGATAGTGCCTTGAATAGAAAGAGATGAGACCCTGCTGGCCTGCAGTTTCTTCTCCATCACTAGAGAAGAGATGAAGTCTCTTGTTTCACCATGCCACAGTACAATTTTCAGCAAGCGAGCGAGCCACAGGGTGATAATTCAGGGCATTCCCCATTTACCAAAGCACTCTCTTTGGGTACAAGGCTGAGCCTTTTTGCTGTATAATTCACACAATCCATGATTTTAGTCATGATTGAATAAAAATATGCTTGCTAAATGCAGCTGAAATCCCCAGCACAGCACCTGGAAGGCCAGAAGTTAGGGCTGACCCTTAACCCCTCAGCTTTTGACCATGTGGTGGTTTCTCTTGGTTGATTTGGCTTTTGGAAAGAAGAGTGAGCAGAGAAGCCCCTGCTTATGATAACAAGCCTTTAAAAAGCAGATGGGGATGTGGGGGCTGGTGTGTTTTGTGGCAGCTGAGAAGTAACAGTTGAGAAGATCAGAGAAGGGAGAATCTGAAAAGCAGCTGGTCAGAGGCAGTCACTGAAAAGGGGATGATCAGTCAGAAGAGGATGAAAATAAGGGGGAGAGAGAGAAAGAATAACTGGAGAATCAAAGACATTTATGTCCGGTGGGAGGGATGTGAAAGATAACCATATAAGTCCACGAGTTGATGAGAAAGTGGAAACTGCTAGAAAGGGACTATCAGTTTAAATAAATGGCTAGATTTTTCTCTTGGCAAGAATTACATAAATCTGGTCACTCTCTCTTAAAATCCAGTGAATCTGTACTACTATAAATGCGGTTACAAGTGGGATCAGGACCGTTTTCCCAAAGTCTGGCTCCCTCAAAATGACTTGTTAGGGTTTTGCCCTAGCACTTCCATATGCCTTCATCTTTAAAGTAGGAGCAATGCTCACACAGACTAGTGAGTGTGCTGTGAGACACTGTTTAGTGGGGAGGAGTAGGGAAAGGTGATATTTACTATTGTATGGCAATAGTTAGGTAGTATCTGCAATACAGAAAACGGATGAGGAGCATGCTTCTAAAAGGGGAAGGAAAAATTGGAAAGAGTACGACAAAAGGATACAGCGTTGTTCCATAGGTGAGGAAATGCTTTACAGTGAAAAGACTTAATGAACTCAGTCTGTTTATCTTACCAAAAAGAAGACTGAGAGATTATTTGATTAGAATATAAAGTGCTTTAACGAGGAGAGATGCTGGTAACTGAACATTTGGTTTTTTAATCTAGGAGAGAGGAGCATAACAAAAACTTGTGACAGGAAACCAAACAGATTCAAATGAGATATTAAGCATGAATGCTAACAGTGAGTGTGAATAGTTATTGTTGTAAGGTACCAAGGGAAAAGGGTTTTTTTCATCTCTTGAATGTTTTTTAAACCAAAGGTAGATGCCTTTCTGGAAGATTCGCCTTAGCTGCATGTGAACTCTCACTGTTGGACTTTCTACAGGGTAACTTCTCTACTTTCTGTTTCATAAGCTAAGCAGATTGAGGTCTTTAAGTCTTTCGCAGCAAGGCATTTTCTGCCACCCTCAAATAATGTTTGTGGTTCTTTTCCACACACTTTCTAAGTAGCGTGCGACATACAGAAGGTCAGACTGGATGATCTAAAGTCCCTTCTGGCCTTTATAGTCCCTCTCTGCCTCTGTGAATTCATTAATGTTTGCAAGCTCCCAGAGAGCTGCCAAAGGCAAGCACTATAGAAATGCAAAGCATTGTTGTTACTCTTGATATTTCCCTTGAGCTTTATGCAGAGCTGAATATCTCAGTGTATCATCTGTGCATATCTCCTCAAATGAAATACCTGCATTTGTCACTCCTTCCATGCCCTTTATGAGTTGATTTTCTGTAGCTGTTCTAACAAGCAAGTTTATTCCCAAGTTAGGACACAGAAAAAGCAAATGTGAAGGGCCAAACCTCAGCTTGGGGCTCCAAGCAAAGAGCAGCATGTTGTTGTCCTGGCCTGGGAGCTCAAAGCATAGCAGAGTTATTCTTAACATCATGCTTTGCTTTCTCCTTGGATCCAGGTGTCTCGCACGTAGCCTCTGCCTTGCTGCAGGGGATGCTTGATTGCTTCTCCCCCGCTTTCAAAAGGGGGGAAAGCTGTCTAAAAGGAGAAAAGCTGGTCTGAAGTTGCAGCAGGGGACATTTAGATTAGATTTTAGGAAGAATCACTTTACTGAAAGAGTGGTCAGGCACTGGAACAGCCTGCCCAGGGAGGTGGTTGAGTCACCATCCCTGAAGGTATTTAAGAAACGTGTAGATGCGGCACTTCAGGGCATGCTCTAGTGGTTGAGATTGTAGGGGGGTTGTTGTGTGAGTATGGTTGGACTCGGTGATCTCAGAGGTCCTTTCCAACCCTGTCGATTCAGTGAGGATGTTGCCTTCTCCCCAGATTTCCAGAGCTGCTGAGGTGGGGAGCTCCCCAAAATGACACAGGAAATCTTCATTTACTTTCATTCCATTTTGTAACCATACTCAGCATGGAATGCTTATTCTTTTGTCCATATTGCATGGTATTTGCAGAGGGAAGGCTTTTTGGTGCTGAGAGGTCTCATGCTAGGACTTCCCTTATCTAATCAGAGGATGGAAGCTAACGCTTTGACCTGTGCCTCCAGTCAGTACTTGCAAATACTGTTCAAGCCAGCACAGCAAGCTGCCAATGAACAAAATAGTTAGGAGGATTTATATTTTATGTATTTTACATCTATTATATATGCATATACATAATTATGTGTGTGTATATATATATGGAGTTGTATGTGTGCATGAGTAGATATGTGTGCAGGACAAATACATTTGCCAAAAGAAAGATAATCAAATTGCAGAAAATCACAGCCTGCTCCCAGATAACTCACGAACCAAAAAAACCTAGAGTCATTGGATGATTGTGTTGGCTGTGCTTTTTTCTGCTCTGCGTTTCTGGTATTATTTGAACTGCTTAGCAGTATCTGTGTGCTCTCCTCAACCTACATGGCAAAATTAGATTAAACTGTGTGTCATAGACACCATACTGTTAAAAAATAATGGTGATTCTCTCACCGCACATACCTTTTCAGCAGAACAGATGTCCCAGCTGTTACTGGATTAAGAGTATCTGGGCTCTACTCCCAGTTTCTCTCTGATGATCAGATTGAGTGTTACAGGGTATACGGAGTACAAGTGTGAGTATGGTGGCACAAAGGTTTGCCTGCAGCAGGATTTGCCATCTTTTGTCATTCCTCGCACATCAAGATGAGCTTTTTGACACAGGAAGAGTGTGTGATAAATTGTATATGTGTAGCACAGTGGAGAAGTGGGTAATTTAAACTTCTTAGCTGCGTGTGACAGACCTAACTGGTGAACAGCTGGTGGTGAACTCTTTTAGCCCTAGGGGTGACAGCTTGTGTACTTGGGGGTGCAATAGGATTAGATGGCAATTTCCATTCATTTAAAAATAACCTTGCTCAGGAGGGTCAGGGATCTGGAGCTGTAGGAACCTATTGTAAGATTTTATTTGGAACCTATTGTTATTGTAAGTTTTATTGAACATTATGCTCTAATTAAAAAAAAAAAAAAAAAAAAAAAAAAAAANAATCAAATTTGACCTGAATATAACTCCATTGGCTTCTGCGTTCTTACACTAGGGATTAATTTGGCCCTTTCTACTTTTATGTAATGAGCTGATTGCCACAGTATCTTATCCTTGTTACACAATTGCCCTTGTCTGGCTGTGTCCCTGGAGGATTCTGTGTGTGTGTGTGTTCCTAGATCTCAGGTCTCACCTTGACTGACTGTGTATTGAGTCCTACAGTCTACCCCTGACTACCCTACAGGTACATGCTTGCCTAGGACTTCTACTGACGTAGCGTACGTGTGTGTATATATGTGCATGTTCATTCCAAGTTCAAACGCTGTGTACAAACATACACATACGTGGGAAATCGGAGGCTTTTTTGTTTGGCTGGCTGTATCCCTACAGTGTTTGCTTTTGCCAGGGTATAGGAGAGAGAGGGAAGGCTACTATCAGAGATCTCATTTAAACAAGAAGGAGCATAGGAAAATACATTCTTTATTATTCTTCTGTAACAACAAGCCAGAAATATAATATACCTTTAAAAATTTTCTGTCTCATGCCAAAGAAACCTCCATTCAATCATTTTAGAAAATCTTGTTGCTCTCCCTCAAACAGTAATGAAAAGAAAAAGAAATTACAAGTGCCATCTGTTCTCTGCAAGAAATGTGCCTCCCTGCACCACAGGTGGATGTGTGTGGAAGGGGAGTGGCGGGAGCAGAAGCGGTGTTTCTGGTGGCCCTGCCAGCCCCTACATTGCCCTGGCGTGTGTTGGACTTGCCAGCCCCAGAAGACCATTTCCTGAGGGCAGGCACCTGCATGTGGCATCGGTATACCTGCCTGCAGCAAAAAAAGTTCATCCTGGAGGATTCCCCCCGTGCCTGCAGGGAGAACAGGAGCCCCTGTCCTCCCCACACCAGAGGAACCAATTGCCTGGGCACACAAGGAGCACTGGGTCTCGTTCTGTTTCCAGCATGCCACAGGTTTCTGGTTTCTGACCACCCTGCATAACGTGTTTCCCTAGAGTGGGATAGTGGATGGTGCAGCAGCTCAATCACACTGGGGCAGCTGTTTTCCAGGTGTGCTAGGGAACAGTGGGAGCCTGTTTGCAGGCAGTGGTATAAAGAGGGCATTTCCCAGTGAACCCTGTTACTCTGTGCTGCATGAAAGAGGACAGACAGGTCCTTGTCCTTCCAAGTGCATTATTTGCTTTCCAGTGGGACTCCCCATAGCAGCCAGCCTTCGTGTGTCTCCACAACTCTCTTTTCTCCCCTTTCCCGTCTTCTCCTTTCTTGGTTGGGTTTCTAAACATAGCAGTCCCTTGTCTAGGGTTGAGATGAATCCAGACTTTCTGCCTTACAAATGAAAACAAAAAGGAAAGGATGGGCAAGGTCATCATCAGCCCCACAACACAAGATATAGAAAAAATTATTAGCAATAAAAAAAAAATGGTTAGGGCAGGAGGAGGTCACAGGGAAGGTGCAGGGAAAAGGAGGGTTTATCTCTGCCCCACAAAACTCTGCATTGTTCCCCTGCCTCCCTCCCGTTCATTTTACCTCTAGTCTGTCCCCTTAAAAATAATATCTCTCGCTCTCTTGCTCGCTCACACACACATACACACACACATATAGATCCCATTTGTTTTGTGCAATGTTTCACCATTATTTGGTGCAAGTAAAATATAGATCTATAAATATACCACTCTGACACAAGTCCCATTTCAAGTATGATTGCGGAGTCCAGTATGGTAAAGGGAGAAGGTCCCCTGAGAGGGATGTTGGGGAAAGGTTTAGATCCAGCAGGCAGTCTAGTCCTGGCTTGCTGGGAATGTGGAGCAGCAGTAACACGCACATGGAGTCTGCACTACACCAGTTCTGCCCTTCAGAGTGAGCTATGGTTGCAGCAGATGGGATATTTGGAGTGGCTACACAGTGCATGGATGAAGAGTCCTTCCTCCTCACATCTTGGCAGCCCCCCTCCTCCTCCTCTTCCCTACTAGCAGTGTGCTGGGAGTGTGGGTACAATGTCTGTGCACACTGGTGGGTGGACTGCTTCTCCTAGTCCTCCTTCTAGGGCAGCCTGGTCTTCTGCTTCCTGAAGAATGTCCTCCTCTGTATGCATCCCTGTGTCAAAGGGATGAACAGCCCAGAGCATCCTGTCTCTTTCCTCTGGTGGCCCTGGATAAGCCAGGGGGGATTTTGCCACTCCAGGCTTTGATTAAAGACTTGTCATTGTGTGCCCATGGGTTGGTACAACCACCTGTCTGGGACCAGAAGGGAGTGAGGAGCCAGCGTGTGTAACTTCCACAGGGATCCAGCAGCAGTAAGCGGGAGGGCTGTGAGACTTCTGAAGGCATCGGGATCCAGCTGGAGCAGGGGGAAGAGGTGATGTGCCCTGGCTGGGTCCACCTGCAGTGCTTGCTGGGCTCTCAACACAGGTTGCTAGTGGAACACCCTGCAAAGTTGGGCTGGGTGCCAGTTTGTTTCCTGATGGCAGGGATCACACCATCCACAGGCACTGTGGATGCACGACCTCCAGTGTCATCTTCCTCGCCCAGGAATACCCACTGTGACGGGTTAGAGCAGGTTACCATGGCAATGCGCGCTCTTCCCTGGAGACAGCATTTTATCCCACTTCCAGTGATACAAAATGAGTCCTTATGTTGAGTTCCTTTCTCTTTTTTTTTTTTTTTTTTTTTTTTTTCCCTCTCACTTTTTTTTTCCTTTTTCTTTTTTTCTGTCAGGTTGGAAAGAGCTAAGACTAAAAGGAGGCACTGCAGTCTGAGGGCTTTAAAATCTATTTGGGAGAAGTCACCCTACATGACAGTGGCAGTGTGCGCAGTCATGGGTGTGTGCACACTCTTGTGCAGCTGTGAATAGCAGTGAACACAGCAGTGAGCTGTCCTGCCTACTGTGCCAGACCCTTCCTGGGCTCTCCTACTTGTGCCACGCTGTGGTCTAGCTTTCAGCCTTCACCTTAGGATCCTCCAGGATTGTGCCCCCTGCCTTCAATCGCCCCAGCTGCACAACCTAACTCCATACACCATGCTTGCCCCTTTGCATGCCATGCCAGCTCTTGGATTGTGTGTCGTCTTCTCCCGCCACCTTTCCCTAAACTCATGGTACACCTCAGCACGGCTTACACTGCTGTGGCTGGTAAGCCACCTCCTCCTCTAGTCTTTCCTGATGACCTACTTCTGCTCTGCCAATCAAACATTTCCAAATGGAGTCTTCATATCCTTACGCTCTCCATTTATCATAGAAAACATGAAGTAGAAAACAAGAGCACGCCTAGTTTTTTTCATCCTCTGTACTCATTTCCACAGACTCATGCTGTAACCTTAATAACTTTGGCTCTCCCCATCCTCCTCTGCCCATTTCCACTGGCTCTGTGCTACTGCTGAGATGTTTTTGTTAGCTCCTCAGTGGCAGATGCATGTATTTTATTTGAACCAGAAGGTGCTATGCACTGCTGTGATGAGAGAAAGGTGAAGTGGCTGAATGTATTCATGGCTCAATGCAGAGGGGAGATCACAGATCACCCTGTGCACATGCCTAGATGTCTGGAGTTGGAGATGACTCTGTGTGTGTGTTGGGATTGGATGAGTCAGTAAGGGTGTGTGTGTATATAGGCAGACAGCTCTGTATTTGTGGACCTATAAGAATGATGTGTGTGTGTCAGCTCACAGATTTTGACTTGGCCAGGAAGCAAGAGGAGGGATGCTATCCTCCCTAGCAGCATATTAGAGTGATACAGGTATCGTTCCACCTTTAAAAGTAAGAAGAGAAATCTCCCTCTGACTGTTGTCATCCCCTGGGGACATTCCCTTCCTTCTGGTGTGCTCTCAGCAGCACAGACTTGTAGGGTGGGCAGCAACTTACTGTCACACAACAGCAGTGACCCTAACAATGAGGCATGGACACTTGTGGTGTTCTGCTCCTCACACAAGCGTTCACAGAGCTGCTCTCTGTGTTTGCAGAGAGCTTTTGACAGGATAAAGGACGAATCAGGACTGAAGCTGAGAGGATGACACAGGTTCCCAGGAGGTGCCAACTGCCTCCACAGCAGGCATGTGAGGGAAGCTGTGTGCAAGGGCATGAGGCACGGCAAGCACTCAAGGTCTGACTCTGCTTTATTTGTCTGGGAGGGCCCAAGGGTGAAAGGGCACGAAATGGGCCTGGGGTGAGGAACAGAAGTTGAGCCAGGTGCCTTGACCCCCCCAGAAGCATGTTGCACTACTTGGGTGAGTGGAGCAATAGCACAGTCTGTCTATCTGTCTGTCTGTCTGGGAAGATGTATTTAGGGAGGACCCCATGCTTGACTGCTCTCAGGTACCTTTGTTCATTGCTGTCCTTTCCTTTTTAGAAGAGTTTCATGCCACAGAAGAGATTTGTTTTTGCTCTTCATGTTCACCTTCTGTGTCACCCATGAGTGGCTGCCTCTTCTTCAGCTCCCGGTGGTACTTCGCCATGAGAGAGGCATAGATGCAACCATAAGCAGCTGCCACCACCATCATGATGCAAACAATGCCACAAACCACCCCTGCAATGATCACAGTGCCAATAGCCCGGCGCACGCTCACAGGCCTATATCGCTGTTTCTGAGGGCATCCCACACTGGGCTCCCCTTCTGTTTCTGGGCCCAGTTTAGATTTGGAAAGAGTTGGGCTTCCTTTAGTGCAGGGTGGGCCAGTATTGTCCAGCACTGTAGAGCTGTTCTCATCATCCAGCTGGGAGCAGTAGTTAAACATCTCCATGGGCACCATTCGCATATCCTTCCCTTTCAGCTCCTTGGGCAGGGTACATGCCAGCTGGTCGATTTTCCCACCTGTCCCAATAGAGATAATAGGAGTGAACCACAGCTTCATCCCAATACAGTGACAGCAGAGCTAGATCCTCAAGTGCGATAAGTTCACATCTGGTAAGGATTTGCCCTATGGAAGTCAAGCATACCAGCATTACGGTTATCAAGTAAGGAACTGCTTTATTATAGCAATGGGGCTATCAAATCCAGTCCCTTATGTCTGAATGTATTCCTGAGTAGAGAGAGTATTCAGAAAGCTTCTCCCATCCCCAAAAGGCAGCTGTGCAGGATGTTTCTAGAGTTCAAGGGTGACACTGAAGTCGGGAGGTGCTGCAGGCCCCTCGTGTCCTGTCAGATCCACAGTGCATGTCAAAGGTGGAGGGAGTACACCTCCACATACTGGGCAGAAGGAGCACACATGATATCTTTCAAAATTATTGTTTTGCCTAGCTGGGAGACATTTTCCATGCCTTAGCCTTCCACAGCTGGAAACAGTGTCAACCATGGCAGCTGGCTGCGAAGCTTCTGCCTAGGTTGGATTTGACAGTAGAGCTCATTGTGCATATCTGCATAGACATCTTTCAGGCCAAGAAACGAAAACCCTCTGAAACCCTCTATTAAGTCAGCCTCATACTGTTCAGTAAGTTATGTAAGTGTCAGTAGAACCATTTTAGAAAAGGAGAAATTAAAGCAAAAAGATAGGACCAGGCTGTATCTTCTCAAAATAACAACAGATACACAGTCCCATCTTCTAACAACTAATCCACCCCCCCTCTGTGAAAATAGTGACAGATGTTGAAACAAATGCTTGAGCGAGTTTGGGCTATTTTTTTTGGAAGGGAAAAAAAAGCAAAATTAACTCCGTGTGCTTTCCATCAGCTCTGTGATATGAGAGTCAAGAAAGAAAACAAACACCCCCAAAAAATGAGGAAAGGGGCACTTGTATGCTTGTTTGATTCTGTTCACGCAAATGTATATTTCAGACTGCAGTGTAGCCATAGGCGTAGATAATCTCTTTGCAGCACGGCTGTGATCAGCAGGGATGTGACAGCTGACTGTTGCTATCTGTGTGATTTGAGACCCTTTCCTTCTCGTTTGCTCCAGCCAGAGAAGGTCAGGCCTTCAATCATTATTCCTGTAAAATATGCCATCTTTCTTTGAGTCCCAGCTCCTGAAAGCGTGTCATCCCATCGACATTCATGCTAAGTCATACATACCTTTCCAGCCTTCCATATTTTGAGGAAAAACTGGAAATACAAACTTGTCAAAACTGCTTGTTTTGGAATGATGATCTTATAGCCAATCTGATGTGGGGCCTGGCTTGCTAATTGAAGCTTTAGTTTGGGCTTGCCAATATTAGTTGCTGTTTTCCTAAGTGTCACTGTTTCCTATGGTTCTTTTGTTGAAAACAAACCTGATGCTTTACAGCCAAATCTGGCTTTTATTTCTCCCAGCTTAAGGAAGAGAATGGGACAGTCCTTTTCAAGTGTGAAAAGCATGTCTTCCCTTCAGGCAGAAAGGGTGAGGCAAACTCATAATCCTAAAATTTTTATGTTGTTTGAGGAAAGTTCTTTCCTCTCAAAAAAAAAAAAAAAAGTGATCTTTAGTAACAAAACAATGAAACAGGAGATCTAGGACTTCAGAGGACTTCTCAGCTTCGCAGTGTTGCTATATGAAATTGTGGTGACACTAAACTGCCTCAGCATTTTAGCACGGTTCTTATGTTCCTTGGCTAAGGTCTGGTCTTCAGGTCAGCCTGACCTGCCAGATGTATCTGCCCATGCTTCTTCCCTGCCTGCCTTTCTCTGCTTTTCCATAGAAAACTAGCACTTCCATGCTTGACTCCTGCTGCGCAAGCACCTACCTCTGTAGGAGAACCATTCCATCCAGTGCTTGAAGTCACGGAGGTTGCAGTCACATTCCCAGGGGTTATCCCCAACTTGGAGTTGCTGCAGGCTGGTTAGTGGTTCGAAGGTCACCCTATCCAGGCTCTGCAGGCGGTTGGACCTGAGAGAGAGGGAGCGGAGAGCAGGCAGGTCATCAAAGATGCCTGAGGGTATCTGGGCCAGGCCATTGATGGAGAGATCCAGCCGGCGCAGCAGGGCCGTGTGTTGTAGCAGGTCCTTGTCCAAGGCCCGGATGCTGTTGTTCCTCAGCTGGAGCTCTGTGAGGTTCCCCAGGTCACTGAAGATGTTCTGAGGGAGCTGATCCAAGAAGTTGTTGGATAGATCCAGCCTCTGTAGGGCAGAGAGGTTGGAAAACACTGCTCCCGGCAAGATGCTGAGTTTGTTGTTGAGAAAGAGGAAGGTCCTGGTGTTTGTGGGGATGTCTGAGGGGATGGAAGAGAGGCCCAAGCCACTACAGTCCACTTCCAGGTTGCCACTGTTACACTTGCAGGAAGAAGGGCAAGCAAAGAAGGACTCAGCAGCACATAGGGACAGCCAACAGCCAAGCACTGGTAGGTGAAAAGCAGGAGAGAGAACACATGTATTAGAGCAGTGCTTTTCCATCCTCACCCATCACCACCTTGAACACAGCTACAGGTACAGTATGACCTTCACAGCGGGACTCTTCACTGCAATACCCTGCAGTGTACTGAGCTTCCTCACAGCTACGTCCCTTTACTGCTGGCCTGCAGACTGGCACCATGAGTTTCTGCTTTGTGGGTTGGTTTTTTTTATGAGCTAGCAAGTGCATATCCTTCCAGTTTCACAAGGAAGTAAGAACGGTGCATCCCAGAAGACTTTGCTGCCAGATACTACAGCATTGGAACCTGTCAGATGACAGTGGAGGAGAGAGCGGTGGGAGGTGTCACCTCTGATAAAGGACAGCTCTTTCTAAGTAGTCAGGATTGAGAGAGGAGGGACTGGTATATATTTAAGAAGCTCTATTTTTTCAGAAATAGATGTGTTAATGAGAAGTTTTTAAGAAAAATGAAAAAAAAATGAACCTACGTCTCAGTTGTGCTCCTGCAGTTTGAATCCTAATCTTTGTGACAGATCAGATTCAGGTTTAAGTTAACCTCTAAATCAGAGTTTCATTTGCCTTACATATCCACAGTGTGTTCCGTGGGCCTTGTGACAAGACTTTTTTAGAAATTAAATTACATTAAAAAGGGATGACCAAGAAAGCTGTTAAAAATTAACAAGGAGATCCTAAAGCACTGGACACCTGATACTCGCCATAGCTCTCCAAGTAGTTTTGGAATCCCATAGCAATACCCCTACAAGTATCTCCTCTGATGAGAACTGCCCATATCAATGAATATGACAGAAAAAAATGCAGGTTGGTAGTTGAATTAGGAAAAGGATTAGCACATACCCCCTTTCTCCTGCAGCATTTCAAAGGTAAGGTCAGACAATCCACAAAGCAGCAATTTTTTGAGCTATTGTGGATGACCATTTCAGACATGGGTCCAGATCCTGTAAGTGGCATCAGGGACACTAGTTACCAACCCTCCCTGGAAGCCAGTGGCTTTTTAAAACTCTCAGGAAGAGAGGCTTTGTGCCTCCTGTCATTAGAGGAGTAGGAGTTATGTTTAAGCAGACAATGTAAAACATTTGCATCCTTCATCTTAATTCCTTTTGTGGAACTGAATTAGTTCCTTTAATGTGGGAAGCAAATTCAGCTCCCTCACTTTTTTTTAAGTTGACAAGTTTGAGCATTTGATTAAAAGTGAAGCAGGTTTGTCTGTACGTCATGCCCTGTCCTCTCTGTTTCTCACTTTTATTCAGAGAAGGCAGTTGCTTGGGGTTCATGGAGTCTTTTCAGGGGTGAATGGTAGCTAAAATGGATGCGTTTATTGTCTTGCCATTTTTTCCCAGACTGGAAACCAAATTCTTCTGTCCTTCTTTTTCCAACCAACAAACAAGCAGGCGTTTTGTTTCTTGACCCCAAAAGAATTGTGCAAGGACCGCTATAGGAGAGGGAGCCTGTTGAGACCCATGCTGCAGAGAAGCTCTGCCTGGAATAGCTCTTCAGTCAGCCACGCTCTTCCTCTCTTCCCTCATGCCTCTATCCCTGAAGTTTAGTCTGACCCATAGCCCATTTTTTTAGTTGACTTGGTTTCTGGCAGTGATGCTGCCTTCATATTCAAACCCTGTCATCCTGCAGAGTGCCTTTTTGTCTTCCCAGCAATCCTTGTGAGAATTGGCAGATTTCTGGAGTGGTAGCCTAAGGACAACTACACATTCCGGATCCTAAGCTATATGACTTTATTAAGGATGAAGGGATAAGTGCTCAGAGAGAGTGTCTCAGCTCTTTTATATTTCATCTAATCTTTCACAATTCCTTCAACAATTTTTTTCTGTCCTAAAGTTGAGATCTCAGGTGTGCTTCAGCCAAAGCTGTGCCAATCTGTGGGTTCTTTTAACAATAATTTTGGATCCTTATGGTGAAATGCAAGAGAGTTATTTACCCTGAGCACCTCTGTGCTCACAGAGCACACGCAGGTTGGGATCAATAGTAGAGATTGCCATGAAAGCAGACCATAGCCTGTGGACTGGCACAGTGCAGACACTGGCTGGCTGGCTGATATTTAATTCCCTTCAGAATACATCGGGCTCTTGTTGTAGGGAGAGAATTAAAAGAATGGAAGCTGAGGTGGGGAGGGGAAAGTGCCATGAGTCACTCAAGTGACCCCATCTTTTCCTGGACGCTTAACAAAAGTACAGTATTAATAATAGATTGACAGCTGTGATGATGAGATAACACTTAGCTGCTTTGTACACCAAGAAAGGCAAGAGCAGACTGTGTGTAATGCAATACAGGTGGCATTCTGTTCAGGGCTTATCTCTCAAAATACCTACCACTGGCCCCAACTGGGTGGCTGTGGGGTTCCACCAGTATGTATGCTGACAGTGGCTCGTAGCAACAAAGTCTCAGGCAGTTGGCTGTGGTTATGTTCAGGAACTGGACTTATGCCAAGTTTCTGCAGCCGTGTAGGATGTGCCAAAAATGTCTTTTTGTTACCCATATATTGCTTCATGCTTTTGGAAATATTTTACTAAAATCATAGAAAGGAGAAGGTCTGATTTCATTTTCAGTCCCTGCAATAGATACATCCAGTAGGATGTGAGCTGAGACCAATGAATTCATTGCACTGGTTTGGTGCAACTTTACAGGAAAGAGAGGCAGGGAAGCAATAGACAGAACTTGAAGCTGTCTTCTAGACCTACAGAAAGGTAAGTATTAAGTGTTTTCATGTTAGGGGGAGATGAAGTTACTTTGTGGGGTGTTTGGTGACTCTAGTAGGTGGCAGAAAGCTGATCTAGGAATATCAGATTAAGTCAAGACTCTGTAGCATTTGTTATACATAATTTATACAGCAGTGTTGTCTGTGAGGATGGATGATAAACGTGCCTGTTTTCTGGAAAAGAAAATCATTCCCTCAGCTTCTTACAGTGGTACACCCAAATTTCATCAGTATGGCAGGAGCAAGGGAAACCACAGACTCACTCAATGGCCTGGGCAATGAAATGGTAGACACTCTCCAGGTGCTCCCTTTCCTCTTCTGCCGTCCCCAGATGCTTCTCTGAAGTGCTGGTATGTTCCCTGTGGGTCTTCCACATCACCCTAGCAGCCTCTGCTCTGCACTCAGGGGTACTGTAGCAGATGCCCTATTCCACCAGGAAGATGCACAGGCTGAACTTTCACAATTTAATTTAAAAGAGATCTTCTTTATTTACTCCTTGATTTTCATTACATGTGGAAGCACCCAACAGGAGAATTCTGTATTCGCATCCTGCATTCCCTTCTAAAATCTGTCATGACTTCTTCCATGAAGAGCTGGTAGCCTTGCTCAGCAACCTCCTTATAAACCCTACCACAGAGAGGAGTCTGCAGGTTACAGGATGCTGATCTGAGAAGGTGTATCTTTGTGTGGTGGTATCTGTCCCACTGTTTCTCACCTGCCAGGCCCACTGGAATTCAGAAGCAGTCATCACTCACTGTCCCAATTTAAGCCCATCTTCATCTTTAGAGTCTCGTTCTCCCTCCCAGCTAGCCTGGCCTCTAAAGGAATCAGGAATTAGTTCAAACATCTCCATTCTTAGCTGTCCCTCTCCCTTATTCTTAACCCTGATGTGACCTATTTTCTTTCCACTCCCTTGACAAACAGGATCATCTTACTTAGTACCTGAGTAGGCATTACTTACGACAAGCCTCTTGCCACCTCATGAGGAACCTGCTCCTCCACCGGTGGCCAGCAGTTGTAGGCAGCATTGTTGTTTTCTCCAGCGTGTCTTCACATCCACCAGCCAGACTGGCACTCGGCCCCAAAGGGAGGAGGAATGACCTTGTAGCCTGCCTGCCAGGTCCTGGAGGGGGAGAATAGAGCAGAATAGGTGGGATTCTGTTCCCAGGCACAGGACATGGGGCTTGACTTAGTATTATCCTTTCCCCTCCCCAACTAAAGTTTTGCCTTTGAGGCATCAGTTCCATTTCGGAGGAGAGACGGAAGATGTTTCAGGAGGTGCAGCATGGCAAAGGCAGAACATTAATTCACTTTGAACCTTGCAGTGCAGAAATAAGGCCCAATTCACCTAAGTGATAGAGACAAGCCTGTGCTTGAATAGCCTGCTACAGTAGCTACATCAGCCTCACGCTCAAGGTTAACCTGATGGATTGCTAAGGTGACCCTGCCAGGGCAGCAGACTCCAGCTCATTCCCTCTCGCCACCACACAGGCTGGTACCACCTGTGCGTCTTCTCCCTGATGCACGGCTCATCATCATCGAGGTTTGGGTTCCAGCAGCTGCCAAGCCGCTTCTCTCCCCACACCCCCATATTCCCCTCCAGCACTTCCTTTCTGTTTTAAGGTAAAATGGATGTGGTGGCTAGAGCAGGGCTGAGCAGAGCATAACTCCAGCTTGGGGATTTCACACTGCAGCAAATGCAGGAGCTGAAGAGCAAGCAAGCCTCTGAGGAGAAGGGAGGACCTGGGGCGGGGGAGACTGAGTGGGAGTGTTGAAAAGAGAGGAATTACATCTTAATTAGAAGAAGGAAAAATGCTCAGTCTAATTAGAAACCCAAAGACCATAAACTCTCCCCTGACAATAAGTGATGACAACAGGTTCCTCCTTCCCTCCCGCTTCCCTTTTGGATACAGGCAAGCAGGAAAAGGGAAAACACTACGGACCCTCCTGTCCCTCTGCTTGTTTTCTGTTGTGCCACCCACAGTCACAGCAGCAGTCAGATGGACACATTTCAACCAGGGTACAGAAATAAACCCTCCTCCATCCCCTCTGAGGGGCACTGACAACATCCACAGCCGTTATTTTAGTTGGGTGCTGCACTCCCACCGGGACACTCTCCCCACACACGTGCCAGCTGCTCCACCTCCCCCAGGCTCCCAGGGCTGAATTATTTTATATGGGAATGTAAACACCCAGCAAATATTTAAATTAGCATCTCCATGAGAAAGATGAACAGGCTCAGTGCCAGGACTACTGCATTTTTGCACAGCTGTTTAGATCATTTACCCAAATGCTAATACACCAAATAGACAAAAACCACTCACGGCACTGAAACTGATGCAACCTTTACCTGCTGCAGCCCCCCACTCCCCAAACCAACCTGGAGCCCTTGCCCTGCAGTCCCTGCTGAAGGAGAAGCTGCAACAAATAGCTCTCCCTGATCAGTGCTTGCACTCACCCTGGCTGTGAAGGAGACTTTCAGCCTCCCCCATATCAATCTCTTCGTCTTAAATGCCACCCTGAAGTCTCCTGTCCCTGGCTGTTGGTATCGACAAGGAGGATGAAAAGCCGCAAGCACTTACCTGGAGGGGCTCTGCCCGCAGCCACTTCCACCCGACTCCCCGGGCACTACCCAATTACAGCCTCTTCCTTCCCTCTCCCTCCTTGACTTTCACTCCCCGGCAGCAGGCTTTCCGTGTGCTCTATTTAACTCCCTACAGCACAGGAATAAACGGCAGAGTTAAGCTGGCAGCCACAGAGCCTTATCTGCCTGCTGGATAGCAGGAGTCGATCAGCTCCAAATCCCATTGCCGAACGATTGCATCCTTGCTCTCAGCATCGGGGGCTGCCTGCCATGCTCTTTCTTCCCCTCTTCCCCACCTTCATTCTATCTAACTTTGTCAGGGTTATAGATAGCTCTGTTCCTTGCACTCTTGCCTTTTGGCTCTGTTTTGTAACACCCCATCTGTATCAGCTGGCTTGGCTCCAATTAGGGGGCCTAAGCTTAAAAAAAAAAAATCAAAAAACCACTAACAACAAACAGCTTCTTTGGGTGCCTTGTGACACGGCTTCCTTCTGCGGTCTTCCTTCAGCCCTGCTCAGGACACGGGCAGGTGTCCCCCACATTCCTCTTGCTGCTCTCTGCAATTCAGCCACACCATCCCCAGGTGACAGCGCGGGGCTGGAGCAGAACCAGCAGACCCGCGTGTAAGGATAGTGACAGGGTCAGCATTTCTACCCCTAGCTCCTTCTGCTCTAGCAGGGCAACTCCAGCTCTTGCCCTGGTTTCTTGTACCTCCTGGGCTCCTCTACTTCTCTGGCAGCACCAAAGCTCAAGCACAGGGTGCAGGGTGGGAGGAGCAGCCGTGTATAAATAAGCTCTTTCCCTATGTTTAGAATTTATTACAGTGCATGGTGATTAACACCTGTTCAGGCTTCAGTGCTGTCTCCTGCACTGCAATGCTCCCAAAGATGGAGGCGCCTTGATAAGCCCAAGATTATTTTAAAAGCATGTCACATAAACACAGCACTTAGATAGAAGCCACCCTTTGGGCACTCATACACATGTTTCCAAGGCTTAAAAGCATCTTTATTCACCTATATGTGCAGATACAGTCACCAATCTAGCTCACAAATGTGTGCACAGACTTGGGCTTGCACATGTACTGGGGACTTTTCTGTGACCCATATTTATCAACACCCCTGTCTTGCACAGAGCTGCCTACTTCTCAAGCATAACATGCTCAGGTGGCAGTGCAGTATGTATGGAATAGGTAGAGGTTCCTGACTGCTGAAGTGCAAGGGCCAATAGGCTTCAGCATTTGTACCTTGAAGCAGTATGTTAATAGGGAAATTTTAATTTCAAGGATCCAGTAAAACCCAATTTCTCCTATGCAGATATTGCCCATAAGCACGTTAGGCCCTTAGTGATTAATATACTGCAGCCAAGAGAGACCAAGGGGGCAGAGAAAAATTTTGAGACTTTATTTTTGAAAGGTTTTTCTCTGACTTCATTAGTTTTACTGTGGCCCAAGAGATGTCTTCTGCTGTGTAGAACACCAGATCAGCTGTGCTCACTGCCAGCTGGGCAGCACTGGGAACCCCATTGTCCTGGGGCAATTAGCACCTGCCCACAATTTGAGGCTCATCCAGAATACCACCAAACCTGTCTGGCTGCTTTCAGCCTAACAGCCAGGGACTTTTCCAGCTGCAAGGACTCTGACAGACCTAGAAGTGCCTGCCATGTGCCCCCATCCGAAAAGGAGAGGCACCACGCTGCTATCCCTTCTGAACTAGTGTGGCATTGTCTGGGTTTGAGGACTTAAGGCTGATCAACATTGCTGGAGCTCTGAGTGGTTTGAAGTCACCCAAGGGCTGCATAAACCAGGTGTTAGTCTTTCTTCCAAGCTTGCTAGATGGTTCCTTTCCCCTTGAGCAACACATGAGCCAAATGCCCTGTGATCCATGGGAAACAGTGTCCAGAGCTTTCTCCCACGTGCTTGGAGTTGAATGTCTTTTCCAGAGACATTTCTGGAGAAATGAACAGGATAGCCTGTGGGGCTGGCGATGTCCTTTTCTTCTTGTCGTTTGATATAGGACAGTAAAAGACAACTTTTTTAGTTTCAGCTCAAAGCAACAGAATGAATTCATCCATTTCTGGCCCATGGGCTCCAGTGGCCAAAAATACACTGAGCTGAAGAGCCACTTGGACATTTGTCCTGCTGTCAAACTCTAAAGGACTCTCTAATGAGGGTTCCCCTAATTAGCTTGAACTGGGAACTCTACTGCTTGGGAGGGTAAGCTGAAGAGGTTGTGAGAACGCTGGAGCACTTGCCAGGGCAAAGCTGTAGCAGGCACTATCACTGTCTAGTGCTTCCCTTCTCCCTGCCCAGACACCACTAACATTTGCAGTATCACCCTAAAGCCTTAGCTTTCTTAAGTCAGGTCCCAAGGAGCTGACTGTGAGGGTGGGGAGGGTTTCAGTTTACTGCATCCATGTACTGTTTTAGTAACACTTCCCAGTTCTGTGACACCTTCTATCCAAAGCTTTCCATCTGCTCTACCAATGGCTCTTACCATGGTTGTAGGTGGTGGTGGAGTTATTTTGTATTTAATGACACCCAGAAGTAATACTGAGGTCGTAGCCAGTAGTGCCTCTGCTCTAGGTACTCGGATAAAGCTATCCCATTTTCCAGACAGGTACACTGAGGCTAGAGAGACAGGTGACTGTGTCACTAGGATGAGTTGCAGTCAGAAGCAGAGCCCAGCAACCTCTGTCTCTGTTTATCTCTCCTAGTCCTTTGCACTAACCCTTGGATCATGGCTGAGGGATCAGACTCCGTTAACAGCCTGGCTTACGAGCGTTAGCAGGGCATGTGGGTGACCTATATTACAAAAGGGTAGGTAACGGGCTGCAACAGATGTCAGCAATAAACAATCAGGAAGTACATGCAGACATTCATCCCTCCCCCACACTCTCCTTGGCGAGTGATGGTAAAGTCCCTTTCCCCTTTCCAATGCTGAATTGCTTTAGCCTTTATCAGAAGAACAGCACGGAGAGGGAAAGCATGGAGGATGCTTTAAGGAGATTATCTTTTTTCCTTCCCTTTCCTTGTTGCTTTTAGGATTCCTGTTTTATTACCAGCACCCCATAAAGGAGGGGGACAGTGGTACCCCAGCACCCAGTGCTTAAAGCATGTTGTACTGTCTGTTCCTTCATCAGTCCTTGGGAGAAAATAGTCAGCACACAGAGGGCAGGGAGAAACATCAGCCCTGTGGCCTGATCACAGCAACTGAAAGTTCGTGAAGTAACCTGCATGATGATTATGGTTGAACTAACTGATCTTAAGGGTCCGTTCCAAGCTAGACAATTTTATCATAGAATCATAGAATAGTTAGAGTTGGAAGGGATCTTAAAGATCATGGAGTTCCAACGCCCCTGCCATGGGCAGGGACACCTCCCACTACAGCAGGTTGCTCAAAGCCCCATCCAGCCTGGCCTTTGACATTCCCAGGAATGGGGCATCCACAACTTCTCTGGGCAACCTGTTCCAGTGCTTCACCACCCTCACAGGAAAGAATTTTTTTCCTAATATCTAATTTAATCTCCCATCTTCCAATTTAAAACCTTTACCCCTTGTCCTATCACAAGATAATCACATCCTTCCTGACAGAGTCCCTCTCCAGCTCTCCTATAGGCTCCCTTCAGATACTGGAAGGTTGCTAGAAGGTCTCCCTGGAGCCTTCTCTTCTCCAGGCTGAACAGCCCCAGCTCGCTCAGCCTGTCTTCACAGGGGAGTTGTACCATCCCTCTGATCATCTTCATGGCCCTCCACTGGACCCATTCCAACAGGTCCATGTCCTTTCTATGCTGAGGACTCTATGATGAGTCCTAGTGGGGAATCATGCTCCTGACAGTACCACAAATGGGTTTAGATGACATGGAGTTGATGCCCATTGTCGGTCCCCCAACAGACATAGATCAGTCGTGCAAATAACTGACCACAAGAGGTCACATTGCCTCAATGGCAGCTCCTAATTTGTTGTCTATTTGGACTGCAAAAGCACCCAGAGGTGGCAGCCAATCTCGGCAGCACTGTAGAAACATACAGTGTGTGTCACTGCCCCAGTGAGCTTCTAAGTTAAATAGCTGGGGGCTTCATTTCCAGCACTTGCTGATTTATTAACACATATGCTCAGGATTCATTAGTGTTGTGCTGTCACAATCAATAGAAAGTACATTTTAAATTCACACTAGAAACCTAGCTGTTGGAAGAAATGGTGCCATCTGACTTGCAGTGATCAATCACAGCTAAGCAAAACACCTCATACAGAAAGCTGTAAAGTAAGTAGAAAGCCTGCAAAACCCACTCAGTGTTGTAAGGGGCTCTGCCACCTTCCTGACTCGGTGTGAATTAAAACCTCACCCTATTTTCTGGGATGTCAAGAGGTCAAAAAGCTTCTGATCTTTGGAATGACAATGTGTAGGCACCTCTGAAATGCAAATATAGTTGGTTAAAAATGTTTCGTCCCCAAACCCCTCCAAAATAGATCAATTTTATCCCCAGTTCATGGAGAGGTAAACTGGGATAGAGGTAAAAATGTCTGCTGAGTTTGGCTGGCTTAAATTTCAGCTGCCTAGCTTCTGATACTTCATCATGAGAGCCCACATCAGTTCCCCACTCAGGATTTTCTAAGCTGTAAAGTGGAGTGCTTGCACTGCATCGCTTGGGATTGCAAATGCTCTCCTGTGCTGCAGAGATGATTTGTGGGGCTTGTCAAAGTTACACAGGATAAAGGGGTTTTGGCCAGGCTTTCCCAAAGCTTTCTGACAGGCCTGTGGCAAAATCAGGAGAAAAGCCAGTTTTCTTGATTCTTCTTCTTGTACCTTAACCAGGAAACAATATTTATTATAATGATTATAAAGCATCACAAATTATTATAAAGCATCACAAGCTTCCATAACCAATGCACAACAATGAGACTGGGAGATGTTGGAGGGGCTGGAAATACCTAGGGCATCAGGCCTCATGAAACCTTCTGAGAAAGCACAGAACATCCGAAGGGGAGCCAAGGCTTTCCCACTGATGGGAAAGACCAAGATTGCTATAGAGAAGTGGGATTCCTTGGGAAGCTGTGGAAGCAGGTGGGGAGACTGGGATATAAAACACAAGAGTGACAGGAAAGTCCCAGCACAGCGAGAGTGCGGCATATGGAGGAGGCCCAGAGCAGCAGAAGGAGGAGATCTGAGGGGGCAGTTGACAGGAAGAAATCCAGCCATGTGTGTGCCAGCATCTTCTCTGAGTATTATTGAATGCAACAGACCACGCGCAAGTTTTCTTGGTGCAAAACGGAGGTAGCTGAGAAGGGAAGCAGGTGAGGGAGTGGGAGAGGGGCTCAGAGGAGGGACAAGTCAGCTGGCTACTCAGTTTCCTCCTCTTTTCCTTGCCACAGAGTGATGTTTTTGTTCTTTTCACGCTGTTGGCAAAAAATGGTAACTGAGTGAGATGTGGAGGGGGGTTCTACATGAAGACAGATAACATTTTCTGATCCAGCTGGGAACAGTTGGCTGTGGGTGGTGGCTTGTCACCAGCTCTGCCAGTTCTAATCCAGATCCCAGTTTTTCTTTCTCTCAGCTGTGAAGAGCCTTCTCTACAACTTTAATTTCCTGCAGGGGTTAATCCCATGGCCAGTAGTAGTTCAGGCCCTTAATCCCTGCACTCAGCCTGTAGCAGAGGGACTGCAGCTGCTTCCAGCCCAGGAGGTCTGAGGGAGACACCCTTCTGCTCCCAGCTCCTCCTTTGCACCCCACGGCCATCCTCCAGCTTACTGGCATTTAAAATGCTGCTCCCCGCTTCCTGCCAAGCCTACTGTGGGGATATGGATGGGTGGCACACCACAGGGAGATGCTCTGGGCAGAGAAGGTGGCTTGGTGGAAGAATCCTGGTTCTGTGATCCTCACACCACTCCCCACACCACACACAGATATTTTCCACACTTCTTAGTTGGATGGTGCTCCAGATCCCAAAACAATGTCTTTTTTTTATTCAGGTGGCATTCAAGGAGGAGTGTATATATGGGCCCACATTTGTGAAGGATTCTCTGAGGGCTCAGCAATTTTGAGATGATCCAATGCCTTCTTTGAGTCTCTTATAAGGGGCAAAGTATGTAGCAGATCCATAACAGGGAAGCTGCCAGCCTGTCTGAGATGAGGCATACATTGACATGCACAGAGTAATAGATGGAGGTGCATCAATTTAGCAGCAAGATAGGAAAATATAAGGTTTTTTACCAGTATAAGATCTCAGTTCATAGTTCTGTCCCCGGAGTGCTAGGCCAGAGGTCTGTCAAAAAGTATGGCCAGTCTACAAAGTCAAGTGACTTCCAGATCAACACCAAGAAACCCCTTTTATATCTTATGGGGGCCAAGGCACTTCAGCCATAAGCCTTTCTCCTTGTGCTTCCTCATTCCTAGAATCAGGTGAGCTTCTGCAAGCCTGGGTGATGCTGTGCACACAACACCTGCTTGCTTGCCATCATTCATGTCTGCATTACCCCTAGAACTGGCTTTGCCTTTTTTCATAGTCTGTATTCTGAAATACACTGGGACCCCTTACTAGTGCTTGACACTGGTTACTTTTGCTTCTGTTGGAGAAACGCTGCCATCTAAGCTGCTGAGTGAGAGGGTCCCTCCTCTTTTTCCTCACCCAAGGCCTTGGCTGTGCTTTCCCAGCTGCCAGCCTCCCAGAATCAGACCACTGGCTGCAAGGGTAGTGGCTCACAACTTCAGCAGTTGAAGCAAGAGGAGGGAGAGGAGGCAGAAAACATGATGGGACAAGGGAAGAACTTCACTACTGTCTCACTTCACAAGTCTGTGCCCCAGGCATGTTCACAGGGACAGGAATCATCCATGCATGTGTAGCAGTGGGGAAGAGCACAAGATGCCAGTAGTAAAAAAACCTCTCTGCTTTTATCGTAAGGGGATCGGTGACCCAGCATGCACACGGCTCCTGGCAAACCTCCCAAGGAAAGGCTGACTCTCATTGTTCGCATACGATGCATTTAAACTGAACTCTGAAGGAGACCTTTTGCTGATTTCTTTTTCTGCTTTAGTGAGTTGTACAGACCTCTTTCACTTGGTTGCCACTGTGGCACAAGGTCAGCAGTGCTGCGTGTAAGAGAGAACCTGTAGCTCTTCCTCCCCTTCCCCATCACCTCCCAACACCTTCCCAGAGCATCTAAGAGGGGCATCCCTGCAGAATCCACACAAACGGCATGGGGTCCAGGCTGCTGCCTCCAGCTCCAGGGGTATCTGAGGATCTCTGGGACACACTTACACTCTTTACAAGCTGGGAGCATTGCCCATAGCTCAACAAGATGTGGTGACAGCTCTCACAACCCAGGGCTCCAGCCGGGATCCTTGGGTTAGCACACTCATCACAGACTCATGCTGCAGAGCCTGCTGAGGCTGGGGAAGGTCTTCAAATTTGATATGACTTTAGTTTTCTGGAGGGTTTGCAGCCACAGAAGATAAATGGGTATGGCAATGTTCACATCCCATCAAAATCACTAAATGCAAGTGGTGTGCAGAGCAGGGCTCATCTTCAGGTTCTCTGCACCCACACCACCCCACCCCACCCCAAAGGCACCTTGCAGCAAAATCATAGCAGCAGCAGACCCTGCTTTGAGGAGCATCTGCAGCAGAGAGCCTCACCAAGAGTGAAAGGAGAGCCCAAGTGATAAGCCAAGTTGCCTCCAACAACTCCTCTCCAGACTCAGGATGTGGTCCTACTTTTTATTCCTCATGTGAGGGCATGGTCCATATGGAAGGAAGCTTCCCAGCTTCCCAGCTGCCTTGGGGTGAGAAGTATGGTAGCAGGGCCTGTCTTCAAAGTAGCAGCCTTTGCTTGCAGTCAGTCATGGAGTTCAGACTTCTATGGCCCTGCTGTAAATTTAGGTCTCAGTCCTTCCTATGCTGGGTGCGAGGCATTACAGTGTATGAATAAAGGAAAGTGTCTTGTTTTCCCATTCATAAAGAAAGAATCAAGAAAGTGTCATTTTCATTTTTTAAAAAAATTATCATATGATAAAATGTGCCATTTGGCTTGAAAAGCCAAGCACTTAAATGTGAATTAATACCTGCACAACCTCAATTCAGCCATTTGCATGTATGTATTACAACACAGGCTTTGCTTATCCCAGCAAGGATATTTCTTTTACTCACAGGACCCTGTCGGATCCTCAGTGCAAAGGACTCGTGATACTCAAGCTAACAATGAGGATGTTGTAATAAATAAGGCTATTTTTATATGGTCAGCGTTAAATATTAAGCCCCAGTTTTGGCAGGTGGCCACAGCCTGTACATTCCTACTTTTGCGGGTGCCCAACATGAGACCCTAGGGGCCATTTTGCAGAACTGCTGAGCACTCACAGCTGTTTTCCAAAATGCTGGCAGCTTAGCCAGCAAACTGGTTCAGTATCGAGGACTCAGTGGCACCAAGAGCCAAGAGGGCCCTAGCTCTGGTCCTGCACCTGCTGCTCCTTCCCCATGTGGCTAAAGGGGAAGTCTTTTTTGGCTTCAAAACCAAGGAAAATAACCACTTTCTCTTGCCTCATCAGGAGCATAAATTCTCTATTGTCAGCTACGAGGCAACTGTAGCAGTGAACATCTTCAGAACACCACAAGACAATGAATAATGATGTATTGCCTGCAGGGCTTGGGTGTCAGGCAGTAAACAAATAAAGAAAGGCACACGCTTTGCAGTATAAAAAAAAAAAAAAACAAAACCCCAAAACGTAACAGGCCCCTGCTTCACTCCCTGAGCACCGTGGAGCCAGCACCCTGAATGAGGCAGTTTGTGAAAATACAGGGTGTGATTCCACCAGTCAGGACTGCAACACGGTGCAGATGGCACGTTGCCCCAAATCCCAACATTTCCTAACTTTCAACTGCTTGTTTTTGCAATGTGAATAAAACTGTATTTCACAAGGTCCCACCCCGCACAGGTGATGCAACTTTTCCTTCCACGTATCCAGCCTGGAATTGAACAGGTTTATAGAAGATAAAAAAGTAAAAATTCTTCTTGCTATTAGCATTCCCTGAGCCACACAAAGCACTTTTGTCAGCCAGCATTTTGGTGAAGCCACGGCAGAAATAAGGTGTGTATGACAAGGTATTTCCATGAAGTAGGGACAGAAACAGCCCAGCGCTACAACTCCAGCTCCTTCCCACTGAGAACTGGAGTGTGTGTCATGGTGTAGTGCTCTGGAGCATTACCCAGCTGGCAGGAGCATCCCAGTATGGTCATTTGAATGAAGGCTTCAGCCACCCAGGGCTGGGACCGTTGTCAAGCGGTGTAAGCAGCTGCTTGTAACCAAACATGGCAAGTGAAGGAAGCTGCTTGGTCTCTCTTTGAATCAACAACAGGCAAGTGCTGAACAGTCACCAAAGAACTGCCCAGAAATACCCTCCTGCAGGCTTGAGCCTGTCCCCACCCTCTTCCAGCCTCTGGTGCTCCCCAGATGCTCCTGTCCAGGTATCCTCATGGTCCTGTGCTTTCGCTGCTTGCCCTCCCTGCTGCACCAAGATACAGATCTGCCTTCATCAGGCTTCTGTGATGCCGAAAAACCTAGAAAAGCCTTTCTGTGCCAGACTTAGAAAAGCCAGAGGAAGGGCAGGGCACTGGAGTAGCTCATGAAGATATAATTGCTGGGAGTGCACCTTGCTAGCGTGTGGCGTTCGCTTTGCCGAAGGCAAGGGTAAAGCTATGATCTGGTATAAAAATTACATAAGAGGGCTTCCTCTCTCTTTACAAACAGCCCCTTTGCTTAGGATTTACCATAATTCCTCCAAGTGGGCAAGATACACTAACAAGAGACTGCACTGATGTCTGACAGGGAGACAACTCCCGCAAGCCTTTCGCTCATGTGGAATAATTCCCTTGCAAATGTTGTTTGCCCACAGCAGTTAGAGGAAGATCCGCCCCCCAACAGACCCGAGCAACAAAGCTCAGAAGAAAAATTGTCTGTAATTCTGGAAAGGCACCCCCTCTTCCCCACTGCTAGAAATGTCCCCTGCTTTGTGACCACTCTCTGGGTGTCTTTAAGGGTCCCCCTGTCTTTTAGGGCTTCACTTCTTGGCTGCAATAGCAACTGCTCCAATCCTTTCCCAAATGAGATCTGCCTTTCTCCCTCCATCCTGGGGTTGCAGATCAGGCACTGCCAGCAGAGCAGTGCTGTACCCTGCTCACTGCCGTTGGCATCGGGGATGCTCTGGACATGTCACATTCAGGCTACCTGACAGTCCACATGGCAGGCCCGGGGCCCGGCTTGGTCATGACCTGGTAGGAGCAACAGCTCTAAACATCCTCTGTTGCCAAACCGAGAGTGCTCCGATTTTACACGTCTCCCTTAATTAGCATGAGATGCAGTGGCAGTAATAAACTGGGCAGGCAGCAAGAGGAGGGGAGCAGAATGCCCTGAGTGGGATGCATGTGTGCACGTGTCTGTGCATGTGTATATATGCACACGTGTATGTATGCACACACACATACACGCATGCTAACACTCACATATATATCCCTATCCATAGGCTCACATTACATCAGCTCATTTGGGACCTTCTTCCCCCCCTTTCCTCCCAGACAGGGCTGGAAAAGGCTGTGAAGTTTCTCTGTGCTGTGTTTCACCCCCACCCTCAGGGCTGTGCCTTCCCCCAAAAGTTCAGAAAACGCAGGCTCAGCCTACAGGGATGCTGGAAGCAGCTTGGGACTTATTTTTGACTTCACTTGTGATATGGCATCCTTTACTTTATGTCCTGCGGTTATGTCTGTGAGCTTTGTGTGTGTAATTGTACATACACACACACACTTATAAATATACACACCTCTCATCCTAAAACCCCTTTACTGAAGGCGGGACCTGTCGAGTTTTGGTCCCTACTTCTCCATTTTTCATTGTTCCTACTAAAACAGCTGAGACCAAAATGATACCCAGCAAAGCCACCGTGGGTCAGGTGAGTGGCAGCTCACATGCTGGCCCCTCTCACAGCCCTGAGGAGGGGACAAAAGCCAGGGCTCTCCAGGAGCTGCCTGGTACCCAGTGACTACAGCCTCCAAGCAGCACCTAAGATGCCTGTGCTGCAATGAAAGACTGGTGCCATTCATAGCTGGGAGTAGTTGCTCCCAGCTGCCGGCACTGAAACTGGACTGGGAACCAGTACCAGCAGCCTCTGCGGCAGGGTTGTTGTTCTGCTTTATTGGGAAGATTGCTGCCTGTCAGCCTGGCACAACTGGGACTTCTGCACTGTGCCGTCTGGCAGACAGGGCTGCCCCCCACCACCACTCTCTTCCCCAGAGAAGCCAGTTCCTGGGCAGCAGCCCCACTGATCTCTCATAGCCAGGGAGTTGAGGGGTGAAATACAAAAGAGAGACATCTTTACTTACCTCTCTTGGGCTGGGATGGACCCTCCTGTAAGAACGGCAGCTCTTCCAGCAAACCCAGTACAATCCCAAAGCAAATCCAGCAGAAAAGTCCCTCTAATTGCCGGCTGGGCTCTCGGTGGACCCTAGTTGGCAGGAGCCCCTCCTAGCCAGCCACTCGCCCCACACGGAGCATAGAGGAGCCACACGGTGAGATGGCAGCGTGGGAAAGGGACTGTAATCCTCCGTAAATAATAAATAGGGGGAGAGGGAAAGAGAGAGGCGGGAGAGGGAGTGACTGTGAGCGGCGAAGTGACAGCTGGGGGTACATCTGTGATGGCAGCGGCACACGCACAGGAGCGCGCACAGACCGTGCAGAGGAGTCACCCCGCCAGGCAGGCAGGATCTGCTCCAAAACACCCAGAGGAAGGAGCTCGGGAGGTTTTCATTTCTCTCAACCCATCCTGGAGAAAGGGCTGTTGTTGTCAATCCCTCTCTCTCCCTCCTCCCCACCTTGCTGCCATCCCTCTCCGGGTGCCGAGAGCCGAGGGGCTCAAGGAGGGCTGAGGAGATGCCAGGGTAGGGGGAGCTCTCTGCAGCCCCTAGGGAGGCAGATTGGTCAGGCACAGGTTATGAGAGGAGGCACGGAGCCGAACGCCTCCTCCCCTCCTTCCATCCCTCCCCTGCCTGCTATGGCTGATGACAATAAACCCGGAGAGAAAGGCGACCAGAAGGAGGGGGGATGCGCCCTGCTGTCGGCTGGGTTTTGTGTAGGGATGAGGCAAGTGCCTGCAGCGAAGGGGAGGCAACAGGGGAGAAAGTGGGGGAGCTTGGGAGCAAGGCACCCCCTTCCCACTGGTGCTCCAGAGACAGCAGGGGAGAGGCAGTGTGTCCGACATTGGGACTTAAGTGAGAGGTGACCATGACAGGCTGGCCGCATGCTGCCCAGCCACAGTGGCTGAGACCACAGGCTGCTCTAACACTTACCTTCTTGGGTGCAGCATGACCCAGCCTCAGCTTCCTTGGGGATCTGGGGAAAACTTAGGAGCGCTGGCAGGGGGGTAGTGGGATGAGGGGAATGGGTGAGGGAGAGGACCCATGGTTTGCCCCCCTGGATTTGATGTGTGGTGGGGAGAGGGTGCTGAGCTGTACCTGCAGCTCTAGTGACAGGTGCAGTTACATCCATACCATGGCAGAGGCATTCCTTGCCCTCCCTGACACAGCCTGCTGGTACAGGGAGACAGCAAGCACCAAATCCAGCCCACTGCCTCTGTGCTCTCTCATGCTTTCTCCTGCAACCTGACATCCCCTCAAAATCAGACTCCTTGCTTGCCTTCTTCCAGCTTGCTGAGGACCTCGGTAGCCACATTTGCAAGAATTACTGTTGTGCTAATCCCCTTGAACTGCCCCTTCTGTCAGGTCCAGTAGCATAAGCAGGCTGCCCTTGGTTTGGGCTTTTTGTTACTTTTAACTTGCCTGGAAGTTATTTTTTAAGTAAAATTTTGGGTGGGGCGGTTCCACTGCTGGCTCAAGAGGGAAAATGGGAATATTTCAGAAATAGGGAAAGGGGAATGCAAATGAACAGTGCAGGCTGCCCTGCTGTTGTGGTGCGTTTTCCATTTGTGTCACAGGTTTTTATTTAACCATCAAACCGGCAGCTGTGAAAACAGGTTTTGGATGGCAAGGTACATCTTGATAAGCAGGATGTAATCTTGCAACTCACTTGTGCCTTTTTGTCATGTGGCAGGCCCAAGAATTAAATCTAGAGGAAAGCTCCTTATGAGAACAGCATATGGATAATCAAGGAGACAAGCCAGAGAAGGCAGACAGAAAAAGAGACAAGCAGAGGGTGAGCTAATGAGGCAGACACGCTCAACGGAGGTATGAACAGGTAGAGGGGAAGGTTCTTCTCTCCACAGTGAATGGCACACTACTCTGGAGAAACCCATCTGAAGCCACGCAGCAGGCGCTGCTTGGGTTTGCAGGCAGGGTGCTCACTGGTGGGAAGCTGTGTACAGGTCTGGGTAGCCCATCAACATGGTGAAGCAACATTTAACTATGCAAGGTGTGCAGCATTGCTTGTCTTCACGTTTTATTTCATTGGTGGGAAGTCACAGTTCCACAGGTTATTTGCACATTAGCAGGAGTAAAACTGTTAGCCTGGGTGTCTCCAAGGACTCTGTGGTTGTTGTTGTGCTGCACTTCGTTGCCACTCATCGTTTCATGGAGAACATAGTTTCTTGCTCCTGCAGCATGCTCTATAACAGAACAAAAAGGCTGATTAATGACCAGTTGTATCTTGGAACATGGAGAGGAGGTGGTTGTTCCGATTTTCTCCTTCTCACCTCGGCTGTAGCATCATCCTTACCTCAGACTGAATCACTGCTTTCCTCCTCTCTACCTGTCTTCTCTATGAGCCTAAAGGCAGCCAGGCAGCTGCTGGCTGCTAGCACTAGGAGGACTTTTGTGGCCTCTTTTTCCTCAGCTCACACATCTTCCCCAGACCACCTAAATACATGGAAGTTTCTCACAGTTCTTGCTGGGAGCTGCCAATCCACTCTAACTGGGAAGGAGTAGTGCTGCCAGGTAGGGGTGTGGTGCAATCCCTTTAGTATGGTTCCCTGTACAGAAAAACCTAGCAGCAAGCCAGAATAGCCCCCAGCTTTGCTTTCAGTGACTTCTTCAGGCTGTTGTGATGTTAGCAGGAGCATGGTGCTCACTGCAGCTCCATGGGGAATAGCTAGAAATGTGTGCTGGACCACTGGGAAGGAAAGGAAGGGCTAGTGTAGAGAAGATGGGTCTGCACATGCCCCACAGAGGGGTTAGAGCTGCAAAGATTGCATCCAAAGGGCAAGTCTTGTTGACAGATGGCACGAACGGGTTAGAAATGGCTGTAAGCAGTATAGAAAGAGGCAGGAGAGAGCTGGGAGACTCGGCTTTCTGTCCCTGCCACCACCCATCAGTGCAAGCCGCAACGTACTCTCCTTCCTCAGGTTGCAGGCAACTCTGTCCAAGTTCAGTACATGCTACTTATGTCTCCTGGTCGGAGGCAAGGATTCACAACCAGGGACAAAGCTCCTTTTGAAGAACAGATTAAGGGTAGATGTTCCCACTTGCAAAAACGTGAGCCATAGAGCAAGTCTGTGAGTTGAAAGATTAGTTATGTCGTTATCACCTCCTCTTCAAATCTCATAAAAACTATACGACCTGGGTAATGTTCAGTCCCATTGATGTGATCTGCTCTGATAAGGGGAATTGCTCTTTGTTGAGATGGTTTTAGAGGATAAATTTATTTAAAGCTACATACCAAATCAGACGTGTGGGCCTCATTGGACTCGTCAGCAACAGCACCTTCTGCCACAGGCTGCCAATTTGTTGGCAGGGACACCAAGCCAAACTATGCCTGCAATAGCCCTGCTGAAGCTGATGATGAATCTTCACCTGGCCAGGATTCAGCCACGTCTTTTCTCCTTTGCTTGCCTCCTTTGTCTTATTTGGTTTGTGCTGTGTGAGGCTTAGGGCAAAGCAGCTCTACAAAATCATTCCTTTCTCCCACGTACAGTCGGTCAGATTCAGTCTATTGCAGGGAGAGCTGGATAAGAAAGGTGCTTGTGAATGAGATTTCGTAAGATGTGCCAGCAATGGGAATGTGATGAGAAGGACTTTGACACTGGCATAGAAGACAGAGCTGATGCCAGGTGCTGGGGTCTCTGTACATGCTGCAAGAAAATATACCACCGCATACTCCAAATTTATATCTGAATTAGAGCATCAGATCATACTGTTAACTTAAAAGCACCCACATTGTGTGATTCAGATTTAAAGGATCTGTTCCCCCCTTTGAAGCTAATTCAGATGAAATCTGTAGAAACAGCAACACTTCATCCGCCCAGTATTGGTGGTTGTGAAAAAAGGCTCAGACTCTCCCTCTGTGTACTTCTTTTTCTCCCTCACTTGCACTTTATATTCTATTTCAAGGTCCTACTTGAGGCTGTAATTCCTGCAGAGTTCTCGGATTCAACTAGTTGACACACAGCCCCATTGTTGCCCGTCACCATGTCAGGCTGTGCACAACTGGGCTGGCTATTACGTGTGCTTGCAGGCAATCTGCCCAGGGACAGCTAGGCTATTCTGTTGGGGAGACCCTGCACCGTTTCTTCTCCTGTGGAGCTATGCCTTACTTCAGGAACATGATGCTGGAAATAGAAGAGAAATTAAGCCAAGAAATTAGGACGCACTTCATTAAGAAACACACACACACTTTTTTTTTTGCTTAGCAGAGCGTGCACTGGGCTGGAACTGGGTAACAAAGCACTACTTCTAATCAACACTTTTCCATCAAGTGGCATTCATATTTTTGTGCTTTTGTAGTGGCTTAGGAGCAATCTAAATCGCTATGGTCTTCCCTGGAGACAGGTGGGTTTTCAAATTAATCCCTTCCTCATGCTGTCCTATTTTATTTCTGATTGATGCTGCAGAGTGCAGGAATTGAGGCTGGGGTGATCAGAAACATCCATTCTGGCCAGATGAATCTACAAAAGATGAAGAAGGTGTCTCATGCACTCACTCTCCCGGTGTTTTTTTTTTCTCCTGGGATTTTGCTGTTGTTGATAATTTGTAGCTCTGTGGTGTTTCACAGGAGAGAGGTGTCGGTATCTCAGTACAGCAATCAGTGTCCCCTTTCCCCCTACCTTGTTAAATTTCTGACTCTCACTTGGCAGTCTGACTCAGCGCTGATCCACCGATGCTTATCATTCACACTTGGAAGCAGGTTGCAATTGTGATTTCCATCCCATCGTCTCCTTTCCTAACTTGTGTTTGTCTTTCTCTCTCTTGCACATTCCTCTTTTCATCCTCCCCTCTTTTTGTTTCCCATAGCGGTGGGTGTGCAAATTAAGCTGGAGTTGCTCCAAAGCAAGTTTTGGATGACCATGCAACAGGTAGGAGCATCAGCAATCATGTAGAGAGTTAATTTAATGCTCTTTGTCAGCTAGGTTGATGCTGTGTTACATCACATACACGGGGATCTTGATGACAACTTTTGTGAAATTCATATTAAAAGATTTATGAAATAGATAAGTTTGAAGTCACACATTTCTGTAATCCTTTGACAGCACTAATGCTGTGTGAGCCATGGGTCTGCTCCACAAATGCCATGTTGACAGTGTCAGCATCCTGGCCTGGCGTTGGCTCTGCTGCATATGACACATTTAATTGTGGAAATATGTTTTGTGCTCATTCAGCCCTTCAGAAACCTCATGGAAATCTCCAATTTTGGGCACATGCAAAAAAAAAAATAAAAAAACTGCTGCCTTCTCTTATCATCTTGATAATGATAACAAAATGCTACCAGCTTGCCAAAACAGAAATTATTTGCTCCAGGGATAAGCTTTCAGTGTTGTTCTAATTTTAGACACACTTGCTGGACTGAGAGGAGTGAAACTATTAAAACAGCCCCCCAGTCTGAGAGGCAGGAAAGTGAAAACCTTTCCCTTCCCACCCAGGGGCCTTCCCCTCAGGCTTTGCTTTCGGGGAGAGATACTGGGGGCGGGAGGGTGAGGCTGATGGGACCAAAGCAGCACACAGCAGAAGCAGCTCTGCTGTCAGGAGAGAGAACTGTCATCAAATGGGGATGACAGAAGACAGGAGGGCAGGAGGCTGCTCATTGGGAGTGAGCACACATGGGGAACAGAAAAGCACAGAGTTGGCAGTGGTGGCAGGAGCATCCTTGCAGGTGGGAGATCATGTAAACCTAAGCTGAGCTAAAAAGACTTCTGCAAAGTGCATTAGTACATCCTGAAGCATCAGCAGAGAGCTTCGTTTTCAAAAAAAAAAAATCTCCTGAGGGCCATACCCAGGCAGTTCTCACATAAACAAGCCCACATGGGTGTTAAGTGAATCCAGAAAGGCATATTAAAGAAGCTGAAAGGAGGCCCATGTGCCAAGTGCCTGCGTGCCGCGGCCTGGTAAGTGCTGGTATGAAAAAAGCCTGCGTATGGCTTCCCAGGACGTGACCGGCATTTGACAGAGGAATGACTAACAGATTTTGTTTTCTCTCTCTCTCTCACTTTACCGCATGCTGTGCCACTCTGGATGTCCATGCTGTGCCTCCCGTCTCCCAGCCCAATGACAGTGATGTAAGTAGACAAAAGCTGGGGATGGGGAGGCATCCCACCGTGCCTTGCCACAGCTCGGTTCCGTAATTGTGCCATTTGCATGCCAGCATATTATAGGCACTGTCCCTCGTCTGTAATCACTGGAGACAGTCCAAACCTTTCATAGGCTGTGTTTGTATTCACAGTAATTAAGTGTCTTTGGCAAAGCCAAAAGTGCTCTGGGTCACAACATTTCAGGGACCTGACCAACAGCAGGAGGATGCTGTGAGGTAGGCTGCTCTCCAAGGAGCGAGCTGTGCCCATAAGGCAGTAGATGTGAGCTCAGAGTGACCCAGGAGCTCACATTCAGCTCTGCACCCACCTCAAGGGTTCCCTGCAAGCTGCTGGTGCTCTCAGATCAGGCTTCTTACCATGGTCCCATTGCTGCACATGCAGCCCAGCACCAGACACTGCTGGAACTTCTCCAGGTCTGGAAGAACAGCAGCAGCAGCAGGACTTGGTCCTTATGCTGCTGAGGAAGACGCTGAGAGGCACGAGCCCTTCTTGTGGGAAACGACTCTGGTTCACCTGTGTTTTTGTTCTGATTTCCAAACTCTAGGCTCTGTGTTATCCCCCAAGGCTGTAATAGTGGTTCATTGTGGCCATGTTTCTCTGCTGACCAAAGGAAGGAACACACCAGGGATGAAGTACAGGGCCACCTCCATGCATATGTCTAGGGAGACAAAACAACCCAATACTCTTTTGTGCTGGGGCAAGAGCGAGATGATGCTTACAACTGTGGCTAAAGGGATGTATTGAAACTGTCATACCTAGAACCTCAAAAAGCCAGTCGCATGAGCATGCGATATTTCAAAGCCACAGGGCTTGAAACGAAATCAGACATCTCCAAATGCCCCTTGAAGTTGAGCAGAGGGATGGAAACCTGAAACTATTGGATTTGTTCGGCAAAACTCAAGAGGAGAAACAAATTCTAACTGAAAGTAATAGTACTGTTGTGGGTTGAAATGACAAATTCACCTCTTATTACTAAGAATCATCCAGAAAGAGGTCTGGGGTTTATGTGTAAGGGTTGTGTGGAAATAAAGGGCAGCTGGCTGGGAGCAGACAGGCTACACACAACACATCATTGTCCTTCCCTGACCCCAGAAAACCTCTGGCAGAAAGGGGACCCCGTGTATGGAGATGACAACACCATGTCAGCTTTCTTCCCTCCGCTGCTAGAGAAAATAGCATTAAAAAATAACACAAACAGACAGACTCACACAGCCACAGCAAACTTGGAACAATTATTAAATCAATAAGCACCTGAAGGGTTTTATTACTCACCACTTAACCCGCTGTGTCCCCACCCAGTTCACTGTTGTGAAACACATGTCAAGTTCGGTACGCAGAAATCCTAAATGAAACAAATGGATGGTGCCTTGGGCTACATGAGCACCATTCACATCCGATTTTATCATTAGCTCTCTGGAGAATAAAGAAACCAACAGCAACAACAACAAAAAAATGCCTGCCTGGGAAGAATCCTGATCTAAAATATTATGCCATGTGTTTAGTCCAGATACCACCAGATGCTAAAATGTACACTGGTTTCTCACGGGTTTACAATAACCTTTGCTTTCACAGCCAGAGAGCTTGATGCTGCTCCCTTCATTAACAGGTCTCTCCTTTAAGTGTGTAGGTATGGCTGGAAGTGTGTCAGGCAGGGAGGTGCAGGATCAGAGCCCTCAGCAAAGGGGGACATTGCTCAGAGAGGTGGGGAATATACAGAGCCACAAGTGGCCAACTCGAGGAGTGGTGTTGGTGCATGCTGTTGAGCTTGTCTTGATCAAAACACCAGCTAAATTGCAGAGCTTTATGAGATGCTAGTATGGAGACCTTTAGCTCTCCCAATGGAGAGACTGTAAGATGAGATCATGCCATGGCTAACTCCCTGTTTTTCCTTTCCAGTGCAGTGCCTTGGATGGTGCCTGTCCACTAAGCTGTCAGGATGACGTAAGTTGCCCAGATTTCTTCTCTATGCTTGTGATGGGCATGATTAACTACCTGCTCCATGGAGATCTTTGTCTCCCCAAAAATCACGTAATGCCTGTCATCTCCTCACAAGAGGTCACATAGCTGGGGCAGGACCTCATAGTCTTAAGACACCTGCAGTTCAGAACTTCCCCTTAGCTGTGAGATGTCAGCTGAGCCCAGGCAGGGGCATGGCTATTCCAGCCAGTGACTATAAGGAGAGCTCATCTCCTCTAAGGCTGTCTCACTGGTGTCTAAGGTTGGCCAAAGAGAGTGGCTGTCAGCATGCCATACACACTGGACACCCCTCTCTGTATTTCCTCCACTGCTTAACCTTGGTCTCAGACATATTTGGGACAGGAGCTCCTCTGCCCTGGAGAGTGGGATCACCAGAGAATTGCCCTTCTCTGTTCATGTAGGATATTCTCTGCATCCTAGTGAGACCTAAAGGTTTTAATCTAAACTGTGCCTCCACCTCCTGCTCTGCAAAATAAAAATAAGATCAGCACTGATGATACTCAGTAGTGAGGAGAAGGTTATTTTGTGGGTGGTTATAAAACTCTGAAATCTGAAGATGGAGAGCATTAGATGCCATTTTATTAAAGAGAAGTGCTCTCCAAATACCCTGTCGTTTCCTGCAGGATGTCTCTTCTTCTTAAGAGTGCCTCAGAGCCTGCTAGGCCTGTACGCAGCCCTGGAAAGGGAAAATCTCTGCCACAAACAGCTCACAAAGTAAATACCTCAAAACAGAGGCAGAGAGGGGAACATCAATTGTCTGAAACCTGTGGTAGCTGAGCTGTGGGGCTAGGCATGGAAATGCTGAGGCTGTTGCCATAAGCACAAGCCCGCACTGCTCCATCCTGCACACAGCAGTACATACCAGACAACCATGGAAAATGCTGTCTTTAATGTTGCTTCTCTTTCATCTCTACAGATTCTGAATTGCTTCCTCATTGATAATAACGGCTTTATACTTGTTTCCAAAAGACCTACAGAGGTAAGAGAGCATAAGAGAAGTAGAGTGTGCTTGGTTTGTTCCTAAATAACCCACCAGAGCTGGTTAAAACAAATTAAGTTCAATTGTGTAATAAGGGTAGCTGGGGCATAATTAAATTCAGCTGTGTGGTGAGGGGGAAGCCTCCTGGCTGAGTGACAGCCGATCTTAGGTAAGGAAGAAGTTTGCTGTGATAAGGAAGGAAATAGTCAAAATATCTTATCAGAAGTGAGGAAATTAGCCTCCTTTCCCTTGGCGCAGATGCCACTGAAAGATGATCTGAGCCAGTCCCAGAGGGCAGGTGTGCCATGACAAGGGAAGGGAAAGGAGCATGCCTTTGAGCACATTTGAAGTCAAAGCACTCTTCAGGAGAGGAAACTGAGCACACAGTAAGAGCAAAATGCCAAAGGCAAAAAGGAAGATGAAATCATTTAAACAAATTGGAAACGGGAACACACCTGAAGAGCTGGTGGATTTACTCACAGAGGCAAAAGGAGTAAGGAAAAGGACTTTGAATAGTAATAAAAAAATAAGCAACAGAAGTTGTTTCCTCTCCTCCTGCTTCCAGCACCTCCATGACCATTTCTACGGAGCTGAAGGGGTAGAGTTTGTGATGTGACACCCAGTACAGCCTGGATAAAGGCAATACTACCAGCCAGTGCACGGTTTAGCTATACTTTTCTGCTTTCTGGCAAATTCACCACAGAGCTACTTGTTTCATAATAATAAAAAGCCATAGATTTGGGTGTCAGAAAGTGATGTGTTGGAACAGTCTCTTAAACTAGAAAACTATAAGTTAATAGCAAGAGTGGGCTTATAGAAGACATGGGAAGTGAAGCAGATTGGTTACTGATAAAAGCATGGAGTTTCATTAAAATTGCCATAGTACAGTAGTTAACAAATACTGTATGCATATTTCTGAAGGGCAGTAGATCTGGATCCAGAAATTACTTTCTTCAAGATGTGAACAGGTTGAAATAGAAATTAGAAATAAAGTAACAGAATGCCTGATGGATGTGACTGAGACAAGCAGCGCAGCTTCTATAAAGGAAGAAAACCTGCCTTATTAGCTATAGTTCTTTGAAAGTGTAAGTAAGTCACGAGATAAGGGAGAATGGATGACCTGCTGCATTTCAGTTTTTCTAAGAGCCTTGAACAGACTCCATTTCCAAGAGGCTGTTAAAGAAGTTCTGGTTAAAGAGTGAAACATGAAGTAGCGCCATTGGTCTCAAAGTAGATGGGACAGAAGAGGAATTTTTAGATGGATATTTAGACAGAAAACATCCGCTGTATGAGTCTCAATGTTTCCCATGTGGACTTGTGTTTGTTAGTGTGTTCAGAATAGGCTGACAAAAGAAAAAGGTGAGATGGTGAATTCGGCAGGCACTACGCAATAGGTTCAGAGACGCCAAGATGAGAACTGTTGAGACTCACGAAGCAAAATAAATTACCAACATAGTCGCACCACTGGGTGATACAGACATATATCAAGGGGGACATACTGCAAGGAATAACCAGCCTTTTTTCTATGGAGAAAGTGACCTACCCAGCACATTGGATATTCCAGTAACAGTGCCTCTTCAGTGACATGGTGAGCCAAAGAAAACGCAAAGAAAACTTGAAAATAAAAGGAAGAAAATACTGTCAAGTTGTATTGGCTCCCTACTCTGGGAGGCCATGTCCTGCTGCATGTTTGGGGTGGGCTGGTAGTCTTCAAAGTTACTAGTTCACCCTCTGACCCCTGTTGCATTTTCAAAGGCACTTTACTGAGTACTGTAGCACGTGTCCCATAGGCAAATGTGGCTGCACCCTTTAGGTACTTCGTGTACTGTTCATCTTCAACAACCACCCTCCTGAGTTCTATCTCATTATTTTTCCTGCATCTTATGGAAAATGAATTTTTCAAAAAGCTCGTCTCTGAAAGATCTGACTAGCAGAAACATGGCATTATAGTGGATTTGGGTAAATTATAAACATTATCCACTTGCCTCCAAGATCAGGCATTTTGGCAGGCACCAGAGCTGTCATCCATCCCTGCTTTTACCTCCCCTGACCTCAGCGAGTTTGTCACTACTTTTCTTCTGATTTCTTTATTGTCTTCCAATTACTGCTTTTATTTCCCAGTGGCACCATGACTGTCCACACTGTTAAACCCTACAGGGAATTCAAGACAGCAGCAGCATTAAATTAATACCTCGGGTTTCATAGCCTTACTACCTGAATATTGCTGCGTGTGATCTCTTGATGCTATGTGGCCTTCCCTGCTCCATCCCACGCTCTTCCTTCAGTGTATTCTTTAACATAATGAGAAAAATAAATTAAAAAAAATCCCGTAGCTGGATTTTTATGGGCTTTTTGCCTTTCTGGAGAAGTCAGCTGTTTCACTGCCCTCCCTCCCAGCCTCATACAAGACACCAGCAAGAGTGGCTCAGCTGCATGGGTCAGCATTTCAGCCCAGCAGTAGGGAGAAAGGCAGCTTGCTCACACACTGCCTGTTCTACCCCACCGGCTAGGATGGAAGGGATCTTATTGGATGCCAAAGAAGCAAAGGTGCACAGGCAAGCCATCCACTCTGCTGTGTCACACCAGCTGTGGGGGCTCCAGCACGATCAAGGCCCCACAAGCATCCCTGCTTCCCCAAGGAAGGCAGCGGAGGATTTTTCACATCCTCAATGCCTCCTTCCTGGAGCAAAGTGCAAGCTAAGAATAGTGGATTGGTGCCAAAGTGCCTGTGTCCTTATAGGCCCCAGGTGAGCAGCTGTTGCTGGAGACCTGCTTTGGGGGCTCTGAGATGTTTTTCTCCATCTCTCTTCTCGCTCCCTTGGTGCCTTCAGCCTGCTGCCTGCCTGGGTGACTGCACTGGAAACCAGAGCAGTTTCACACAGGAATGGGGTGAGGACAGCCTGGCTCAGGCTCTGCCTCCCACCACCTGTGGAGTGAGGAAGTGGCATGGGGAACCAGCTCTAACAGTCTCCACCTGAGGACAACAGGAAGCTTACTGGCAGCCAGAAGCCACCAAAGAAGAAAGAGGGTCTCATGATTTTAATGAGTGACAAGTTGGAAACTCACTGCAGGATTTCTTGGGGAAGAACAGGTAATCTCTTAATTTGGGCTAATCCCCCCATCCAGATTTGTCACAGAGGAAAGAGTTAATGGCCAGAGACAGGAGAAGGGAGTGGATGAGGAGGAGAACCAGGTGATTTAGGGCAGGAGAGGAAGGGAAAGGAAGTGGCAGGCCCAGGCTGTGCTGCAGTGAGGGCTACCCCATGCTGTGTTTGCCCCTGATGGTGTTTGCAGCTGTGGCCCCCTACTTTTTCAGCCACCTTTCACTGCCAGCCTGATGCACAGCTGTGGATCACAGGTCTGGAGCTTCCTCCACCTGTTGAATCCAGATGTCCCTTCACTCACTAAACCACTTTCTGTAGGACTGTTGCCTTCTCCTTGTGGCATTTCACAGGGTATGCCTGCAAATTCTGCTCAGGTGGGACTCCAGGGGACAGGGTGCAGGATGACAGCTAAAAAGCCAAGATCCCACCAGGGCTGAGCAGAGGCTGTGAAAAAGCAAGGGCTGGTTTTCTTGGAGCCATGCAGTGAGGAGGCTACCCGTTTGCCCAAACCCAGGCCCATTTGGCAGATCCTGTCTGCCTACAGCTTTTGTGTATACCAAACAAGCAACTTGCTCAATGAGCCAGCGAAACATGGACACATACACGTCTGTGAGCAGCAATGTACCTTCTGAGCCATATGTATGCTCTGGGATGCATCTCTTTCCAGCACATAGCCTGTATGGTTTCAGCTGTAGGGGGATGTGATATACAGCATGTGTCATGCAAGATGTCAGAGGCGATGCTTTGTGTTGTGAACCTCTAAAATTGCAAGGGCCTGTGGAAATCTGCCCAGAGCTGGGAGTTAGGAGAAGCACAGCAAAGGGATGTCTGGGAGAGCAGCAGCCAGCCACTGGAGGAACCAGGCTGTAATGAGAGCTGCTTTGCAAAATGTCACTTCAGTACAGGATGGCTTTGGTCTGAGCCAAGTGATGCTTTCCTGTGTTACTACCTGCACAGGGTACCTAAAACAGCACCGAGCTTTGAATGTCTGATTTGGTGTTAGAAGCCAGTTTGCTGATGTTTTTCTGAAGACATTCCCTAAGCCTTACTCTCAATTATACCCATAGCTCCTCATACTTGTACCTGTAGGAACGACATCCTACCTGGAGAAACTCCATCAGGCATCAGCATCTCTGGACAGGGTAGGCCACATTTACAGTCCTGCAGTGGCCACCTGCCCTTGCCACACTGACTGCAGCTTGCCCTGCATTAAATCCCACGGCTCAAGCTCCTGCTGGGGCTGCAGACTGGTATTAAATGGAAGCAGCTGGCCTCCTCACCGCCCTAATCAGATTGAAAGAGCGAGGGAGGTGAAAAAAAAGTTAGCGCTTGCTCAGACACATTTGACTATGTCTGAGACGATTACAGCCTAAATGCTCAAAGAGGAGTTGATGTTCAGTATCAATTTATACAGTGAAACTCCTTCTAAAGCCTGTTGGGAAGAGGCTCATAACCATGTAACACTACTGTTGGATGATTACCATATGATCTTAGGTAAATCTGCCTAAGGGTTAGGGTTTTTTTAATGGAAATGCCCCACTCAAATAAATGAAGTCATCTGTCATCTGCTAATATGTGCTAAATGATTACTAGCCAATCAGTGGAAAAGTAAAATGTCTCCCCAAACTGTGTGAACACTTCCATAACATATGGGAGCTATTTACTGGGTTAAGACCCACAGCCCAGGAAAATAGATGGTAGACAGCCTGTATCTGCATTTTTATTATTTATGAGCGTTTTATTTACTCACTTGCAAGCAAAGGAGTGGACTTGGCAGATTTTAAGCTTTTTAGTAATAGATTCATCATGGTTTAGTAATCAGGAAAGCCAGAACTGTTGTTTGTTTGAAGAAGTCCTTAGAGCAGAGGCTCCCAGATTTGGGATTGGGCCTGCATTTGAGGTTATTGACTCCAAAATGTAAATGGGACCAGAGGACCACAAGCTCCACTCAGGCATGCAAGTGGGATTTGGGAGTTGTTGCCCCCCAAATGCAACCTTTGCTAGGGCAGAGTCTGTGCCAATGCCTAGTTCGTAAGCTAAAGGGATAGGTTGGTGTGTGTTGTGCTGTTTGTGCTACTGCCTGCTCGGAACTTCCACAGCAGTGAGTTGTAAAATTGTGTTAGCTACCTAGATAAATGTGTATGGCATGAGTCATTAACCTAGGGTGGCAGAAGAGCAGAGGATTCCAAAGCCATTGTGACCACAGGCTGGCAGAGACTCAAGCATAAGAGACTTGGGTGTTCACATCCAAAGAATGTGAATTCACAAAAAACCCACAGGAGAGCCCAGGCTCCTGCTGAATCAACATGCCTGGGTCTCTGCAGCTTGAGAGTCTGCCTTTTTCCATCACAAGCTGCAGGAACTTACGTGGGCTAAATAATTTCCAAGCATGCTAGGAACAGTGCAGGATGCCCAGCTGGTGATGGGGGAAGTCCTCCCTCAAGCTTTCCAGCCAGCCAAAGGACAAAGCTCGGCATTACTTCCTTATAAAACACTCCTTATGTATAATAGGCCTTCAGACAAACTGGATGGGCTGAAGCCATTGAGCACTGGGAAATTTTACTGTTGACAGTTTATTTTAGTTTTCTCCTTTCTTGTGCTTGCAGACTGGAAAATTTTTTGGTGCAGTGGATGGTTCAGTGATGACCCAGCTACTAAACATGGGCATGTTCAGGCGGTAAGTGGGGGATCTCTGCGCTGTACTTCTCTTTTTTTTCAGCTGGTGTGTGGGTCAGAACATATTGGTCCCCATAAGCAGTGCTTGAGGAGGGGAAAATGCATGTGCTGATGCACGTGGCTCTTACTTTGCTACAAAAGTTCCTTGAGCTACCTGCCTCCTCCCCTCATTTGCTCAGCCATCGTCACCACACACCCTGTTTCTTCTCATCTCCTGCTCTTCCACCTGGTGCAAAGCATGGAGATAGTAACTCCCAATCTCTGTGTGGCCACAAAGCAGCTGCTCCTCTGTCTTTTATGGGGCAAGATCCTATGGGAAACACTTCTTAGCATTTTGGGTGAAGTCCTTCAGTTCGTCCTACCACTTGGAAAGCCTTTCTGTGGGCAATTATTTGAAAGACCCTCCGATGTATCATTGTAATGGGGTTGAGCATATTTTTCTCTCTCTCTCCTAAAAATACCTCCGTTTATCTCACCACTCCCCCAACCCATGTGAAAAGAGAGTTCAGAGTTTCGGTGGCTTGAAAACAGGAACTAGGAGGACCTGAGGTAGATGATACAATTACCATTCTCTTGCTTCAGAGCCTGCTTTACTTACCATCTGAAATTAGAGACATCTTTCCTCCTGTGCTGACCCAGTTACAGGAATCTGGAGCCTGGGTTTCTCACTTTGCAAAATCCAGCACTAGCCAAACAGCAAAGCCACATGTAAGCAGGCCACTTCTTTAGTTCTTCCACAGAGGAAATCTTTTTAGAAGAAGTGGTGCACACTCACATGTGTCTCCTAGACAGTTGCATTGTTTGCTTTTGACTGCTTGCTCCTTTTGTTTTGATTGCAGGGTGACCATGTATGATTATCAAGCAATGTGCAAAGTACCCTACCATCACCACAGCGGTGCCCGGCCTCTGCTCAATGTACGTATCTGTTGGCATGCAACTCTCTCTGGGCTTGGCCATGGAGGCTTTCTCCTTAGGACATCTCCAACACCTTGATGTAGCATGTTCCCCAATAGAGCTTAGTAGTTATTTGCTTTCAAGTGATGGGGATGTCCAAAGTCATCTAAGGCAGATTTCTGAGGCAGTGATGGCCACTGACAGTGGTTTCCAATTCAGCTTTCTATTGGCATATAGCATCTCGCAGAAAATCAGGACCAGGGAGACAAAAGGAACTGGCTTCTCCTAAAAGCTGAGGTACCAGCTTGCAGCTGAAATGAATAGAAATGCTTTTTACAGGGCATGTTTTTTCTCAGCAGCCCAAAAAGGAGAGTTGCCCTGTCAAGGAAGAGAGCACCTGGGAGAAAGCTGTCATCCTCTCAGAGAAACATGAGTGGGCTTGGAGTAAGAAAGTGAAGGGTTAAAGCTGCTGACAAAAGCTGATGGCCCAAGGCACAAGCTGTCAGAGTGGATAGTTTTGACAGTACCCAAATGCAACCTCTCTTTAGTCTGATACAAACCAATAGCCTAATCCCACTCTGCCTTCCTAACCTGACCTCAGCTAGGCAGAATGAAGTAATAACTCAACACTTCAGACTAGTTGAAACAACCTTAAACTGGTGTGTATTCATTGCTGTTATGACTGGGATTTTTAGTACTTTAAAATGTGGTGTGCTGGAAGTACATTCTACAGCATGACAGGGTCCTTTTTTTTTTTTTCCAGTAAAAGAATTCCAACAGAATCTTACTTTTTAATAATGCGTTACATTTTTAACAATATATATCAGTTTTGGCAATAGCTATACTTAGGCAGGATAGATAAAATGTTGTGCTTGCAGTGAAAATATTTGCTTGATCATATACTGGAGAATTTTGATTCCTTAAAGAAATGTCACAAAATATGACTTATTTTGGTTGAAGATAAGTCAGTTAGCAGTAGTGGAACATTATTTTGTGTCCTGTGACTACTGCATCTGTTTTGGGTTTGAGGGTATGGCCATGATTATGAGAGGGAGAGATGAAAATTAGACATGGTTACCACAAAGAAAAGAAGCAGCAGGATCCTCTGTAGATGAACTATCCCTGGAACAATGCTGGATTTCCAATTTGTAGCTGAAAAGCAGGAGGATGATAGAAGTCATGCCATCTTGAGGGAAAGCTGGATGAAACCACAGTTAAGCATAATCAATCAGTGGCAGATAATACTAAATCCTGGGCAATGCTGTAGCTTGTCCCAGAAACACCACTTGCTATCAGAAAATAAAAGCATCCGAAACTGGTGGTGTCCCATTTAGCTGTGTTTCACTCCTGCTCTGAGCTCTCAAGGTCGTCCATACTGGAGAGAAATCATCAAGCAATTACATCTTCAAAGTCCTTCATACATTTGTGATAAACTCCCTGACCCTGATGGGGAGGGATTGAGAAGATATTATTAGTAGCACGATAGCTCGACTAGCTTTTGATGTATTTTGAACATTTTCCAGTGTTGCCCAGGCCTTGAATTTCCAGCCTGTCTTCAAGAGCACTGATCAGTGGAGGGAATTGGTCTGAAACGTGGGGTCCTGCATAACAATTATAAACTCTCTGACCAGGTCCTTATGGTATTTCTCATTTCTTCTTTTGTTCTCCAGCCAATTTATGCCTTTCTAGCTGCAGTGAAATGGCTGATAAGTGATTTCCTCATGTGAGTACCAAAAGATGGGGGTGTTTTGGAGGCTCAGACCAATGGGGGCAAGAGCTGAGAAAGCTGCAAGCAGAGGCCCCCACGTAGGGCAGTGCTCTCAGCCTTCTCCTGACATTCAGCTCAGCGCCTTGCTCCTGGGAGACAGAAAGCTATTACTATTCCCATTTTGCAAACGGAGAGGCAGAGGCCCAGAGCAGGTCTGGGATTTACCTGAAGTCACTCAGTACAAAGTGGCAGAGTCAGAAATAGGACTCGGGTCTCCTGGGGCCCCATGCGGATCCTTGATGCAAAGTCCTCTTGCCTGTCTCCTTTACCTGTGATGAGCGAATGCACACCTTCGCCTCGCAGGGGGCAAAGGTTGAAGGAGGGAAGCCAGGAAGCTCAGGTCTGAGAGACAGGCAAGGGAGAAGAGAAGGGAGGCCTTGAATCAAGCTCTGGATTCAGAGTTCACCTCAAACTACTGGGGGGAATTGGAGTTCAAGTTCAAGGTAGGATGAAAGTGCTGCTGCTCAGCTTGCTGGGCGTGCAAAAAGGCAAGGTGTGGGAAAGATCCAGCTCTGAGGGCTTGAACATAATTCATAATAATTCCATGTGATATGCAGTTACTTCTGTGTAGCCAGAGTACAGGCTCCCTGATGGCCATCTGTGCCTGCTCCTCAAGTGGGTCCAGGGACTGAATGCCCTCCCAGCCTCAGGGCTGCCATACTCGGTCCTTCCTTTGCTGGCATGGCTCCCTCACAGCTTGTACTTCAAGTAAAAGCCCATTCATTTATTCAACAGTACAGATCCCATGACACAGGGCTACACTCTCATCATGTGGAGAGGAAAGAAAAAAAAAAAGTTGAAAATAAACCACCTCAGACTTCCACTGCCAGCAAATTTGTAGTAAACATTTTAGAACTGATACTCACTGGGCAACAGGGCCATCTCTGTGACACCTGCATCCTTCCAGGCTGCTGAAAAAGCATCCTCTGTTCTTGCTCTTTTGACAGCTTCCTTTTGGAGTTTAACATGAGTAGCTTCTGGCACTCAGACAACTTGGCAGATGGTGAGTACACAAGAGTCCAGCCACCCCATAGCACATGAGTGTGACAGCCACTGGTGGCAGAAGAAGCTGGATGAGGAAGCCTGGCTTCATGCAAGGAGCCTGCCTTCTGCCCTGCCATCCCTCAATGGACACTGGAATCAAGCTTCCAGGTCCCACCACCACCCCATTTCCCTCCACTCCCACCCCCATTTCAGTCTGCCACAGCACTGGAGGGGTCAGAGTGAGGTGTGTGCAGCTTGGATCATACTGCTTGCTTTCCTTAGGTTAACTGCTGGGGTAGGGGGAGGCTCTGCTCTCCAAGGACCTCCACCCAATGTGCAGTGGGATGAGAGAGACTGGGATGAGAGAGACTGTCAGCTGCAACGCCCTTTGGTTGGAAAGACTCCACTCCAGTTGTTCCTGAGGGTGGCTTACAGGACGGGACAGAGCAGGGCTGGAGCAGCAGGCTCTCCAGAACCTAACAGAGGTGCCAGGAAGCTAGCCAGAAACCTGTTCTGGAGGGTTGGGAGGGTCTTCTCTTGCTCACTGGAGCCCTTCTGGAGGAGAGAAGGTGGTGGCGCATGGTATTGCACAGCAGCTGGATGCAGCAAAGGGCTCTATCTGAGCTAAAATCCAGGGACTTGCGCTGAAGCTTGTAGTGCTCCCTGCTAAAACAACCCAGGAGTCTCTGACTCCCCATCCCTGCCCCACAGGCAGGAAGGATGTTGATGGTCCTCTGGTGACCCAAAGGGAAAGATGAGTGCTCTGCACAGTAGGTGCCATTATTACATCCTCTCTACTTATTCAGCACAAATGGTGCTTTCAGTAGACTTAGTGGTACCTTCCCTGCTAACTGTGGGGCTGAGTCTTCTGCACTGAACTCACCTGGTGTAATGGGGAAACAGTCATTTTTAGAAAGCGAAAGTTTCTTCTAGTTAGAGAACCAGCCGAATGTCTGGGTGCTGTCTATGTTCCACTCACCTCCAAAGAAGATTGCCAGAGTCACAGTAGTAGTAGTAGTAGTCAGTAGGCAGTAACAGTCACAGCCATCCTCTGTGTGGTCCTGACTGCTGCTTAACACAGACGAGGGTAATGGGAGTGCCTCCCCACAGAAATGGGTGGGGAAGCATCAGATGTACAAATGCAGTACTTAAGGCAGTGCTGGAAGTATTGCTCTTTCTGGAGGACAGACCGACCTGGTGCTTGTGCAGGGAGCAGCTGTGGATGCTAAACGGCTGCAGTTTTTATGTAGTCTTTGCTTGAGGAGATGTGAGGGAAAAGTGGGG
>VZRU01018536.1:218761-281138 GCA_013398155.1 Pedionomus torquatus
GGGGGGGGTGTCTCACTGCTGTCCTGCTCATCACCATTTCCTTTTGTGCTTTCTTCGTCTCTCTCCCACATCACCTCCATGGCTGCTGTGTGCAAATCCATCTCTTCACTGCCTTGCCATCATGTGAAACTGTCATGTGGCTCCATCTTCATTTTTGTCTCTGTGTGTCATGCAACTTTTCCAGCCAAGGCTGTCTTCCATCACTGTAAGTAGAACGATTTAGCAATGAAAAGAGAAGGATTTATCTAGAAATCCCAGGCTAGGAAAGACTGGATAATGGGGAACTTGCAGGAATGTGTAACAGGGACAAGGCAGAGCCTGCACTGTAAAGAAAGAAGCGATGCTGTTGCTCGTTTAGCTGGCTGAGCTGGTGATTGAAGGTCTGTCACTGAGAAGTCAATAAAAGAAGGGACACACCAGCCTCCTCAGTGACTTCAGGCACAGACAAAACTGTCTCTCATTACTGTGGCATAGGTGGGCCCATAGCCTGTGTAGCATGGCACATCCTTCACTTTGCTTCCCAGCTGCTCTGTTCTTTTCAGTTGTTATGCCGAAAGCAAAGATCAACCTGTGCATTCTTGCAGGAAAAACTATATGCGTCTTGTAAACTTTAGATACTAAGAGGCAACTTAAGTCTTTTTTTCCACACCCCATGCCTTAGCTCCTTCTGATGAATACCAGCCCAGCTCCAGGATAACACAGAATTACTTTCAAGCAGTTCAACTGATAAGTATATGCTCTAGCTCATAAATCCGCTCCTACAGGCAAGTTAGAAATCCCTCTAAGACAGAGTCCAGACTGTGGCTGTGCTTGTATCTCATTGCTTCCATATCTAGCTTGTATTCACTGATTTGCTCTCTGCACAGCAAGACGTATGTGTGAGACAGAGATAGAGAAACAGAGACGGTTGGAATGTGTCTTACTGTATGGAGAAGAGGAAGAGAAAGAGAGTGTGGCTATGGACTGAAAAAAAAAAGAAAAAAAGTGTCCATATGTGGGGGAGGGAGTAGCAGGGTGGAAGAATACTATTGGGGCTGGAAAAAATGGATTGCACATGTTGTTAAGAATGGGCTGTAGGTTTTTTGCCAGAGATGTTAACATTTTCTTGACTGCCTGCCAATGCTGGTGTATGCAAAAAGTATGGAGAGAAGGAGACATTTTGTGAGAGGGGAATTGAGCACACATTTATTCAGGGATATGTGCAGAGGAATTAACGGTTGGGGATCTAATGCCTGACTGTGCACCTCTGGCTCTGCAGCGCTGCACCTATTTCTGCTTCCCAATTTCTCTTACTTTATGGCCAAGACTTGCTGTTGGAATATGGGCATGATGTATTCAGACTGCACCCATCAGGCAAATGTGCTTTTCGGAGGTGGTGAGAAGACATGTTTGTTTCCACAGATTTTTCACTGCTCTCAGCATCTCATTCCTCTCTCTGTTTGTAAGGGTTTCTGCTTTTATGGACATCACCACAGGTTTGAAAGCCTTTAATTAAGCCAAAAATACTTCCAGTCAAGGCGTGCAGCCTAGAAAGGACTATTTCTACAGCTCTGTAGCTCAGAAAAGTTTCCTTTTGACTGCATGGTATTATACTCAGAGGGTATTTTGCAGGATAACTGAGTGTTTTGTATTTGTAGCTAAATGGCAGATTTTGTCTTGTGTATTCCAGAGTAAATCCACTGACTTGGGTGCAGTTATCCATGATTTATGCTGGTGGGAAAGAGTTCACAATCTGGGCTGTATAGTTCATAACAAAGCGCAGCGGCTGCCTTTGCTACTCAGAAGGATTGGTTGCCAAATGTCTGACAAAGTCTTTCTGGAAGTGCAGATGGTAGCAAAGACAGCCTGGAATTAACTCACTCTTTGCTACAAAGTTTGCAATTTGTTATCAGCTCCTCTGGCTGTTTACTAATCCCTGACCCCCAGACTCTCTGAGTGCTGATAACATTTTGATGTCCAGCATGTGCACTCAGAGGCTCAGCCCAAGCGTTTTGCTGATGATGTACGTGCTACTGGGCTCCTCTGAACTTCTTGATACTGCTGCAGCTGCACTGCTTCCAAGCAAATTAAGCGGCAGTAGGTTTAAGCATAATCTCTGTCATAGGTCTTGCCTCTGTGCAGAAGTTAGGAGATTTTAAAGTGGCTTCTTTTCATTTACCCTTTGCCAAGAAACAGATTTAAGATGGTCTGTGTGGGGGACTTGTGCCAATTTAGCAGAGTTTAAAAATACAGCTTGGTGCACATGATGAGGTTAACCCAGAGCAAGTCAAATTGCAGATGTTGGTGAAAGGCTCAGACAGAAAGGCAGCCTCTGTTCATGACTTAGCCCATACTGCCAAGTGGCAAGAGTGCCCCTGAAGGGACTAAACCCAGTGCACTTCCCACTGCTTACCTCCAGATGTGCTGGCTGATCCTGCGAATGCCACCACGGTGCAGTTTAGCCTAGGATTACTACTCAAGTGTTGCCTCTCTGGTTCTGTGTCCAGAGCTGAGGTGCAGACAGCTCTTACCCATATGTGCGGGTCAGGCCAATGAGCAGAGCTGGCCGTGTTTGTCCTGCGTGTGGTTCATGCCTTTCCCCTTGAGGGCCCAGTTTTCCAGGCCCACCAAGTCCAACACAATGGCCCTGATTCAACACTGACTGAGGCTGGCAGGCCTGAAATCTCCTTCCATCCCATATTTTCCAAGCCGATGGTCTGATTCTTCCCCTTCCTGCACCCCATCTTTCATACCACTGGTTTTTATATGGATTTAACTCTATCCACTTCGATGGCACTATATCAGGAAAATGGAGCTAGTGGAGAATGTCATTCTTTGACAGAGACAGGGCAAAAATGAGGACCTGGAAGAATTCTCTGAAATGTCAGGACCCATTGCCACTCCTGCCATGAGCAATGTACTAAACTTTTGCAAGCAGTAGTGCCCCAACTTTATCAGGTCACCTTTGTGGTCACCACAGCTGTTCTTCTGAGCAAGAGCCAGCACAGTCTGTTGCCAACAACTGTGCTCCAGTGACAGCCCTGGTCACTCAGCGCTGCAAATCCAGGGGTAACACAACAGGACTTTGATTGTTCATGGCTGAGGGATCAATGTGCAGTTTTGCTACAACCATATCACTAAAACTGTCCGTCTCTGGCCCAGACTACTGGCCAGACAGCCACCTGTTTCAGAGTTTTCCCAAGCACTAGTACAGTGAATTAAGGCTGAAGGAAAGGGCTCCCACTCTGTTCCTCGTATCCCTTTAGAGTACTAGGGACTGCACTGGCCAGAGTATGATTACCAGCCTTGGAGCTGGTCTGAGCTGGAAACCAGCTTCTCTCCTTACAGCATAAGCAGGAATATTCTGCATGTTTCATCAGAAATGTCTAAGCCTTTGAAATTCATCTCAGTAATAGGGTCTTCAATTGCTCATCCCAAATGTCCTCTTAGGGCTGTTCAGTCCCGTAACAGGTACTAGTCAGAGGCATTCTCCATTAGTAAAAATGGGAGAGGCTTTTCCATCCTTTTGAAGTGTGGGGTTTTGGGTGCAGTGCCTGCTAGCACAGAGGGATGGCAAATGGTGACAAGGCACAGCCAGACACCTCCTGGCTGCTCGAACGTGAAACAACACATTTAGTTGATTAGTGTGAATCCAGGGTGAACACAGAACAAGGCATTGGGCTAAAATCAAGTCCTGTATGCTTTTAGACCTGTGCAAAATGAACCTAACCGTGATACCCAAAGGTAGGTCCCATAGTCAGGGAGGATTTAAGTAGGAGGCTGCCTTGTGAGTGCCTTTTTTTAAGAATTCAGAAGAAAAGCAGAAGACGCAACCACCAGGGACTCTGTACTGCAGGGAGGTGTTTGAGTACCCATTATATGCACCTGGGGAAGGCATTAGAGGGGAGACTGAGCTGCAGCTCCTGGCTGATGTCTTCTGTCACCGGAACATCATGGTGGAGAGAAAATCGTACAAAAACCTTCCAGCTTTTCTCTCTCTCACATAATCCACATTGTTTAGACAGCAAGCTCTGCAGGGTGGTGCCTGCCTCTTTCTGTGTGCTCCAGCAGTGTCAGGGGAGAGGAGACCGTAGCTCTCAGTGAGGGTTTTACAGTCATGCAAATTACCTGTGAGAATCATAGATGCCCTCTTGGTGCCTTCTTACCATATATTTACTGATTGAAACCCACGTTGCTACATTTTTCTATAAGTCTTCAGCCCTGCTGCTGCAAGGGATAAGCTCGTCATCCTCTACATCAGAAGGATTCTCTGCCTTACCCATTCCCCCCCCCGGCGGGGTTGCCTACAGCCGCTGTGTGGGTGGAGAGCTGTGGAGCCCGTCGTGCTCAGACCCAAAGCCGATGGAGAAACCATTTCTCATACTTGGTGTTGGCTGAGCCACAACCACCTCTCCCCTAGCAACAAAGCCTCGCGTTTCTGTCGGCGACATTCCCCTCTGTCTTACAGAGGCAGGAGCTGGCTTTTGCTACCTCCGACTGCAGAAAATAATTGCCAGAAGGGCCCAAGGTAATAGTTTCAGGCAAAGCAGACTTTGCTGAACTCCTGAAAAGGATGGCCTTGCTTCTCAAGGGAGGCTCAGTAAGGCAGTTCAGCTCCCCTTCATCCTCAAATTAGTTTGGGAGTCCCACAGAGTGTGACTGATGAGTGATGGAGCAGCTGCTCCCTGCCTCTGCGTTGGATGGCTCCCTCCAGGAGCCACTGCCAAGCATTAGCCAGGTCTCTGCTGGTCCTCAAGAGCCATCGTCTGCTTCCCTGTGTTCTCAGGCCAGATCTGTTTGCTGGTGATGTTTTCTTTTTAATGTGACACATGTTCAGCCCCTCAGTTTGCCCGGCATGGGCTCACTCTGAAATGCCAGAGGGCTCAGGAAAGATCGGCAGTTGATGGAGAACCCCACTACAGACACAAAAGGGCCCCTTGGGGCAGATCCCTCAGCATGGGCACTGAAGACCAGCCCCGTCTCAGCTTTTAACGTTAAAAAACCGCATGAACCAGGGCTGGGTGAGGCAGGAGGGACTTTATTGATGCTGATGTTTTGGTAGACAACCCTTTGAACACAGGGGTACCGGTGTCTAAATACCCATGCATAACCGGTCACAGGGATCCCTGGAGAGATGCAGCCACTGCAGCCCCATGGCTACAGCTTCAGCAGGGCAGGGTCTAGCCTGGCTTCGGAAAGGCAACTGAGAATACTGGGCACATTTCTCACATAGGCTGGTTTTCCCACACCACCTAGTGGGAGCAGGCATCACTGCCTGGCTGCTTTCTGCAGCATCTCCTTCCCCTTCTTCTCTAGTAGAATCCTGCTCCTGGCCACTGTTGGAGAGGGAGGATGCAGAACTGCTCCTCCAGCCTACATCACCAGTCTTAAATGCTTCCATCTCAGTGCAAACTGTTTCTATATGGTCCTCTGTCCTTCCTTTCTCACCCTGTCTCCTTACCGTCACAGCTCACAGGCACAAGAAGCATGACACCTTGCAGCCCTGTGACACGGAGTACCCCGTTTTCGTGTATGAGCCAGCCATCAAGGAGACCAACGGACTGATCGAGTGTGGAGATTGCCAAAAGTAAGAATCATAGCTTCCCTTCCATTTGGGGGCTCCCCAGGCCATGATGGCACCTGAGTCTTGTCACAGAGCCCATTGGTGATGGCAACTACCTGAGGAGAGTCACCAGCCCATCATATGGCCACTGCCACTGCCACAGCTCTGGCCACAGAGCAGAGCTAAACAGCCATGCTGGACAACAAGGGGGTGAAAAGACTGAGTTACAACTTATTGATACATGAGAAAAAAAATTAAAACCATCTGTTAATAAGCAGAGATGGCTGTAGAAGAAGGGAAAGAACATTTAAAAATATATATATCTCTTTCCATTCCGCAGATTTCAGAGAGGAACCTTTTCTTTTTTTTTCACATTTCTGGCAAAGGTTTTCTCTTTAGAAAAATTTCCTTTTTGCAATGCTTTCGTCTTTCCTTTTCCTTTTTGTATTTTCCCTCTTTTCTGTTTTTCTACCAAAAAAAAAACCCAAAAACAAAGCAAAAAGAAAAAAAAAAAACAGGGGGGGAAGAAGTGTTAAACTGAGAGAAATGAAAACTCAGGTTCCCTTTTCTAATTTCCATTTTCATTATAAGAAAGTGAACAGTCCAAAGTAACAGAAAAGTCATTGTGAAAAGAGGCTGTTTTCAGCAGTTGCACAGCACCATCAGCAATCACGTGCAGAAAGGTGACAGAAAGCTTAATTTCCACTGGTCCAGCTTTTCCTAGCATGAGGCATCCAAAAAGATCTGACTAGAATCCTGCTATAAAAAAAGTACCCAAGCCTACCTAGTCTGACTTGGACCAACTGCAGGAAAGACTTAAAGGTTAGGAAAACAGCCTGTGCTAGTCAGCATGACTTTAGGAAAACCAGGCCTTGCCAAACATTGTTTTAAAAGAAGAGATTGCAGATTTGGTGGCAGCAAAGTATTGTATAGGTGCAATAAGCTCTGGGTGGATCCAGAGAGAGCTGAGTGCCCCAAACTGGCCGGTTTGTGCGTTAAGCTGTTGATGCAGCGATCTCTGCCATGGATGCAGCCTGGGGCTAACCCCTCCTTGCTGCAGTGTCTTCCCCTCACTGGAGCCTGGCACCCATGTCCCCCTCCCTGGGAAGGCTGGCAGAGGTATCCACCCTGGGTATTTTGTACTGTGGTGGTTACAGCAACCTCCTGAGTGGTAGGAGCTGGAGTGGAGCTGAGTAATTTCAGGGTAATGAGCCTTTTTCCTTTGTATGAGATGTAGTGTGGTGAGCAGGACTAGGGAAGTGATTGTCCCCCTGTACTCAGCACTGGTGAGGCCACACCTTGAATACTGTGTTGAGTCTTGGGCCCCTCACTACAAGAAAGACATTTTGGTGCTGGAGTGTGTCCAGAGAAGGGCAACGAAGCTGGTGTGGGGTCTGGAAAACCAGTCGTACAAGGAGCAGCTGAGGGAACTGGGGTTGTTCAGCCTGGAGAAAAGGAGGCGGGTTTGCTCTCTGAAACTACCTGAAAGGAGGTTGTAGCCTCCATCTCTTCTGCCAAGTAACAAGCAGTAGGACAAAAGGAAATGGCCTCGAGTTGAGCCAGGGGAGGTTCAGACTGGATAGTAGGAAAAAAAATCTTCTCTGGATGGTTTGTCAAGCACAGGAACAGGCTGCCCAAGGAAGTGGTTGAGTCACTGTCCCTGGAGGTATTTAAAAGACTTCAGATTTGTCACTTAGGGACATTGTTTAGTGGTGGACTTGGCAGTGGTAAGTTTATAATTGAACTCAATGATCTTAAGGGACTTTTCCAACCTAAATGACGCTATGATTCTATTCTATGATAAATGCAGTGTCTCCCGCTGCCCATCCCACTTGATTCACTGCCTTATGGTATAAAGGGGGTTGAGGCAGGACGTCACCAGTGCCAGCAGCAGCAGTCACCGAGTCCTGTTTGGCTCCTTTGTACAGGCATAGTTGCAGCCTCTGGGTCCTGGGCATATCTCTTGTGCATCTTTATATTCAGGAGAGATGCATACTCCAGCACAGGCACTGTGGGTGTCAGTCAGTGGCCAGCTGGAGTGTGCTGGCTTTCTCCATCGCATTTCACAAGCCCAGGTGATTCCGCTTGAAGTGAGGATAGGCTGGGTGCTCCATCCAGGGCAAAAATTTGGTTTGCAGATTGGTGCCTGGGGGACCCTCTATCCCAGTTACTGAAGTTGTGTGGGGGTTAAAATCTGCCCGTCAAAGCGCCCAAAACAGTCATCAGCCAGGAATACTAATGAAACCATTGGCTTGCTGCAGTGTGTGACATTCAACACCTCTAAAAGCAAATACAGAAATCCCTGGAGGCTAGAAGGGGATGAGACTAGGTGGTGAACAACCAGGGAGACAGGACGGTCTTCCAGTGCAATCGGGTTGGTCAGCGCAGTGGGCACACCCTCACAAATCTGAGCTGCCCACACACATCCATGTGCACACACACTCATGCCCAAAGCCCTCCACATAGCTGAAACACATGCCTGCCCTCATCCTGCTCTGCCCACACAAGCCTTCGGCCGCCTGCACAACCACACAGTGGTGTTTCCATGACCCCTCACATGCACGTCCCCAGGCAAAGGCTTACATCTAGGCACATCCTCACCAGCACGTGCCTTTGCTCATCACTGGACCTTTCTGTAGTCTGCTTGCCCAATGAGGAAGGGAAGGACCAGGTGAACTTGTGGCTGTAAAAGCGATGCTGCACATTTTTTTTGTGGCTGTAGGCAAGACAAAGCACGAGTTGTTCAGGTCCTTTACACCAACATAATGTGCAATGTTACTGGGATCCTCCATTTCTGTGTCCAGTAACATGAAATTTAGCAAAACTCTGCCCCTTATAGGACTACATAGTACATACAGCCTTGCATTGTGTAAGCACACACAAAAATATACATTGAATGGCATCAATACACATCTGGATGAAACTAGGCCTTCTCAGGTGTCAGCTGTTCCTTTGGGGAGGGCTTGATTGGGTTTTGTTGGTAGGGTGGGTTTTGGGTTTTATTTTTGGCTTTTGTGCCAAGTGTGGAGCTGTAAATCTGAGCCAGTTCAGAGCTTCAAGGGGAAGAAAATGTGTGCTAACATCAATTCCCCTATGTGCATGGCTGCTCACTGTGTATCTCCCCTTTCCTGATGACATCTCATTTCTCATGATCTCCTTTATTTATTTTTTTTTTCTCTGCTGTGGGCCAGGGGCAGCTGCTCTGGCTTTGCTGCAGGAGGGACATGCTTTCTTCCACTCTCTCTTTTCTTTGCAGGATGTTTGTGGCACAGCAGATTGCCAGCAGTAATCTCCTGCTCCTCGTCACAGATGCCACCTGCGACTGCAGCATCTTCCCACCCGTCCTGCTAGATGTGAAAGAGGTCAAATATATCCTTCCATGCACAGCAGGGACACATGGCTGCACAGGCCCTTTCATCTCCATGTTTGCTAGGGTGGAAAACCTGCTCCCAGGAGCTCTGCCACAAGGTTGGAGGGCATGGCCTGATCTGTGGGCAGCCAGAGAGAGAGACATGGAGAGAGCAAAGCTGAGGTGTGGTGGAGAGAAGGTAGCCATCTTGACCCCAAGCCCTCCAAGAGGAAGCCAGCCTCCACTGGCTAGGCTGTCAGGTGCACTGTATGACGGTGAAGGCAGAACGGGCCAGGAGAAAAGTTCAGCGGTAGGGTGGGCACAGCTGGGTTGTCTCCTCAACATTGCTCCCAGGTTCTTCTGTAACCCATCTTGGCTGGGTCCTTGTCCCTCACTCCTCATAAGGGTGATAACATGGTCCAACTTGTTACTGTGAAATTGAGCCCTTTCTGTGCCTTTTGGCCACTTTCAGCTGCCCATTGTTCCTCCATCTTCTAGCGCTTGGAGAAGTCTCCAACCCATGCGGGGCTACCTGCCCTTTCCTTGTCCTACTTGCTCTGTCCCTCAGGATGTGCAGTTGCAGCTAGATAACTTGTGTCAGGGCCCACTGAGTCTGTCTGGCTCTTGTCCCCCTGTTTGCTGCTGCCAGTGGTCCTTAACAGCCTCGCACATAACGCTTCAGTAAAGTGTGACCGGATGCGTTCCCAGAAGCTGCGTCGGCGGCCGGACACGTGCCACGCGTTTCACCCTGAGGTACCCTGGGGCAGTGAGTGAGGGAGAGCATAGGGCTGGGTGTCACCATGGGCATGCCTGTGTCCGTGCACACATCACCTCCTCCCGCACCCCTGCGTTGTGTGTATCGTGTGCCCGTCCTGCTGGCTGCACCCAGACACAGCTGTGTGACTCCCCAGGTGGCTTCCTAGCAGGAAAATGGTCACACTAGTGACACCTGGGAAGGGCTTGAACTCAGACATCACAGGGTTGTTGAGTGTCTCCAAGGGGAGTTTCACCTGCTGAAAGGCCCTTGTGACCTAGGCTGAGTGCAGCAGCAGGCAGCTCTCCTGCCTGTTGGGCCAACAGGAGTTTGGTCTGGGCACCTTTGCACAGCAGCAGTCACAGTGACCTGCTCACAGGCAGGAAGGAGCTCTGGAAGGAGCTGCAGGAGGGCTGTGCAGGCAGTAGCTGATCCTGCTGCAACCTCTGATGCTGAGGAATCAGAATCGGGGTGTAGGGCAGAGCATGATGAGAGCCAGGGATATGGGTGGCTTCTTAGCTCGCAGGTGGATGCCACAGCTCACAGGCATCAACCAGTCCCTTCCTTTGCCCTCAGTGATCCTTCTTCTTGACCCTCTGCTGCAGGCACCACATCCCTATTCAAAGCACCTGCCTGATGAAGATAAGCTGAGAGAGTTGCGGTTGTTCAGCCTGAAGAAGAGAAGGCTCTGGGGAGATCTTACAGCCCCTGCCAGTACCTAAAAGGGTCCTACAGGAAAGATGGGGTGGGACTCTTTATCAGGAAGTGTAGTGACAGGATGAGGGGTAACAGTTTTAAACTGACAGAGGGGAGATTTAGATCAGCTATTAGGAAGAAATTCTTTCCTGTGAGAGTGAGGCACTGGAACAGGTTGCCCAGAGAAGGTGTGGATGCCCCATCCCTGGGAGTGTTCAAGACAAGGCTGGATGGGGCTTTGAGCAACCTGGTGTAGTGGGAGGTGTCCCTGCCCATGGGGAGGGAAGTTGCGAAAAGATGATATTTAAGGTCCTTTCCAACTCTAACCATCCTATGAAACGTAAGGGGCAGGCTCCCTTCCCTCTGCCAGCAGCCACCCTGGCTGTAAGCAAGCTGATGCCTTCTCTCCCATCTCCCAGGAAAATGCTCAAGACTGCGGTGGCGCTGCTGAGATCTCCTTCTCTCCAACGCTGCTCCTCCTGCCTCTGGGGCTGCTCCTGCGGTGACACTACCTGCAGCAGAGATGCTGCAACGCGCCTTATGTGGCAGAAACCCGTGAAGGTGAGGGCCACTGCTGGCTGGAGCAGCAGGAGGAGAGGAGATGGAGGTGTAGGCTCTTCTTGGAAAGAAGAGTCACAGTCTTCACTGTGACTCCCCGAGGAGACCAAGGTGTTAACAATGCAGCGCAGCATATCCTGGGTCCTTCACCATGACGTCCCATGTGGTGCCGATGTGGAAGCTGCTCCCTCAGAAGCCTGCAGCAAAAGGCCTGCATGGACTAGCAGGGTTGGTTCTTGGCACACCACCTACTGAGCTGCTCCCCAGGATAGCCAAAGTCATTGGCATGGTTTTGATTTTGCCATCATCCTGCATCCCTCAGAGCCACTCTGAGGAGATCTGGCATTAGGAGAGCAAGAGGGGCAGGGAATGCTTTCTGTCTGTCCCTTGGTGGGAGCTACCAGGCTTTTGAGCACCCGGGATCAGAGCAGCCCAGGCACAGCAGGGCTCTTAGTGGTTCCCAGCAGGGAGGCAGCATCTCCTGGTCTTGGGGATGGTCCTCAACCAGGACCCCAGGGGCAGGATATGGCACCTAACCTGAACTGCACTGACATAACACGCAACTGGACAATGGGAGGTAGCACGGCTTGACTAGTTAGTTGCAGCTACACCAGTTCTGCTGAGGACACCCCCTTCTAAAGCTGCTAGCACAGCAGGCGCATTCTTGTCTAGGTGTGGACTTACTTCTGGGAAGGAGTTATGTGTGACCCACCAAAACAGGGGGTATGTTCTCCACTGCCTGCTAGTTTCACTGCAGAAGCAGCTAAGAAATGGGCACTTTTCCCCAGAGCACTGCCCTGCTCATTGAAGCTGCCCTTGGTTGTTGGGAGAGCAGCCCCCTGCTCTGAGCCTGGCATTCCCAGCTGGTGGACATGGGCCACTTGTCACAGAACTTTATGGACAAAGAGTGGGGAACACCCATTTTTTTCCTTTTCTTTTGTATGAACTGCTCCATATCATCTCGTTACAAATATATGGCATATTTTAAATAGATACTTGAGCTTCATCATGTCATGTTCGGTGCTAATTGCAGCCCTACAGTACATCCCAGAAACCCCTCTCTCCCCACTGAACCCACGGGAACAGGATGCAGGTGGAGGGAGTGCAAACACTGCTGCATTGGCCTGGCCATCAGGGATGTACCAGTGACTTACAGGGATACTGATAAATGCTCCTGGTGACTGTGCCAGTGGTTTTACTGGAGTTACAGGAAGAAGACCCTCTGACCGTGCACCTGCACTGTGAACCAGCTGGTTGCACCACATACTCCATGGCTGGCTGCTACTCCTGAGGCAGAGGGGGGTCCTGGCACTGAGAGGGTACGTGCCAGGGTTAGGGATGCCACAGCCCATGGCTACAGATGGAAACAGGGTCCCACCTTGAGCTCTGCACCATGCCTGTCTGCAGTCACCCTAGTACCTGTGGATAAACTATGAGGGCACCAAGGGAGCAGGTTGGCAGGCCAGCAAGGCAGCACCTTGCCCTGGCCTCCTCTGCCAAGGCCACTCTGGGAGCCCCCTGCACCCATCTAGGCCCTCTTAGAGCTGTGTGATTCATCACACCAAGCTGCCACCTTCTACAGGACAAGCACCCACACACTCCTCACTTGCTGCCAACCTTGCTACCCTCTGCCCCTGCTGGCCCTGTGGAGCTGCAGGGCTCCTCACCAAGCACACAAAACCACCCGTGCCCATAGCCACTGCCACCACTGGGGTTAGACCCAGAAGCAACTGCTGCAAATGGCAGTTTTATGTGACAGGGCTTTATCCTCACACCAGGGCTGTCTCCTTTCCCCACGAGCAGGAGACCACAAATGCACCCCAGGTGTGCTAGGGTCAGTATGGACATTACCAGTCACAACCAGGTTTTGGTGGGGACCTTTCAGGACATTACAGCTCCTGCCATGGTGTGTTTTGCCTCACTGGACGTGGTGTGACAGCAGAAACAAGAGGAACAACTATGGTACTGGAAGTAAATCTGGAGGTGGAGATGTTTCCAGGCATCAGATGCAGCGACCTTATCAGAGCCAGAGGCAGCCTGGAGGGAAAAAGGGGCTACTGTCAAGGCTGAGGAGTCAGGAGCTACTTGCAGAAGGAGGAGCCACCGGCTCAGGGCATCCCCTGCAGGCCGGCACAGCTCCCCCAGCTCCCTGCACCTGCCCTCCTGGGGCACCGCTCTCAAGGGTGACTTCCCTGTCAGAGAGGATTAGCGGCCCCATCTCCATTCAGTTTAAAAAAAGATCTATAAAGAGACGTTGCCCTGCCGCACATGAACTGTGTTCGACTTCAGGTGCATTAATCCACAATAAACATGGTCCTGTAAAGAGACCTGCACTGAGAGAGTGAAGACGTGAATTATACTTGGCTAGCAAGAGTGGGGCTGTGGGCACAGCTGGTGGCTTCAGCTGGGCCATACCGGGGCTCGCAGCAGATGCCAAGTGCTCGCTGCACAGTCCCCTTAGCAATCCCCAGCAATCGCATCCCAACCCACCAGCTCGCATTGTCCCCTCCAGTGCTCATCAGCCGCTTCCTCGAGTGCATCCCACAGCAACCAGCTCCCCTCCCACCCACACTGCAGAGCTGGAGCTGGGGACTGAGGAGGGTAAAACTGGATGCCAACTAACAGCCGGGAGATGCTCTGCTGTGTCTCCAGAGGAGAGTGGCTCCTGTGAGGGGGTGAAGGTAAGGCATGACCCCCACAGCTCCCCTGACACCTCAGCCAGGGCTGCTCTGGGTGTACCCCAATCCTCCAAGACATCTCCCCAGCCTCTGGCTTCAGGATTGCAGGGGAAGATGTTTCCTTGCACTCCCTCTCTGGGCTGCACCTCCTGCTCCCACGGTGGCCTTGCACTTGCACCCAGTGCTTGACAGGGATGTCCGAAGCATCCCTCCTCACCCAGGTCCTGTGCAGTAGGATGGAGGGGACACCAGGGAAGCCCCAGCAGCACTGTTTGGGCAGTGCCAGGCATGCCTCTGAGGAGACTCCATCCTGCCCAGGGAGGGAGTATGACCCTTCTCCTCTGATAGCTGCAAGGAGTAAGGAAGAGAGGAACCTCCCTGGGCCCCCCACACAGCTGTCCTCAAAACCCTGGTGGGCCTGCCTGATTACAGTGGCTCCCAGGAGGCCCATGCCAGCGGTCCCCAGAGGAGGCAGCACATGCACCCTGCAGCACCCAGTTTTGCTACAGAAGGTCCTGCATCTGTACATGAGGTTTGTCTTAGCCATTTATTAGGAGGCAAAACTTTTCTTCCCATGGTGCTGCTGATCCACAGTGGGATGAGCTGCTCCTAGATTCGGTTTTAGCTTTGCAAGGCAAAGGGCTTGCTTGGTCTATTGCCAGCAGAGCAGACCCCAAGCACACCTACCCATTTCTGGTCTCCAACATAGAGTTAAGCAAATTCCACCTCATACTCTGCTTGCCCAGCAGAGGTAGTGGCTCATAGCCCTACAATGAGAGAAAAAAATACTCAGGAAGAGCAGCTACTCTACCTCCCAACTTCTTCAGCTGTGGGCTGGGCACAGCAGAGGAAAATAGGTCAGCAAAAGCAAACAGAGCTCTGAGGCCAGAGGATCCAACCAGCAGTGGAGCAGCTGTGAGAGGAGCCATCCCTCACTTCCAGACAAGCAGCATCCTGCTGCCATCCTGATGTGGCACTATAAATCACAGCTGTACCTCCTGCAAGGTCCTGTCCAGTCCCGTAAGCACACAGACTGTAGGCAACAGGGTTTATTCTATTAAGGCAAGACTCAACAGGAGAAAAGTCACAAGTGTTGCTCTGTAATGAGGGGTGTCCCTCAGACCTACCTGGCCACATCTGGCTGACGCACAAATCAGGGGCTTTGCAAGCCCTACATTTGCAGCCAATTTCTTCCCCAGCAGCTGGAGACGGACTTGGGAAGGGACCTAAAATCTCTCCTCACAGGCTTCAGAAAGAGCCCACTGCAGGCTGAAGTAACTCTGTCCAACTCAAACACTGTGGTGGGCACTGAGGACAACTGAGTCAGGAGCAGGAACACGCACACACCTTGCACAGCATCACATCCACGTGCCCTCCCTTGACTCATGCCTTGGGAAAGAGCAGATGGATGACTACACCTTTGGGTATGACTTCATCCTACAAAACAGGAGGAAGATCAGCCCGGGATTTACAGCAGCTGCTTTCAATTGGGAGCGGGCACAAAAGCAGCAGCTTTGCAGCAGGCTGGCCTGACTCTGCTTGTACTTAGCAAGAGCCTGGCACATCCCAGGCTGGGGATGGCAGCGGTCATCGTGAGGAACTGCACGCTCCAACTGCGTTAAACTGGGGGGTGCATGTGCCCTCCTCTGCCACAGTGAAGGACCAGTACCACAGCCTTGCTTGGGTTTACACGTACCTCTCAAGCTTGAACTCCCCGGAGTATTATTTTCCAGGCTGCTTTTTGCCGCTGGCAAAGCCCACTGGTACTTTCTATGCAGAACCTCTGCACTCTCACAGGCCTCGGCTCGCTGGGGAGGTGGAGCTGACGGCAGCTAAATGTGGCACACGCTTTTGTACGAAGTCCTGTTTTGAAAGCAAGTAGGGAAGGAACATCAAACTCCTGGGCACTGAGCACTCCATCACCAGCGAGGCTCTCGCTGGGAGGGGTTGCTGCTCCTGTCCCGCCCTGGGCACCGGGGAGCTCCCCTGTCCCTAGGCACAGGCTGTCCCCCCAGGGTCTCTGCCCTGCCCTCTCCCAGCTGTATGGCCCCTGAGAACGAAGCCTGTGCCTGAAAGGAGCCTTTACGTCTTCTGTCACTCAGCCAGCGAATGCCACTGTCATTACCTCTCGTGACATCAGCCGCAGCAACGCAGCTTGCCATCAGCACTAATAGCCCCCACTTGGACGTCACCAAGCCCGTTTCTTCAGTAAATGCCCTGCTGACCCCACAGGAAATGTCATCTGCTCTTCCTGCTGTGAGTGCTGCTGCTGCCACCTTGAATTCTGGCAGCCCCAGCACTCCTACCTTCCCCAGGCAGGTCCCTGCCAGCAGCAGGAGAGGGCTGTCCCCCAAGCCCTGCCCTTTCACCCCTGGTTGGCCCCCCTGGGGCCAGGCAGCCACCATTGCCTTTCCCACCAGTGTTTTCAGGAGCAACACCTGGGTTGCACAGGGATGCAGGGTGCTTCTTCAGCCCTCCCAAAGGAAATGCTGCGGGGATGGGGGCAGGAGGCTGCCAGCATTCCTGGAGGTTACCGTCACACCAGGGGCTGGCCTCACAAGGGTGACAGGGAAGGAAGGGGACAGGGAGCTTTCCACGGAAGTCCCAGACGTACCAACAAGAGTGAGTATGCCGATGCTGCAAGTCACATGCCAGCCCAAGCCCCAAGCTTCTCTTGCTCATCTAAATTTCAGCCAGCAGTGGCTTCCTCCAGCCCCACACAGTTGTGACTCGCCCTGGCAGCAGGAGCTGGAGCCTGCTGTCATCCCGCTCCTGCCTGGGTCCGAGGGATGCAGCATCACTTTTGAAAGGCAAACAACCCAAAGTCCAGCCTGTCCTGCAGGCACCAGGACAGAGAAGCTGAGCCAGAGCCAGGGCAGAGCCCCAGACTGGCCACCATGGCTAGGAGCAGGCAGGGTAGTGGTGGCAATGGCAGCTCTCTCCCAGGACAGACATCTTCCCAAGTCTCCTTCCCATCAGCAGCCGCCACCCCAAGTCCTGGCTGCTCCTTGGGTGGCCTCAGCTGTAGAGAAGAACTGCTTTGGTTTGGGGGAGCTCAGCCGCAGCCAGCACTAAGACAAACCCCAAACCATAGGCACAGCTTGGGCACGGTTAAAGATGAAACCAACCAACTGCTGGAGCTGGTTTGGGTGTCATTTGCCTCTATTTGGGAAAGGCGTTGTTGCTCTGGAAACCCAGCCAGGCTCATGATTTTCCCATCTCGTTTACAACTAGACTGGTTCTGTTTTCGTGCCAACTGTGAAGAGAGCATGGTCCTCTGGCAGGGGCTGAACTGCAGCGCTGCCCAGCTGATACCCAGCTGAGGGTTTCCTCACATGCTTCTCCTGCGTTGCTTGTTGTTAAAGCACTTGAAGACGTCCTCTATGTTGCCATGAGCTCTCAAGGCCGGTATTCCTTTTTCATAAGTAGCAATATGGACCTAGGAATTAACACCCATCTTTTCCAGGGAACTTCATTCAAAGCACATCAGGGCTCAGCACTCCTAGAAATCAGCCTGGAAAATTCATCTGGATTTTGGGCACTCCAGACAAGTATAGAAACACTGACCAGATAGAGAGTTTGGTTCAAAGAAATTGCTTTGATGCCATACCAGGGGCAGGGAAAAAAAAAAAAAAAAAAGAGGTGGGGTTAAAAAAGAAGTCAGTTTTACAGGGAAGTCTCTAATGGATTGTACTAAAACAAACTCAGCTCCTCCACACTAATCACACGCTTCATTTATTTCCAGCTCCTTAAAAGAACTGGGCAGTGGTCTTTGACATCCACCTTAATTACAGTGATCTAACCCATAACTCAGGGCACGTTCACTCTTCGCAATGAAGGAAGCAAACGGCTCTAGGGAGAGGGCGAGGCACAGCCACAAGTACGAGCAGCAGAGGTAGGACATAGAACTTCACCATGCCCAGGTGACTTTAAAGCATCACTCTGCTTCCTGAAAGCAAAATAAACCCAGCTTGTAGTCAAACGTGGCAGCTTCTTTTAGCGTAATCCATGTGCAATCTGATGCTGACGTTCTCTACACTCCTTGGATTTGCTTTGCGCTTGAAAAAAACCACAAAATTCCATCCTGAGACCTCAAGCTGTCATAGGTCATTTACTGGAGCTGGCTCTCTTACAAATCACTGCAAAATATGTATCTTGAGTCAAGTAAGTGACAAACAGCAGAGCTGTAGATGCCCAGACTCAGTGTGAACCAACACAAGAAGAGGATTAGGTTTATCTTGCCCAGGCGGTTCACAGATGTTTGCTGACAGGCAAGGAATGGTGATGAAGGAGAAGGCCCCAGTCCAGGCGCAGGGCTGTTCTGGTCAGCACCAGCCAAACCTGACTCCTTCCCACTCCTGCCAGCCCCTAAGCCTGCAAACCAGGAGGAGATAATCAATCCCTTCCTCGGGTACAGGCTGGGAGGCATTTCCTCTACACATCAGGAATTCAAGTCCAGGCTTCTCAATCTCAACTCACCTAAAAATTTGCCCGCAACATCCAAGGTCTCCAGTATTCACCCTCTTTTCCACCCAGCTCTTGTTCTTCGCACCCTCAAACCCTCCTCACAAGCTCTCCCCCCTGACTGCTCCACCACTAGCTTTCTAATACTGTCTGTACATCAGTTTTGACTTCTTCCACTACGCTCCACCCGGACTGACCTCTTGGCCAGTTTGTTCCTTTCCCTTGTCTGCCTGTTACCCCCTGGCACCCAACCTACAGTGGTAGGAAAAAGCCCTTTTAAACCTTGGAGCAAGGAAGGGGACTACACATGCAGTCTGCTCTACAAGCTGCAAGTGCAGGAGCCGGAGAACCAACCCACTGAAAATTAATGTCTATAAGTATGCAAAAAAAAAGGGGGGATAACCTTTGAAATTATAGCTAGTCTAGGTTCCAATGGAGGCTTGGAGGATGGAAAAAGAGACCCGACAAAGGCCAGCCAGCCCCAAAACCACCCTGCAACTTTATGCCCTCAGCTCTACAGAGTGGGTTCGGATAAGCTTCCCAAAAGATGAAGCTTAGTAGTAACACCAATCCATTCCTCTTGGTCCTCAAGTTATTCTTAAAATATGGCAAAGGTCAAAACCAAGCAGTCACGGGACAGGATAAACGTCCCAGGCTTTTCAGTCTCTGCAAGTTTAGTTTAATTGTCTGTCAGGAGAATTCCTGTGATGAGCATCTTCACGGAACGTGGCACCACACACACCCAGTAACACCTCCTTCCCCCACACCACTATCTGCTCTATACTACAACTGGCAACTCCAGTGGGCAGCAAGTAGATGCCCACTAGACACTGGAAAAACCAATTTCCCTCAAGAACTAAGAGGACGGTCCGTGGACACCTTTGCCTGATGCAACTTTTATACGTATGAAACAGTATTTAAATCTTACAGCAAGACCAGGCACTAACTTGACATGAATTATGGACATCAAGAGGATGACATGGAACAGAACTAATGTTTCAGTAGGACAAACTCCCACCCACCAGCTTTTGCTGGAGGAGGCGGACAGCAAGCATCAGTTCAACACAAGCTTTTAGGCATTCGTTTGGTTTCCACATCAGCAACTTTTTTACAGTATTGCCTGTAAGCATTGGGAAGAAAGGGAGAGCAACTCTTTCAAACTTCATGCACAGCACAAAGACCCAAACTAGACAATATTCCATTTGGTTCTTTTATTAGCAGAAGTTAAGAATACAGCAAGTAATAAGATCCCATCTTATATGGAACCATCACCAGAGTCCCCAACCATCAAAACCCCAGAATGTGCTTCATTGCTTTCAACAGTAAGCAATTTTTAAAAAGAAATATACTGAACAAGGCCACTATTTAATGGGGAAGGAAAGAAGCTGTAGGTCCTAACTATTCTATGGCAATAACCTGCACACAGAGCAAGCAAGCCTCTTGACTGCTGAGAGTAAGGCATTCAGGTGCCAACCTGGGAAGAGTTCTCAGCAAGAGCTACAAAAAAGTGCACAGCTAGGCTGTTTTTATTGGAACACAAACTTCTCAAATGGAGAGACTGACTGGGTTAAGAATAGCAGGTGGAGTACTGTGTTTTTGTAGTAAGTTCTGTGCTGCGTAGGACCAGGTTACAATCACCCTTCAAGGAGTGAAGGTGGGATGTTCCAGGATGGAGACTGCCACTTCTGCTGGTACTGTTACAGAGGTATCCCAAAGCACCCTACAGACAACTCCCATTCTGATATGTACCTCACTTTTCTCAGACACCACTATGCTCCCTGCCAGGCAACTCCACATCTTTGTCCGGGATGCCAGTGCTATTAGCCCTTACATCTGAGTTAATACTGCTCTTTACTTCATTTTAGTACCACACAGACCCGTGATAAACAACTTCTGGCCCTACAGGCATCCAGTGTAGCAATCCTACTGAGAACACATCCCCCTCAGCTCACAGCTCCTGCTGCGGCACCACTTTCTGCAGCTGACCTTGCTCTCGGAGGCTTTACAAAGACTCCATTCGAGGGGTGAAGCCTTAATAGCCAGTCAACTTTTGGAAGGCATTCTGCTTCTACTCGACTCCATTAAGCAAAGAAACCCCCTCCCCACAAACACACTCCATGATATCCAGGGTACGGGAAGATCTTTGCAATCTGCAATTTTCTCTTGAAGGATGAGAATTCAGATTTGCAGGAGTCTTAAAAAAAAAAAATACAACCCCCCCAAAAAAAACCCAAACAACCACCATTTACCTTCCTTTCTTGTGAAATACAAGATTTTTATGAGCTGTTTAGCTCATCTGTGAGAGAGGTAATTGCTCTGAATTTCCACCTAAACACTCCAAGCGATACCTGTGCCATAACAAACAAAACGTTCAAGTTTCATCTTACAACTCCAAAGATCCTCCTTCAGTCTAGCTTCTGACTGGGCTCCAAAGATCAAGCTACATCAATTACACAAGAGAAGGATATATGCCTCCCCTTACGTAGGAGGTGCGTCTGCTCCACAGCAATCCAACTGAACTCTTAGTTTAAGGTTTAAGAAATACCAGCAGTCCCATTGCTAAAGCACAGATGTCAAGCAGACCTAAGGAAAAAGAAAAAAAAAAAATGGAACTGCGTTGGGCTGATTGTGGATTTTTCCTCTTAAAAAGAAAAACCTGCAAACTCCCTTGGCATATGGAGCCTGACACATGAGAAGGTAATGTGCTTGAGGTCTGCAGTAACTGTTAACTCCAAGCCCTGGAGCGCACAGCTTCCTCTTTCCAGTCCATCTTAACCCCACCTCTATTTCCCCTCACATGCTCAACTATCTTTTGACAAGCGCCTTACCATAGTTTGTTCAGACAAAAATAAAGGGCAGGCCCAAAAACGGCAACCGTCTACTCAACCGGAGCCTCTGGGTACAGGCAGGCACTGATGGAGTCAGACTGTTTCCAGTTTCATGTGCAGTTATCCCACCAAGCTCCAATTCATATGATGAGAAAATCAACTTACTGTAAGATCCGCTATCCCAAACTATACAGGCCACGCAGGCTTGGAAGTCAGCCGTCCCACACCGAGGCAGGGCACAGATCTATCTTTCCAGTTACTTGCGTAAATAAACTTGCTAACACCGTGACCTTGATGACAACATGATTAATCCAGCCTTCACAACCCTTGCGAACATGTACTGAACCTGCTCCAAGTGCTGGCCAGGACCCCACATAGCCCAGGGCATGCTGGCCACCAGGAAAATCTACAGGGCCAACATGCTTCACTCCTGGGAATTTTACCTGGTCCTCCTGCAATCGTTTATTTTGTGCAAAATTGAAACAGTGTGTGGTACTTGCATGTTGCATTCTTTACAAAACCCCTCCCCCCCCGCCATTGTTTAAAACATTTATATAAATTTTATTTAAACAGAAAGTTAGAAATCTTATTTACAATTTGTTTTTTTTTCTCCCAAAAGAGCATCTAAAATCAACTCCCAGACCCTCCAAGAGGATATAAATTTGACCTTGGTTTGTTTTTTTCTTTTTTTTTTTTAAAAAAAAAAGGAAACTGCTAAGCTATCCCTCCCCAGTTCTACAAATAAATATGGCATTGAACAGAAGCCGATTTGGAAAGAGTCCTCTGTAGCTCAATCTGTAGATCTCAAGAATAAATTAGGGTTTCAGAATTTCCTGGTCTTCAAATTGATTCATTCCATCGCTTGAGGTATAGGATTTATATTGGTTAGTCAGAATCCCCCACGAAGCTCCACGCCCCATCAGCTGAAACTTGGATTCTTCTTGGGTATTCGTTTCACTAGCCTGTATGCTTCAACCGCCCTCGCGGTGCTGTTTTGGTTACGATCTTGGGCTGAAGGCTGGTTTTTACTGCATCCCGTCTTCCTCTGTGCAGCCTCCTCCGACTGTGAAACGGAATTCCTGGAGGTTCGAGACCCCATGGAAGTGCACAAAAGCGCCAGCCACAACAAAGACGTGAAACAGCTGATGGGAGTGGAACTGTGGAAAAGAAAACACTTCTGGTCAACCGGGGCACTCTGGACTCTAAATGTTACCCTGTCTCCCAAAAAGCCACACATTCAGCTGAAGTACACAGTAACACGGAGCAGTACCTTAAACCACAAAGCCCATCCCTCTCCTATCACTAGCAAAACAATCAAGTTCTCCACACACGCACACACCCCCTTTCCTTTACAGTCACCTTAACTGGCTGGGTCAAGCAACAAATATGCCACGTAAGCGCTACAGTGCATCTCTGTGAAAGGACAAGGATGATTTCAGGGTTTTGAGCAAAAGGCCTAAGCAGGACACTTTTTAAATGAGCTTCTCAGGCACACACTGTTGTTTTAGACAAATAGGGCTCTCTCATACACCTAACAGGTACAGACTCTGCTCTAGCCACAGGCATAAGTTTTACCAAGTGGATTTTTGCAAGGCTGTTATATTATTTCTCTGCCATAGAGAAACAGAACAGGGAAAAAAAAAAAAAGAAAGGTATTATATTAAAATCTATAAACAACCAGATGATGAGAAATGAATGCCCAGGATGCTACCGATTACAGCACAATGAAAACTGAGGGAGCTACCTGACAAATCATGCCTTTGAGGGAAGCCATACCAATATAGAAAATGGTCTTGAAAAATTTCTGCAACTGTGCATTTGCAGGCTCCACAGGAAGCTTAGAAAAGAGCTGGTGATACATCAGTGCTTTTGGAACCTACCTTAATATTGTAACAATGCTTTGTGTGGCCATTTAAACAAACCAAGCAAACTGGCACTCTGCAAAAGCCACTCTAACAACCCCTTGTTCTCATTTCCAGTATTCTTTAGGGGTCTTAAACTACCCAAGTGGAAATACAACGGCCTTCCAAAGGCCCACCTCCCTCTCACCTCTACTCTTGCTCCACACAATTGCTTTCTTTACATCTTCCTCTCATATTTCCCCTCCACAGTCTTTGTCATCTTTTCCCTCATCCTAAGTTTCCCCCCATCCACGCACTTGCTCATTCCACTTTCACCTCCTCTGAGCCAGAGATCCCTCCAAACCAGGAGAGACTACCATCTCTGTCCAGTGTTCTATTCACTGGCTGCACAAGATGAGGAGCCTAACACTGAAGATTGCAGAGAACACAGTGAATATCAGACAGATAACCATGCACTATTCTGCACAGAAGCAAGGTAAGATCCTGTGTTTGCAGGATCCTCAACACAAACACACACACAAAAGGGTTTACAAAGTTGCTTATCCATCTATTAAAGCTATCCAGTACATGTTCTGGGGTGAATTTGTACACCAGTTATGAGCCAGCTTGTGATAACTCAGTAAGAGAGTTAAGGCAGGCTCAGAGAGCCCCCAGTTGTTTGGCCCCCTAAAACCTACGCTTCTGGTACAGCAATTTGATACTTGCAATAAGAAAACATCGACACAACATCCGCCAGTCTCAAGGGGAACCAGCTTTCACGTTGGTATCCTCATCCAGTCATTCTGTAGACTCACCCAGATGTCACACTTGCCAGGGAAGAATCTCTCCGGGATGCGGGCAGCATATAGTGCAGCACCAGTGATGTACAGGCATGCCATGAGTGCCAGCCAGCCTATCTGACCCATTGTGGCTGCTTTCAGGAGCCCCTCAGAGATGACAAAGTGCAGGGTGGGAATAACCCCACTAAGACCCAGACCTAGAAATACTCCTGGGAGGTAAAGAAAATGTGGGAGAATCAGATTTGAACACAGTGGCGGCGAAGGGAGACAACGAAAACACAAAATCTATGGAGGAAAAACACGGTATTTGCCAAAGCAACAGAAAGGTGACAAATCTTGAAACTGGAGGACCCCAGAAGAGCTTTATTGGAGAGGAAGTTAAAGAAAGCACAGATTTCCTTCATATACTAGAAGCTACTTAACTGTACATTCCAGCAGATACTGAAATATTTCATTTAATGTGTGTCTGCTTTAATGTACAGTTTAAGCCAGTTACACATCTTGGACTGTAGAGGGCACTCAGACTACATGAACTATGTCTCACTTTACCATAATCTCTCAACCAAAACAACAAGGAGAGACAACAAAGAAATTATTTATTGCATACTGTCTAAGTAGTCCTAGGAAACAGAAAAGTAGCACCTGAGGCCCATCTGATCTGTCATATAGGAGAACACAAATCATTTAGATTTTTAGCAGCAACTACAGGAACCTTGTAGAAAAGTGTGCATGGGGGGAATAATCAGGTCCCATTCAGATTTGCAGTTTAGAAGGCTGAACTCTCTGAAGGTACACCCACAGCTTGTCCAGGAAATCTACATTTACTAAAAGGGGCATGCGCAGGTTAAGTAACAAGAAATACTACTATTCAACCCAGCTGTATTCAGATTCCATAGCTGCCCCCTAAAGCTTTCTCTTTCTTCCTACCTCAGAATGTGAAACTAAATCTGATTTTGTTCTTTTGATCACATGAAGAGAAAAACTAGACTCTTTGTCTTAAATGTGTTTATGTAGGCAAATCATTCAAATCAATTCAATCGTCCAAAGATTTGCTAGAGTCTGAGCCCAGTGTTACAAAACCAAGACAAACAGTAGAAGGAACAGACATAAACACACACCAAGCAGTCATCTTCTGAAAGAGCAAAGTTGCTAGATACAGCTAGAAATACTTTGCACTACCTTTCTACTGCATGTGTTACTGTCCATTTCAGGAATGCACTTCCAGGACTCTCACCAGCCCTTATCTGTGCATCCAGCTGGCTATAATCGCTGCTGAAGGAAAACCCATCAAGTTCCCAGTCCAAGAATATTAGCTCTCTATAAAGTTAAGCCCTCTTAAGTCTAAACTAGACAGTTTTTCCAAGTGGCATGTAGGAAGGAGAAAAGGCAGTCAAGAAGCCAAACAATTAACTGCAAGTCTTACCTGCCCTAACACCCCGGTATTCAGGGGTTGCAAACATGTCCCATTGTGAGACAATTATGGCTGCGATGCCCAGGACACAAATCACAATCAAGTAGATGAAGCAAGGCTGAGGGTTGCAATAGAAGGAGTAGTACAGCCATGGGACAAAGCTGCCCATTATGAGAAGTGCAATGCCAGAATAATCCAGCCTAGAAGGAAACAACAACAACAATAAAATCAGTTTAAGAAATGCAGGCCTCTTAAACTCCTTATACCAAACACTCTTAACAGACCAACTGTCTACTTCTCACTGCAAAGCGTATTCTCACCATTGCAACTTACTTCCCAACAGCAACTTTTCCACTAATGCCCTCCCACAGCAATAGATTACCTTGACAGCCAGCTAGTAAGGCCGTTTTTGGACAGTCATCAACAATATAAACAGCAGCATTTAGACCAAAGCTTTTTAAAGGTAACTCAGATTTAAGTTTCAGATGAAGAAAAAAGCAGCACAAGAGTCCTCAAAACACAAAAAAGGGTACACAGTATGTTGTGAGAGCACATCCAACACAAACACTTCAGTATTTGACAAGCATAGTTTGGCATCAGCTCAGGTGACCACCGGGGAATAATGTCGCAACTTTGCTTATCCACACACCAGTGAAGAAAAGGAAGTCCTACTGTCATTGTTTTTCACCACTCCCTGATAAAACACTCCTACAAAAGTTGATGAAGTCAGTTTTTTCAGTAGGGGATTTTAATTGCCGGGTTACTTTAGAGATGGTCTTGCAAATTACACAATCCTGGGTTGAATAATCTTAAGAAATAAGAGATATTTAGCAACCAGCCAAAAAAGAACATGCAGTAAAAGCCAAAGGACCAAGACATCTTGATACGCATTGTGGAGCTGTCTTACATAAGTTTAAGTTTCAGAGTTAAGTCAGAATAGTTGAAATGAAAGGAAGTGACAGCTGCATTAAAAATTCAAAGTCCTGCAACTAAGCTCTAGGTATATTACTTACAGCAGCAAGATGCATGCACACGCCTGCTAAACAGCAGAAAAAGAAGGAGCTTTAGGACTAAATCAAGAGCACAAGAACTCACACCAAAACAAACAATAATTAGAAGAAGCTGCATTGGATCTCTGCTCAACTCTGTTTCAAAGTACATGCCATGAACAACTCCTACACCAGGGCTCCAGGCATAAATCCCCAACCTTGTTTTCCCACCTGTTTCTTATTTGGCCTACCCTGTCCTCTAGGCACTTACTTAGAGAAGAGCCGAGAAACACCTTCAGAGTGGCAATAGACTGTGTGGAAGAGCCATGAAAAGGAGAGGCAGAGTATGGCTCCCAAGAAGAACAACCCAACAACCACTTTCTCCTGCACAGGTGCTACAAAGGACATGTTTGGCCGGAACATGTAGAAGATTCCCAGACAAAGGAAGAACACGCATCCTGAAAAACAGTAAGGCAGAAAGGTGTCACGTTCATCCATACTGAAAGCTTTTCTTTCTAAAAGCATGACTTTAACATACTGGAGCACTGAACACAGGAGCTGCATGATAACCAGCAGCACGCACACAGAATAATACACCACACTACTTCAGTTAGGCATTCCAAATACATCCCTGTCTCACATCAAAGCAAGGCAGACTTGCATGAACTCTGTTTTTTCATTTGTTTTGCAAGAAGTCTGACAAGTAGTGGGACATTCTAGAACAATTTAAAAAATCTGTTGCAAAATGTAAAAAGAGAAGGACAGTTCATGTAAACCCTTTCCCTTCAAGGCTCCCTGCAAGTTGAAAACCACTTATAGAACCTGCAATGTAAGTGTGTTCTTGTGGCAGCAAATGTGATATCAATTAACACCTACACACTCAGGGAAAAGAAGAACATCTACTGCTAATTTAACAATGATCAGGAAACTTTTAAATCATTAATTTGTATGTCATATTGAATGTCATAATTAAGGAAGTCCCATCCAACTCAGTGGGATAAAATTAGGAGGGGTACCAACCTGTTAATTTAACAGCTTACTAATGGAACACTAATACTGACCACCCCACACCCCCTTCTGTCTTGCTCCCAAAGAAAGCAAGCAATGAAGGCAACTAGCAGCAGAGCAAGCTGAAAATACCTAGAAGATGTGTCCAGATGTTACCAGTCTCTGTATGTATTCTGAAGATACTCTTGAAACAAGCCCGGAAAGAAGGCATGGGTGGTCTGTGTCCATGCAACAGGTAGTCGTTGTCCTTCAGCCAGTCAGGCAGAACATCGTGGGGAATGACTCTCCATCGGCCCTCCCATACCTAGAAGTTAGAAGATTTTAGTTAAATGCAGGGAATGGAGCTCGACTGATGTACGGCAAAAGTCAGAAAACCTGTACTGGCAAAAGTGTTGACCTTCGAGCACAGTAAAATGAAAAGGGTTGATGGGACATCTCTGGGGAAAAGGCTTTACGCTTGAAATATAATGCTTAAGTCACCGTTCCCTATTCAAAATAGTATTGTTACAAACTTGTAACAAGTGCTGGTGCTGCAACACCAGAGAAATACATACTTCAGCATTTCATTGAGCTATCAGTTATTGGGCTTTTTTACCACTAATGAAAGGAAGAAGTTTAATTTCTATGTTCTGCTATTTTCACAGATCATCCCTTCCATTTAACTGAAGCCTACACCTAGTTCTCACCAAGAAGTAAAAGCCTATTCTTCTAACCACTAACCAATGTGACTATGTATCTGCTAGCATTTGGGGCAGTCTAGCAGAAAAGCTACCCATCAGCATTAGTATGGACAAGAGAGCATGAATTGGCAAGAGTGCAGTGACAAGTGTCCAATCCCTTGTCCCAGGGAAAAAAAAACCAACAAAAATGTATCTCCCACATTCCCAAAACAAATGTTGACAGATCAGTTAAGGCAACAAATCCATGACTCCGAATTCCATCATATTTCTTCTTTAAAGGGAGAGAGCATATGTGCACACATCTACTCTCGCAGATGGTTCCAAATGAAAAAGGGTGTGCACACGTATTCTTAAGCACTGCTTCAGTAACGTAAGATACAAACGTCTTCGGTTTGGTGTCAGCAACAGCACTGCCAAGCAGAGGGGGAATCAGGGAATTGCTTTATGTACCGGGGTTGTTTCTGCAGTGTTCCTTGGATTTGTCGTCTGGCTAGTAACACAGGAGCGAGCCTGAAGAATCCTGAAACACTAAGTTTAAAAAACTACATTCTTATTTCAGTTTCAACAACCAGAGCTTAAAGTGTTACATCAGTTCTCCGCTCTCCTTCATGGAAGTAAATCTAATCAGAATAACCAACCCAGGTAAGGACTGGGTTCTTAAATACATTAAACAAGAAAATAACTGGTTTACTTCATGAACCAAAAATAGGAATTAAGGTAGGAACAGCAGGAGAGAATTCATTTTACACAATCCACCTAACGATCATCTAAAAAAGGGGAAAATATGCATAGTTAAAAAATAAAAACAAAAAACAAAAGACCACCATGTAATTAGGGTCCCTCTGTAACAACATCAAAGAATAGTTCATAAAACCAGCAGGAATGAGTGTATAAAGGGGCAGCACCAAGAAAGGGGGGCCAGAGCCTCACAGCTCCAAGAAGTAGCAGAAATTGAGCCAAGGTCAGCGATTACAAAATCTAAAATGGATATACTTAAAATATAGTTCTAATACAGCCTTGTTTTCTTTTCAAGCAAGGCACAAAGCTTGTTCTACAACAGATGCAAATGGTGCTGGAAAAGCAAAATATTTGCAAGTCTGAAGAAATCTGTGAAAAAATGACCCTGTAAATGAAAATCCCTTGAACCAGAAGGCTTTTCTTCTGCTTTGCGCTCACAGGTGTTTCTCAGAGACTCCCCAGTTGCATAATCAGCTTTAGAGTCTCATTTGTAATCCCTATTGTTCCATGCTTTACAATTTATTCATTTATGACAGATTGAGATCTTGAGAAGCTGTGGCATTACTAGTTATAACAACAGTTATATACGCCCATTCAGGAATGGTGTGTATCTGCTCTCCCTCACATTAGTGCAGTTGCTGCATGTACAGTCTGTTGCCCAGTGGAGCTTCCTAAAAAAGGAAGCTACTTCAAGCAGTTTCCCTATGCCCTTACCTTACACACAAATTCTTCCATTCTCTCCATGGCATGGTGGGCTTGTAGAAGAGGTGACATACCCATAAACCCTTCATCTTCTTGAGGTGACTCATCATTGTGTTTAGAATCCTCAGAACACTGGAGGAGGGGGTGAAAAAAGAAAAGAGTAAATGCTTTGTAAGATAATGAACAAAGAAAGGTGACATCGTTTTCCATACAGAACTATGATTTGAGGTCTTGGCAAATAAAGAAGTCTTCTTACCTTAAATGGCACTGAGGAAGGAATTCAAAAGAACTAGCAAAAAAAAAATATTACATTCTAAGCTGAGAACAACTCACACATTTAATCCATTTCACACACGTTTTTAGCAGGTTGGGCAGAAAGCAGTGTTCTTCTGTAAGTTATGCTTCATTAAAGCCCAGATATGGAGTCTGAGGCTTGCAGCCTATCTGCTGCTAGGGAAGAATTACTACCCGTTTTATGTTTCAGTGTCACTATGCCTGCCTTAAAGCCTCTACAACATATCTGCCATTTTACGCTAATCAATGGCAAGCCAAGCAGAGGAATCAATTTACCTTGTTATAAACTTCACCTCAATTTTTAGTTCAAATCTGAACATCTATTCCATTTAATTTACACTTCTGTTCAGCTCATAATCCAGTAATGGACCTTCACTCATTTGTTTGATTTTCAAGGTGCTTCAGAAAGTAGTATGAAGGTTTTGCCAGTCAGACAAAAAGCAAGTTATCAAAGCAATAACAGACATCAGAGCTTTAAGCAAAATTAAAATACAGAGAAACATCCATACCTCCATGATCTATCAACAGAATCACAAAGGAGGTAAACAAAAAAAAACAATCAAACAAACAAAAAAAATCCCAGAAAAATCCACCTTGATCCTAAAAACCCACCCTGATCCTAGATATTCAGCTGGTACATATCACTAATAACTTCATAGGAATAAGGTTTGGTAGGTTTCTACCCTATATCACATCATCTACATACTACGATACACTCCAGCTTTCCATTTAGGAAAAAAGCAGGGGGGCCACAAAGGTTCTACATTCCTGTTTGCTTACTACAATGCCCATCAGAGACTCCATTCAACACTTCAGCTTCTAAGGTAAACAAGCTTGAGAAAGCTAGAAAAGACAGAACAGCCTTTTGTACCCTTCAGGCTTGATGCAGAAAGCTGCCACGCACCTCATGACTAAGCCAAGAGCCACAATCTTCATGGAGTCTGGCCTCTTCCATATTACAAGTCACACCACCTTTTTTCTCTCCTATTCCCTATCAATGTTAACAACTTTAAAAATTGAGATTACTTATCAATAAAGCTATCCAAAGTGACTGAGAACCTAGTATGTAACTTCATATAATTTCTTGATGAATTGTTAAACAGTAATGTTCAGATTACTTTCCTGAACTTTGAGTCCGAGACCAGATCTGGCTGCATATTTTTCCCCACGTTACAGCTCTCTCCTTAGAGTAAGGGGCCTTATCAACTCTTTCCGTCAACAAGTTAACTGAACAAGGTGCTTAAAACTTTCATTTTTTAATAAATAAAAGGAGACTTCTTCCAGTCTACAGTGAGCTATCTAGACTCTTTGGTATTTTGGGGTTGGATTTTTATTGAGAGAGAGATATGACATCTTGATACTGCTTTTGTAGCTGAGGCTTGTAGTAGTCAACGGAGCTTCGTCTTTCAAAGAGGTCCACCCACTGGGTACTTGACCCAATTCTACTTATCCAGAATACAGATCTCTCCTATGCCATACATAATATACATCCTTTGTATGTTTCGTATGACCTCACATTTGTTCACACTGGAATAACTTAATTGACCCAATGAATCTTTGTACACAATCTATGTTCCTTGTTCTGCCTACTCACCGTAACTTATCATTCCAGTCAACACTCCACTCCACCTGGGCAATGATTTTATATTTTATAGCAGATGATAAATATAAATATTGATCAGCTCTAGGCAGATCCTAGAGCAGTACAAGACAGTATTAAATAGACTCTCACTGCCTAGGTTACCCCCGTTAATTCTACTGAGAAAGACATCAGGCAACAACAAGGTGTAAATGGGTTTAATATCCTTCTAAAATAGGCTTGTGTCCTGTTGGACCAGAAAGTATACTAATGAAAACCAAATTTGGTTTCACTCTGACTCAACAACACTCACTGACATTATTTCCCACATTGTTGATTTCACTAGCTTTTTCTACTAATGGATCTCTCTAATTAGGAATCTCAGTTTTCAATATTATAATTATTTAACTCAAGGTGACAGAAACATAGAATGATTTGGGTTGGAAGGGACCTTTAAAGATCATTTAGTCTGAATCCCCTGCCCTGGGTGTCTGTGTAAGATGCTTATGGCACTGCACAATCTTACAAATCAAAGAAATCTTCAGTTTCCATGAATACACCTTACAGAAAAGCAAGGCTAGTGTTTATATTCCAACTGTACTTGAAAGAAGCACTGCTACGCCTTTTAGCTACCCTAGAATTCCCTCACCCAGCACCACACAATGACCAGCTGGAATGGGGCGAACAAGTTAGTAATCCTCAGTTTACAAAACTTGGTGGACTGAAGGAAGAAAGGTCCCTTGTGGAATCAAAGCCTGTATTCATTGCAGCCTGCCCGGTGACTCAAAGCCAAAAAACGTTCATTTCCCCCTCTCTACATGCTCCCATTTCTAGAATGATGAGAAGATTTAAATTCGAACAGACTGTAAAGCTTGAAGAGCACAGTTATTTATGAATCAGTCCAAACTCTTTGCATTTTGGCAATTCGCCTACAAACAAATCATTACTGGGCTTCTTTTAGTGATAAAAGAATTCATATCATACATACAGTCCAGATTATTGCCAGAAAACGCAATCGATTTTACCATCTCCTTCCTGCCCTTAAATTGCAAAATTAGCATCCAAGGAAAAAAAAGAAAAACACAAAACCTAAAAGTTAGCTTCTTAGTCCTTTTCTTCCTAAGGAGGCAAAATTAGGTCCGTTCTGGAACATCCATCCTTTCTCAACTCCTTCCCGTAACATTGCATTAGAAAGAACTGTAAACTGTGCTTCTTTGAAGCTGGAAGTCTATAGCTGGAGTGCAACACCAATGCTAGTTTTCATTTGGAAATCTGAGGGACTCTATTGACCTTCAAGTCTTCAGACAACAATTGAAGGGAAAAAAATACTTCTTTTCTGATCAGAAGGCAGATCACTGTAAAATTTCCACTATGAAAAATTCCTTTGTATTTTCTACAGTATCTTCGTTATCTACATTCTCTCTTCTTCATCTGATTGTATCAAATATTCAATACTTCTAGAACTTAACAACATAGGCAAGCATATGCTTTAATACGTTTTTCCAACTGTTTCTAAGTTCTACCCACAGAATCACATTTTAAAATGGGGAACACATTGGATCAATAATCCTAACTTGCTTAAAACCATGAAGGAAATGCGAGCCCAGAACAAAATTCAATACTCTCCCATTTAATGTGGTATGGTATATCCTTAACCAAGGGCTTCCAAAACAGAATTTTTGCCTTTGTACTTTCTAGATCATTGGCCAAAAGGATTTCTCTGCTAATGTTTCAGGTGTTCTTTTACATCATCTAACTTACTTAATTTCTTTTAAAAGTAAAGTAGTCTCAAATTTTGACTAAAGAATTCTGTGACTATCTTGAATAAAACCCCTCATTCACAAGCAACTTGTTGCAATCATCACCTGTCATTTTTCTGCTGCACATAGGCAGCAATGCATTGAATCAGCCTTTCATACAGATCAGAAATCATGGCTTCTGTATACTTAGACCCCAGAGGGCCTAAACACTAATTCTATGGAAATATCAAACAATCCTTCCAATTTTAATCCTACAGATTCATAGAGTGTTAAAGCTACAAACAAACACAGTACAGATACCTAATGAGATGGAAACTACACAGCAGAAGTATAACTGCATCCTGAGTGGCATAATGGCACCAGAGAATAAACTAAACCTGAAGGACAAGTGACAACGGCCAGAAGGAAAGAGTTTTACTGGTTTATCCATATGCTCTTCATTTTGGGAGGTTTCTAAATTCTTTTCTGTTAACAGTGATAGACAGGAAAGTAAGTGAAAGAGGCAGAAATCAGACTTGATTATACCACTTCATACAGAGGCAACACACTTCAAGGGACCTATCATCTTCTAAACAAGAAATTCAGACTGTTTTTTGGTAGGGACAGAAAAGGTTTAATGTCAAAACTAAACCTTAGGTTTCTTGCACTGGTGCTTTAAGAGCTGAACTGCACAGTACCCACCGTTAAGTAAGTTTATTTTAATATTAAATCTTCCTCTTCTATAGCGATGGCACAAAAGTTTAGGGGGAAAACAAAACAAAACAAACAAAAAAAAAACCACCACAAAAAACCCAAACCTTTACACTTAGTACAAGCATTTGTTGCCTGAATACAGTCCAAAAAAAAGTGTCTGATCACCTAGCCAAAGACCCTGTTACAGACAAAACCTGCTCTAGTAAATGCAATATACTTCTCTTACCTACTACAACAGGTTATCCTTCTCACACAGATTAACAGCTTTTATACTAGTATTCCCAAGTCTGTTAATAAACACAGTTTATTAATGCCCTTAGTATGCAAGAGCCTGTCAGAAGTCAAGTCACAATGGCAGAAGATTCCAGAAACCCTTTTTCCATTTCCTCAAAAGTGGTGTTCTCCAGACTTCAAGCTGTAAAAGTGTAGTTTCTTGAGGTCTGTAGTTTCTTCATGTCAGTTTAAAGATTTCTAGAAAGCTGGAGAGTTAGCACACAACTACTACTCACACAGTGACAAGCAAGCTCTTCTTTATCACTTCAGACTGCAATTTTGCTAGGAAACACCATCAATCGGTGTTCATTAGAGTGTTCAAACTGCAACTTAAGTCAGACATGAATGAAGAAGCTTGATCTGTCAAAAGTGGCTCTCTTCACACTCGCTCCCATCTTCCTTTACACTGCTTCTGGCACCCCTCTGGTCCCTGTGTTGATTAGCTAATCCACTACTAATCTGGCAGAAATGACAACTTTTGCTAGGTAAGCTTACTGCTAAAGTCAGTTAAGATACCTGGTTGAAGAGCAAAAAGGTACTGCAACAGAACGGAATGGAGGACCAGCTCCTGCTTTTCTGAGATCCACTGTGGATCATGCTCAAGGCCAAGTTTTTTTGACACATCAGTCAGATGCCAAACAATCTCCAGTCCCCAGTTCTGTAGTGCTCATTAGTTAGAAAAGAGCCTAAGAACCGCGCTATGCATGGATTAAGAAGGTAAACTAATGATCACTTCAATAGGTTGCTGTATTCTCAAAACTTCCAGCAGCTTTCAGGACCTCACTTTCAGAAATTTGACAGAATGAATGGCCTGCATGTATGGTGTTTGATGCAGAACCAGAAGTGTGTGTGTTAACCAGGAACACTGGTAACTGCAACACAAGTCTCCCAAAGCCTAGAAAGGGCAGAACTCTTCTGGCATTAGGGTTGCTTTTTGGACAGTCATCACTCAGTTACTTGGGAGCCTAACTGACTGTGCACAATCCAATGTAGTATTATTAAGCTCTGGAGTTAACGAAGTTCCATGTCTCAAAGCTCAAATGTTTGTGATGTCAACTCACCATCAGGATGTCACCAGTGCCCTAAAGGTACCATCATAGAAATTTCCAAAGCATGAGGCAGTCTGAACCTGTTCTAATGTTCCTGTGGCTTCCTTCAGCTGCTGACAGATGCTCCCCGACTCTCTTCTTGATCTGTGTCCCGACAGAACTCTGAACACATTGTAACACAGGCAAGATAATCGAGACACTTGCTTTTTCTGAACTATGACTCGGCACTTGTATTTTAAAAAGAGCATTGTATACAAGTTAGAAAATATATGTTGCTGCATTTACAATACCACTGTTATCCCCCATATTTAACTGAAGACACGAAGTCTAGACATGACTTGGAGTTTTTGCTCGTTTATCTTGATCTCATCAGCTGAATGATTAACAGTGTTTAACACGACATTCAAGTCATTTAATGTTTCTTGGGGCACTATGCCAGAATCAGTAACTCGAGTGCATTCAGCTTAAAGGCCAAGATATGTTCAAGGCTATAATATAAAAATACTATTTTTCTAATCGCAGTCCTGTAACATCCTTTTCAGCTAGCCAGACTGCTTTTTTCAGCAACTCTCTGTGCCTATTTCATCAAATGACCTTTTATCAACCTATCTTTCATAAGGGGAAAGCAGCAATAGGTGGTGCCATGCCATTTCTCCTAGAAGCCTGTTGCACATTTTTCAGAATTTCATCAGCTTATGTTCTTTGGACTGTAAGTAATTAAGTGGAAAAGCACAGCACCTTAAAACTTTCCCCGACTTCCTCTAACTTCTGCACATACCGAGTTATTTTAAAATAACAGCTTTGTCATTCAGAGTTTACATTCTCTGTTAATCTGACAGGTTTGTAAACATAGACACACAGCAGTTTCCAAAAGGCTAACCGCATTCTCGCTCTAGATGCGAGATGGGCATGCAAAGATGTTTTTGCTGTCACGGGACCAAAAAAAAGTCTTTCATTAGTGCTGTGCCAAAGACCCTTTCAGCCTACTGGTCAAAACGTTAAGTACTTGAAGGTTCCCGGAGTTTTGTATTTTTCCTTTGTAGGTCACCTTCTTATAAAAGCTACACTCCATTTGATACAGCACTTGGAAACAGTTTTATACAACTGGTCATGGGTGACTGCTTGCTGGCACTCATTAAAAACAAGCACTAACATTTAACACTCGTTTAGCAAATAGTCCTAGGACAAAGTCACATTTTGGCTTCAGCAACCTTACTAATACGCACTTATTAGAACTAGCTCGCTTGTCAAATATCTTCAGATGAAAAGGGTTTGTTGGATCTCCAAGTAGTAGCAACCACGGCTTTTCTGTCAACGCCCAGTGTCTGACAAGGACCAAAGACCTCAATGCCCACATGCACCAGTCAGTAAGCTTCAGGGAAAAGCCGCAGAAACTGATCCTACTGCAGAAGACTCTCATTTTCTGTTCCTCTGTCACTGTTAATCCTGATGGCAGAAAAAAAACAAGCATGCTGGGCTTCTGGAAAAGAATTGCTCTGTTAAAAAAATAAACAGAGTCTGAAAGCGTACTGCTGAACTTCACAGAAGAGTGAATCAATCTGAAACAGTTGGAGGAAGATGCAAGTTAACCCACCAATACAACAGTATTTTTCCCTTATATCACTGTGAAAGGCCATCAGGTCCCCCACTGCTGCCCAAATCAAGCAGATATGATCTCTGAGAGAACAAAGGCAAAAACTGTGGAATCTAACCCTCGGTCCAGGAGAACAGTTGTGCCAGTGAATTCTAAACAAAACCACTCCCTCCCTCTCCTAGTTTCAACACACAGCCCAGCAAGCAACGGTTACAAAACCAGCTGGCAGGCAGCAAACCCAGAGGAGTACCAACACTTCCCTGCTCAAAGAACTAAGGCAGGCCAGACTCACAGGAGACAGCTGACCCCAGCTGCAACTCAACAAGCCATGAACTATTATAACTTTCTCCTTGATTCACACAAGAGTTTTCTGGGCGACGGGGCAGAGAGAGACATGGCTGTTTCCCACACGTTACCAGCCTTCTGGGCAGAATACCGTCTACTCATGGTTGACTAGGTCACCGGTTTCTGTCTTTTCTGCAGACATTCAAGCTCTAAAAGCCTGTTAAACCAGGCACATCTACTGTCAGCGAAGGATGCATTAGCATCTGACCAACTCAAGCCTGTAGAGCCTGGAAATAATCTCCCATCTTCATACTGTTTAAGCAGGAATACTTGGAGATATTCTGCTCTGTGTATCCAAAAATGCTTTTTCATTTAAAAAAAAAGGCATGTTTATAGGGAGAGGTACTAAATTCATACTAAATTCAAGCACTTGCTTCGGTGACTAGCAGTCCGAGTAAAATATGCATTACTTCCACTGCTTAGAACAGCAAGTGAAGGAGAAATTCAGATGTTAAGATCTTTTGATCTGAAGTAAAAAGCCAATTCACATGCTTTTATAGAAAAAAAAAAAAAACATTCCTTCCCAAGAGTTGCAAAAACGGAGGAAAGGAAGAGATAATAAAGAAGTCTATAGAACAACACATTTTGAACATAATTTGCTTTAAAACAAAAGCAAACATGTTTTAGTAGGCCCCCAAATTCTGTTGTGCCAGGACTCTCCCACACATACTCAGAAGACACCTCTACCAATAAAATCTGTAATGCATTGTAGGAAAAAGGCAAATAAAAAAGCAGATGCCAAGTTTTTAATCATAACTTCAAACACCAATAGTAAAATTCTGGATTGAAAATAAAGCTAAATGGTTTCAAACCAAGCAAGAAGCTTGCAAGTAAATCAATTAAGGAAAAAAAAACCCACAGCATAAAGCAATCAGAATTTACTAATATTATCTCCAAAAAGACTATTCTCAAGGCACAAATGTCTACCTTTGGCCTTCAAGATTTCAACTAAATCTTTTTCACTTTTTCAGACAGCATGCACCAGAAAGACAACTTGAGAATGCCATGTATTTACATGCACCCTCCTGTCAATACCAAAGCTATTTTTGTAGGTGACCTGCACACACTTCTGTAACAGAAAAGGCTTTGAGCACGTACTATGATTCAAGTTAAAAGCCTTCAGTTATTTGCTCACCTTCTGATTACTCTAAAACTTTTCTTTTGTACCTGAAAATCTGTTACATCCCTCTGTCGTCCTCCTTCAAGTCACTTTGGTATTTGGACTAGAGATTCTTATAGCTACATGCAGGCATCATGAAACTTGTCAGAGATCAAGTAAATCCCACTTGAAATCAAACTCCATGCTCCCAGAGAAGCAATCCAGCTGAGTATTTGCCCAGATTTCTTCTGTCTATTCAGATGACTTGAGAGCTATGCATACCTCCTCCCAAACCCTTCAGCTATGTCATGAAACACTTGAGGGCAACAAGTCTCCACTTCTTGGGTGCATTTCAGTGCCACACAGGACAACTGCATGGAACGGGATCACCATTTAGAACGCTAAAGCTTGATCATTTGCCTTTATTCCAATAAAATGGTTCTTTTGTTTGCTTCCTGTCACTGACAGATTAAAGTATAAAACAAAAGGGTCAAGCGCAGGTTTCCAGGGCTGCATAAAGTGCCAGTTCATTAGGTTTTAAGAAGTCATATGTATTTGACTGTCAGCTTAACAAAGCCACAGTAAGAGAGATTTCTTCAGGAAATATCACTGCTGGAATTACAAAGTTAGTTGAGACACAGGAACACTAGGAGAGGAGAAAAGGTTATGTCCCAAAGGCTAGACAATCCAGCATGTTAGAGGAGGGAAGAAAGCTGAAAAATCCCTTATTACCACATACATGTAAACTAGAAAAAGGAAAAAAAAGTTTAAACTGCTGAAAGAAAGAGAAGACTTCTGCAGCTTACCTGATCCTTTTCACCCCACCAAATTCTTAACATTCAGATAGCTGGTCACCATTTCTCAAAGTCACAGAAGGTACACCAGTCACCTGCCACTACACTAACTGCATGTTTCAACAAAATAACAAGATGTGTATCTATTCTTTGGAAAAAATACTTGGAAGAGGGGATAATAAAGAGAATGCAAAGTTATGGCATAAAATACAGACTAAGAGGTTCACGTAGAAAGAATATTGATTTTATATCATCTGTATCTTCTTTTTAGCATCATTATCAAATTGGTGGATTAACAGCACTGACAAAAGGACTCAGTTGTTTTATTACTGTTTTGGATTTGCATGCTCACTACAGCTAGTAACTCTTTGCTACATGTGTTCAGAGAATGTCACCATTTACAGAAAGCAAGGTCTTTAATGTAATTTTTAAGTTCACAGCTATGCAACCACCCAGGTAGGTCAGCAGTGCCAGGGACAAAGGCCTCAGAAAAAAAACTTTTAGAACTAAATTTAATTTCTCAATACCACCTCAATTTTTTTTCCTCATGAAGATGCTTTATATCTAAAGAGGGCAATTATGTTAGCCTATCAAAATCAGAAATAAATAGTACACAATGCATGCTGGGGGGGAGATGGAAAATAATTCTGAATGATACAATGGTATGTTTCCACACACCTCCCTAGAAAAGACAATTAAAATAATTCAAATGCAACTACTACCTCTTAAGAGCTCAGACTACTTCCTCCTACAAGTGGAACAGAAAGCGATATATGAGTAGGCAGAGGGAAAGGAATCTAGTATAGGAGTTTGGGGAAAATTTTACATTAATAAAGGAGCTGCAATGATAGACATAGAAATATAGGAGGCAACACGAAAAGTAAACAGTGAAATTTTACACTCATACCTCGAATATACCTCCAGTAAATTTTGGAGAAGTATTGTATCTATTATCTAATACATCTATATTATTACATTCATGAAACTCAGCAGTATGATTAGCTTGTCATAAGTAGAAACATACTAAATGACCGTGGCTGTCCTACCATCAAACCACTATGTAGCTCATACACTTTCCTTTTCCAACAGAGAAATTCTTTAATTGTTACTGTTGTCTTGTACCTGGTTGCATTTAGTGCAATTTAGTTGCACTAGTAAGGCTACATTTAGCTTGCGCACCCAAGTAGTACTGCAATCTACAGAAGAAGAATAACCTTATATTACTGTTATCTAAACAACAGCATCTTCAAAACCAGAGGCAAATCATTCTTTTGCACTAATAAGTCATCTCTACTGAGGCAGATGCGCACAGCCAGAATGTACAGTAGAGCAGAAAGTGAATCCTAGCTGGCATTTGAGCAACAGCTGCGCTAAGGCTTACACAAAACAGAGAAAGATATACAGCGTAATGTTTTTTCCAGATTATTTAGAACACTGCAGTATGTCACATAATAAAGACCATTTGGCAAGCTAATATTGGTATTTTTAAGAGCATCTCTCCAACAAGTCTGCTGTATCTGAAGCATCAAATATTCAACCTTTTAAGAAGAAAAAAATTTAAGGATAACAAGAAAACACAGAGGACAGGAATAAAAGCACTGGAAAAAATGTTGAAAAAAAGCAGGAGGCCATGTACAGCATAGAAAGTGATACAGTTCAAGAAGAAACAGCAAGACCCAAATGGCAAAAACAAATCTGTGGCAGCATTTTCAGAGACTGGGAAAGAGGGAAAACATCAAATACAAGAAAGCTAAACATTTGCAGTGAGGCAAAACACGTACTTTTGTCATAAGGATGAAAGCAACAACAACAACAAAAAAATGAACACATGCTAAGAATGCCTGAAAAAGCCAAAACCTAAGAAAGTGAGAGCACTTTAACCATTTTATTTCCAAAATTCTTAAATTAAACACTGACTCATCTAAATAATTTCTACTTAGCTAAGCAAATGTACAGAAAGAATTACAGGCCATAATCAGTTATGGGGTTTTACTTTACTAATAGTTATGGGCTATTCCACCTTCAGACAACAGTTGACTCGCATCATGCAACCAGGAAAGTCAGAGACAAGAATGAAAACAGCCTTCAAAAACAGATGATCTCAAACATGCTCCTACACAAACATACATATACCTAAATTATTTGCTAGTACAACTTTTTTGCCCCCTACCTGTAGCAAGATCAGCTATTAGCTAACACTTTGCACCTTATACACACACTTTACAACCTTCCACATAATGCAGAGAAAGAGACTCTGGGCATTGCCTGTTATCATGATTCTGAGAATGTCATATAGAAATTTTAGCAGTGTACAACCTCCAGTGCATTGGTCTGGCTTATTAGCCATAAGTATCTGCTAGTACACTTGAAACTGAAATCAATAAGGGCTCAAACTAATTAAGTTAAGACAGCCCGATGCAGGTTCTCATGTCAGCTGAACCATGACAGAGGTCCATGCACACACCCAGCATCTGTGACAAATGCAATTACAGCAGCAGCCTAACTCTTCCGCATTGAAGGCTAAGTTAAGTAGAATCAGCATGTTTTGGCTGCTGGCTAAAACCACACAGTTGCTGAGCTGATACAGTAAACTCATTAAGCCATGATAAATTTAATAGTGAGCCTAAGCTGAATACCTCTTCCACTTAACTTTGCTGATATCCATCTGTATATATCCTGGGAGAAGCATTAATTGCAGTTCTGAAACTCTCTAACCAGAAGGTATTTTTGTCCAATGCTAAGAGACATTACCTGCATACAAAACTTCATGAAGCTGTGGAATGCCTTTCTGCAGGACGTTGTGGCTGCTAAAATTTACAAAGGCTCATGCACCAAAAATTCAAAAACATTGCTGTTGGCTCAGGAAATATGTGAGCCACCAATTACTAAAGGCTGTGAAAGTGTCCTTTAGGAAGTAACACAACATGCTTCCTCAGCCTTGTACTCTGCCTTATGAGTCTGATACTGGCTGCTGTCTGAGATAGGATATTGCAGATTGTGGATGTTTGGTCTAATCCAGTACAGTCATTCATCCAACAAGAATCCTTGCAAACAGATTTTTCTGTCCTAATCTCTAGAACAATAGCAATTAACCAAGGTTCAGATTCCATTCAACCCGAGTCAGCATATCTTCTCCTTTCACCTACAATTAACTGGAAGTTACAGAACAAAAACCTTTTTATATGAGCCGTGTCACTGCAGAGAACAAACGAGTACAAGTCCCATTTCTTTGGGGAGGGAATTAAAAAAATAAAACTGGTAAACTTACACTTACGCCTTGTCACCCAAGTTCCCATACATTCAACTGAATCTTTTTGGCCTTATTTTATTGCAATTATTTAGCAGATATAAAGAGGTTGTTGGCTTATAGTTCACACTTCTGGAACTTATTTCAAGCACTGAGCACTACATCAAAACTCATTTTTCCTAGCAAGCTTAATATATAATCATGTAACTTACACTTTCCTGGTCAGAAGATAGAGGTGGCTCCACTAAAAGAAGCTTCTGATAAGAGTTGTCCTCCTCAAAGGCTGCCTGTGTTGTTGCAGTGTCAGACATGTGTCCTTTTCTGAGCCGTAGACCTGGCTCTGCAGAACCAGCATTATCGAGTTCCGTTAGTTCATTCATGAGATGCTGGGAGCCTTCTCAAATATTCTTCTTCCTCTTGGTTGGGTTTAGCTAATTATGTGTTGGCTCTGAAAGACAGTTTGTATAACAAGACTGAAGTTAAAAAGAGGTACGTAAGAACTGGCTGGAAGAAGAGCATGCTTAAAAGCTTCCAAGCAGCTACAACAACTGCTTTTATATGTGCCCAAACTCCCACCGGATCAATTATAAAGACTTCTACATCGTTGAGCAATGAATTCTCATCTTGTGACCACTAATACTTTCACATACTAACACAAGTTAAAGACAGCTTTGAAAGATGACAGAAAGTGAGCTCCATAGAACAGTAAATTGACAGTTATGTTTCTATACATTTTTATTTTTACAAAGTTGCAAACACTAGGCTGTTGATGCTATTTATAAATAATTAGAAAATGTCTGCGCTAAGTAGTTTATCAGCTTTTTGTGGGCATGAAGCTCATTTCAAATCATCTGGGCTAGGTTCCATCAAAACTAGGACACTGCTACAGTTGCTTGGGTAATAGCAAGCAAGCAGAGTTCAAGCTGCAACTGACTTCAGAGAAACTGCAAGGCAGGCCGTAGTACACACAATGATTATATTTTCTTTGCTTAGATTAACGTGTTCTCAATTACTGCTGGCAATGGGTCTGTACCTTTACTAGTATAAGGATTTAGACCAGACAGATTTAAATACCGTTCATCCCATCCCAGTAACCATAAATAGATTACTCCCCCACAAGTCACAACCTGTGCATTGGACTCAGAAAAGTAACTATATGTTACATTTACAACCCTGTGAAAAGGGCCCAGGATAAATTTAACTCAAGATGCTGAAAACTAATTAAATTTGCAGAAAATTACCTAATAACAACCTGTTATTCCGAATCCTCATCCAAGAGTATTACCCATTACCTATTTATCTTGTATACCACAGTATGGAAACTTTAATAGTCAGTCAAGAGACACCTGTTTGACATTGGTTGCCTTGAGACCTAACAGCCAAAGCACTTTGAAATCAGAGTGCCAGAAGCCAGCAGAATGAATTAGCCCGCAGCTGAGGCTTCAGAATCACTTTGAGAATCTATTAGTTTTGTACTAATCGTTTGGTGTCATTCTATTTCTGCAGCATATAAATAGATGTGACTAACACATAATATTAAGATAACCCATCTAACAAGTTTTAACAGGGTGCATAATTAGATTGGAATTTTAGCGCCCAATAAAAGATGCTGAACTTTGTTGTAATGTAGGAGGGGGAAATTAAAAATATAAGATGGTGGATTGATATTGGCAGCCTTGTAATAAAACATCACCTCCAAAAAGCTAATAAATAATGTGCTCCTTCCTTTCAGGGACTAATCTCATCCATATGATCACCACAAAATAATTCTCAGCTCTGACAAATTAGTTAATTTTCCTGCAGCGGTTTGTAATATTATATCCCCTCAGCTGCCTGGTAATCCCAGAGGAGAGCACTGCTAATGAGCAGATAACAGACATTGCCGAACTAAATGATACCTCAGTTGTCCGGGTTCAGTATGGCACACTGCTTTAATCACCCAAGAAGGTAAGTTGAACAATATGACAGCAGAGCAGATGGTAGGCCCACCTTCCTGCTAACTCCACTACAGGGTCAGTTACCTCCATCTGAGAAGTGAAGTCCGAAATGGCCACAGCTGTTTACTTGGTAAACACAAGAGCCACAGAACTATCACCCCATGAAAACTACAGCAAGGTTTAATGTTACACAAAAAGTTCAATAAAGAAATTGAGCAAGTGGCTTTTAAGAACAAATATTTCGAAAGCCACAGAACAACTGAAATCTTGACCGCTTTTGTCCTATTTCAAGCAGCCAAGTCACAATTCCATTTTTAAGGAAGCAACACGAAGACACCGTCACAGTGCCATTTGGGAAAACTGATCTAGGGATGAAAGAAAAGAGAATGCAGTGAGATCTACAGTTGAAATTGAGTGGGTGTCTCAGTTTAAAAGGCTACTGAAATCAGTCTCTTGTAAGCACACTGCACCCATTTGAAAAAATACAAGCAGAGCAGCTGTTTGTAAACAACAGTTACAAACACACACCCCTACCACAAAACATTTCCAGGCAACATTTTAAATTGAAACAGTCATAGTTAGATGATTTTCTAATTTGCATTAGACAGTTAAGCAGCAAGTTTTACCAGTTTTTCTTTCTGCCAGCTTTAAGCAATAGAATTGCCATTGTGTGCTGCATTACCTGCTATGCTGCCTAAGAGCATGCCCTTATATCACCTCTATGACATTGTGGGAGCAACGTTCAAAGGCGCAGTAACAACCCATGTAACAGGCTTAACCACATTTAGCCAAGATGCTTGCAAAAGGTTATTCTAATACAAGAAGATATTAGAACGCCAAGAGGCTTCCTAAATCAGGCCTTGAAGATTTACTTCACTCACACTCGCTGCCAAGCAATCACTAAGGTTAAAAATAAAAGATGCATTTCACCTCCAGTGAGTGAGATTTGCATTCAGCAGAGTTGAACTTCAGAGCTCTGCATAAAAAGAAGTTGCTGCTTCTTGAAGTTACAGTGGAATCGCTCAATGAACTAAGATGTTTCCATGTTGTCCTTCACGCAGAATCATTTCAGTGTTCAATGTGTGCCCTTACTGAGTATGCAAAGGCAAGCAAGCCAAACAACAGTCCAAAAGCATCACTACTGGTTTCTAGGCCTTTTTAAAAATGCATTACAAAAGCCAAAAATGCATGCCTGAACGCAGCACAGATTTGCCAACAGAAAAGTGCTAAAAGCCAGAGTTATTTGCTCACAAGTGAAAAGCAGCCTGAGATTATGAACTGGAAAGCCATAGATGGTTTTTGATTTCTATTTCAACGTTTCTATGACTCCACTGTTCAGTGAACGGTTTGAATGACTAGAATGACCTTTTCCTGAGAAGACGGGACATCTGTGTATGGTCAGTAACATCTAGTAAGAAGAAGATGCTTGAAACATTATGAACAAAGAGACTTGTTGCCCCATTCTCTCCAAGATGAGGGAGTTCATGAAAACAAGAACTGGAATATGAGAAGCTATAGAACATTTATGGTCTTGGAAGAGATTGTTTTGTATTGCACTGAGACCATAAACCTTATATTTACGTCCTTTAGCATTTTTGAGCGTGCAACAAACAAAAATTTTCATTAAAGGCATATTCCATTTAAAGAGGACATTGTCACATGTAACTTAAAAGCTATTTGATGATTGCATATATAATAAGCATAATATCAGCATCTAGGTCAAGCAGTGAGTTCCTGCTGTGTTTAAAATCAGCTGAGAACAGCATCTACAGAGTTTGGTTTGTTGGTTTTTTTAATCTACAAAACTTCTAAAGGCTAAGTCAGCTTTTAGAAGGACTGAACAGTTTAATACTGTCATAGTTCTAAACACAGCTTACAAACAACATATGTAGTATGCCATTAGTAGCCTTAATCAGCAATGTGGTAGCTGCTACCATACCACACACAAAGCCCAAGAGGTCATAACTCCCAGCTGCTCACTTCACCCCAGTGCAGAAGTCAAGGCAAGAAGTGTCAGTGCCAGTTACAAGCTGTAGGCATACACTCGTCATCTTTCTGAGAACAGAATCAGAAGGCAAAACTATTTCAGCAGCCCACTGCAATTGTGCAACGTCAGAGTCAACATCCACAATTACAGAGTGCATTTAGGAAGCTGTTTCACTCCTTAAGATGACAAGGAAAGAGTATTTACACAGACTCAAGCACCACAGGTTGATGCTACTATTCTTTGTAAGATCTTCTTGGATATTGCCCAGGACAACTGATACAACCCTTCTAACCTCTTGTTATTCACCTGGCACAAGGACAGTTTATTCTACCAAAGCTGAACATGGTAGCAACTTTACCAAATCCAAAGTTGTTTAAACTAGGCCTCAGTAACAAAACGGGCACGACGGCATTTCCAGAACTGTTAGCATAGGTACAAATGGCAAAATATTTGCGGTAATCTTTGCCTATAAAATAACTGATCCTGGCTACCTTGACTGAAAAAAAAACAAACAGGTACACTAAACCAAATGTAGCTTTCTTGGCATTTTGTATTTCTATTATTTTCTGGCAGGAAGGTTCTGTCACAAGTAGTCCCTCCCAAGGGGTACAGTAACACCAACAGTATTCAGCATCACACAAAAGCATCAATTATTTTCAGATGACACTGGAATCATCTTATTGTCCATCTAGTTCCCTCACTCCCTAGCACCAGCACTAGTGCTCCAGTCAGTTTACCAACCATGAACTATTAGAAAGATGACGAGTTTTGAGTTTCGGGGTGTTTTTTTTTGTTGGGGGCAGGTATCACCTTTGCCTTTCTGCCTACATGGCACCTTGATCTATTTACCAAGGAAATCAGGCAAGCAGAGGTATATAGAGTTTGGATAAGGGAAAGAAGTCAGACAGCAAGTGCTGTGTCACACAAGTCGAGACTACTGTTGAGTGGCACCCAGACACATGGCCTAGCTAACCCATGCAGGGTCACATTAACTATATGAGGTATCCACTGTCTGGCTGCTTTTTTCATTATGCATAGAGCAAAGCAGAAGACATAAGGAACTCATGTATTTTAAAAATTTGTGAATTTTTCCTAAATTAGAAGGCCACAACTAAAAAATTAACAAAACAGTAATACAGAAAGATTCAAGAGTATAACTCTAAATCAGGGACTTACACTTTCCTTTCCCCCCCCCTCCCTTAGGAGTCTTTAAATGATTGAGCCATCTTTTACAGTTAAGGAGTTATACACTCACAGCAAAATTCCAAATTTTTCCAGAATTACAGTAAAAAAGAAATCACACAAGGGTATATATGAACGGGGGAAGAAGGAAAATCACAGAAAACCCTGTTTTCTCAATGTACCCTAAGGGAAAAGCATGAATCGGGCTGTAAAAATTCTTTGGAGGTCATCTTTAACAATGAGTAACAAGGAGGAAGCAATCCAGCACCTCTTCTCTTAGATGCAATTTCCCTAGATAAAGAGACATCTACAAAACAAAGATTAGACTCCCGCCGAGGGTCAGTGGCCAAAAAGCTGTCTTTGTAACTGGTAAACTGTCACTGGACACTTCAGCCTAAGCTATTTCACAGCAGGCTACAGAGGCAAACAATCAAGCACATTCTGATGCATGTGGGTCCACAAAGGGAACAAGCCAGCAGCCTGCCTACATTAACGAAAGCTTCTATTTCAGAGGATCCCACTACATTGTTACAACATTTGTCCAATTTGTACTGAAAACTGGACTCCAGTTTTGCAAATGGGTTAAGTGTTGTGTCAGAGGTTGGCCCACCCCCAGTGCACAATGCCTGGCTGTTAGAGACTGGATGACTGGTGTAAATTAGTTTTACTCTTCAATAAACCAAAAGCAAAGAGAATTGACACAGGAACAGAAGTTCAATTCGTTTTCACGTTGCATTCCACAAAAAAAAACAAAAACAACAAACCCCCCAAAAAAATCCCACCAGCTTGCTTGAGGTTCATTTTTTCCATGAAATGGCTCGATTTCTCCGAGTGAGAAACATTCTGTCCTTGTGCCCTTTTATGATTTTATTTCTGTGGCATGTTACTTGACGGTTGCCAACAATAAAAAGATGCAGTTGTTTTTTGTTAGTAACAGTTTGGATCACAGATTGTCTAAAAGTGAAAGACTGAAATTAGACATTACTTTCCTCTTGAAAGGATGTATTCTCAATTTTCACTTAACTACTGCTTCAAGGACAGGATTCACAGAACTGTTGGATGAATATGAAAAATCCCTAAGTCTTTGGAGCAGGCACTAAAGTCCAGAGCTCGGCTACTAAGCTGAAGTTATGTACATTTTCCCCCCTTTATACACAGAGGATCTTTGCATGAGAATGTAAATGGCACCAAGATCAACAGCAGCGATCCAGGAAGCAAGCATTCCTCCACCCTGGCAGGTACAACACTCTCCTCCTAGGAAGCTTAAGTTTGAAACTCTCCAGAAATGGAACCACCATCTCTTACAACTCAAGAAAATGCTCCAAAGCCTGGAGCAACTATATGAGGAACCCCACTACCTCCGTGCTTTTAAAATCAGAGGAATATGCAAGTTTTTGGCTACAAACGTCAAGTAAGAAAGCATTTAAGACAGTTGCCTTCAGTGCTGCTTACTAGCTTGTTTGGACATCTCTTTATTTAGATGCCATCGCCACAGATTTAAGGGCTGGCTGGTCCCAAGGTGGAGGGGCAGCCCGACTTCTCCCTGGGAGGACATGAAACAGCTCCACTTCTCATCGCTGCCACCAGCTGGAGGCACTCTGTCACAATCCATTCCAGGTGGCAATCTGGAAAAATGTTAACCCAGACAGAACGAGATAATCATTTACTGTCAAACTAGCAAACTGAATTGGCTCAATGCACTGTCAGAAAAGCACATGGACAACATGACAGCACGAAACAGGACCACACACCCAAGATTTTAACTCCTTATGCATTTTATAAGCAGTATTTTCCTAACCTGTTAAGGACTGACAGTTAGTTCTCTGTTAGTCCAAGCCTTTAATTGTTATGTATGTATATACCACGACCTTTATTATGACTTGTTGACCAGCTACAAACCACATCTGGCCTAGCAAACCAGATACCTTACCAAGATTACAGATCTTAATACAGCGGTCAGGAGAAAGAAGCTCGATTGCAAAAAGCTGATCATCACGCTCTTCCCTCTTCACTGTTTTTGGAAACAGCCACTCTCTTGTTTTACTGATAATCTTGATAAGCTTTACTCATAAGGTTGTGAACTTGCTCATCAATGTTTTATTTTGTGACTGACAGGTTTGGTCTACAAAATACATTTGCATTCCCATAATTTTTAAAAAGTAGTAATAGAAGAAACTTATTACTTACATACTACTTATGTTCAACAGTCAGTTGAAAACAGTATATATTCCCTCTTCAAAAACCATAATGTTGTTTTGTCCCAAGTCAGGCAACTCTAAAAATTCCCTAGTTTTCTGTAGCAAATGTTACAAGAGCATTGTAGGAACAGCCAGCATCCATATCCACAACATTGTATCAGACTAAGATCAAAAAAGTGGTGCAGCATCTTTTTCAGATACTTTCTTAACCATCAAAACTCAAGCAAATGAGACAGATCTACTGTGACTAAATTGCACCTAATTATGACAGTCAGAAGCAGATTTAGTCAAGTGGCTGAAGTTCTAGATAAGGCCAGGTATAAAGCTACTTATTCATTACTGAAACTTTCTTAATGCAATAGCCAGAGAATAACTTTAAAAAAAAAAAAAAAAAAAACCACCACACAATTGTTGAGAGTCAAGAAAAACAGCCAAAGTAAACTTTTAGTGTCCTCCACCATGTAGTACCACGCTTTCAGATATACATTTCTTTCCTGGTAACAGTGTTTGAAATCATAGCAACGTTCGAAAATATCTCAATTTTCTGAAACAAAACCAAGAACACTGGTATCACAGTACATCACTGATGTAATTCAAAAGCAGAAACATTAAGTGGTTATTTTACTTTCTGCTGTCCTATAACTTAGGAGAAGTGACAAACATCTACAGTCTACCTATAGATATTCTGTGAGATTACCGCTAAAATTCTAAACCCACAAATTATTATCCTTAAACATGCAAGCCCCTTTAGGTGGGCATGTAGCTTGAACTCAAAATACAAGACACTCCCACAAAAAGTCACCTTGATAGTATAACCATGATCCCTGCAGAAGTCTTTACTAGTACAGCTGCAGCCTACAGACCTATCAGCACAGCTATGTTAGTGTAAATTTTAACGTCAAAACAGATTAAGACCACAAACATGTTACAAGTTAATTTTAAAGAAACAAGGAAGCATGTTGCACATACACACATTAGAGGTCTTGCATGACTTAATATCACTTATTGATTCATTCAGATAGCCACATGGATATCTGACAAGAAAAAGAAACAAACCCACAACCAAAACTAAAAAGAACTGCCAACACATGCAGTGGAATGGCCACAAAAAAAAAAAAAAAATGCTGCAGGCTGTGGCAATGAGTAGCACTTCACTTCCATATACTTTCAGTGAAAAAAATATATTGTCTCTACTTTGAAGCATATAATTGCTACTCACCCTTTAATAACAGAGCAATACTGCTTATTTCGTAAAGTCAGAACTGGCTGTAACACTGGATGAATGACAATCAGCACCATTAGGATAAAATAAAGATTAGTTTGTTATGGCAAGCTATTTATAGCAGACAACAAACAGAAGATAGTGACAACAGGAGATTAGGCAAAAAATTCCTCAAGGAAATAGACACAATATCTACACTTATAAAAATACCTTGCTACAAAACAGGAATAAAACAAAGTAAAGTAAAAGGTAAAGTAAAAGTAAAGCACTACTGGTTACCCTCAGACCTACAGAGGTCACACCACAAAGCAAGAGAAGATGGAAAAGAAAGATGCCTCCAGGCTCCATTACTCAGGAGCATGGAGTCTCAGGAGGGTTTGCAACACTGCTCCTGGACCTGCGAGTGACAGACAAGGATTTGTGTACATTGAAGGGTGCAGAATCAGTCTTGCAGCCCTGTAATAGAGTACTGCTGCCGCTAGCAATAGTATCAAGCTGTAAGGTCTCAAGATTCAGGCTGGTCAGGCTTGCTCAGTCTGAACTGCTCTTGACTTGCCTTTTACTCAGATTAGCTGTGACAGCAGCTTCTCTGACTAGGTATCAATGGCTATTTTTTTCAACTTTTGTTTACCTTGGTGTAATATAAGCTCCAGTTAAACTCCACAGAAAGAGGTATTTACAGTGATGTTGAGAAATACTGACCTAGTATGACAACAGAAGCCCCGAGAAGTGGGAAGACGGGAGAGCACAGATAAGAGAGGGGAGACAGACTTGCCAGCAGAGAACCCACGGCTATAAGCAGCTCACTAATGGTCAGTTAAAAGAAAAAAAAAAAAAACACAACAGAGACCCAGAGCTAGTCAAACCTGGCTTTATGGGTAACAAAGAAACAGTAACTACCATAGATAAAGGGCACCACATATAGTAAATTTAGACATAACCTGGAGCTGTAGACTAACAAAGAAAGAAAAGAAGTATAAAAGCAAACACAAAAAAGCGCCCCAAGTGGATTCTAGAGAGAGGAAGAAGAAATGGGCAACACCAGTATCATACTCCTCCTAACAAGTGACTCCCAAGGCTGACAACCTCCTGTTATCCGCTCCACAAGTTCCAAAACTGCTGACTTAAAGACCCAGAGCAGCAATGGAAGGGTGAAAGTAGCTGCAGAAAGGACAGAAAACAAAAACTGCATTTGTTACAATTTTAGTTGCATTTGGCAATATTTTCCCCCACATATAAGTACTCTAACTGCATTATTCTTCATATTACTTTAAGAATTAAGTCTACACTAATGATTGAGTCAGACTTAAGATTTTCATTATACTAACAACAAGTTCTTGGCTTTACTTATACATCACGTTTATACATACACAGACACATGCACAAATGGTGTTACATCTTTGCTTGTGAACAAGAACGTAACATGGATATAGTCACAGAATCATAGAATGTTTTGGGTTGGGAGGGAACCTAGAGCTCCAACCTCCCTGCCAAGATGAGGGGCACCTTCCACTGGAGCAGTTTGCTCAAAGCCCCATCCAGCCTGGCCTTAAACACCTCCAGGGATGGGGCATCCACAACTTCCCTAGGCAACACATTCCAGGGTCTCACCACTGTCACAGTAAAGAATTTCTTCCTAATATCTAATCTAAATTTCCCTTCTTCCAATTTTAAACCATTACCTCTTGTCCTGCCACCATACTCCCTGATAAAGAGTCCCTCCCCATCTCTCCTGTAGGCCCTATTCTGTTACTTGGAAGGCTGCTATAAGGTCTCCCTGAGTATTTTCTTCTCCAGGCTGAAAAACCCAACTCTCTCAGCCTGTCTTCACAGGAGAGGCACTTCAGCCCTCTGATCATCTTCGATGATCTTCGACCAACAGGTCCTCCATTCCTTCTCCCATTTTACAACTCTCAAGAGCATTGTTAAAGTGTTACAGGAAAATTACAATATAATAACAAAGCCTGAAATGGACCCAGGAAAAGCAACCAAATGGGCAGTCTGAACTTGTAACACATTCTTTCCTCAGAGGGAACGCTTTGTGCCAGGGTGACACAGTCAATGTTGTTTTGTACCAAAGGGCCTTTCATACACATCCTATGAAAGCACATAAACACAAAACCCAGCAAGCTAAGCAGTCACTGTCTGCACTTTCTGTTTGCAGAAAGAAGTTCCAGACATCATAGAAGACACATGATTTCTTTACAAAACTCTTAAGAACAGGAAGGAAGCACGGCCAAGTCGATAAGTATCCACACTCTTAAGAGTAGGAAGGGTAGGAATTTGGGTTGATTTCCTGGCCAAGGACCCAGACAGAAGGAACACCAGCACAGAGCAAGAACTAGGTCAGCAAACTACTGAATAGTAATTTGTCCTAGTTTTCAAATACTCACTGAAAGTACTCTTACTCTAGCCTAACTGCATCTGTAAAGGGTGTTAATACATGTAAAACTATTCATATAAACTATTTTGGAAAGAAGAAAAAATACCTTATGCTGACACAATGTCAACTGCCAAAGGAGTTAGACAATAAGGTATCACATTCTAGTATAACTTCACTTATTTTTCTTGCAGAAAGAAAAAAATTTAATATAATTTAAATTAAGATTATCATGTCCATGGATGTGACTGACAGACAGCTGCAGATTCATTTCATGTGCACAGACATACAGCTGTCATCAATACTAAGAAAATGCAAGCCAAGATTCTCAGCAGAGACCAAGTGCTACACATAGGAACCAACCACTAATATGCATGCCAAAGATGTACTTGGAAACCTAACTGAGAACTCTATGCAGGGGTCAGGTGTAAACAGAACATAAACACTGCCTTATCCACTTCTAAAATTGTCAGGTGTACTATTATAGAAAGCATGAAAGGTTCTTCTAGTATTGACAGCACAGTAGTGGCATGCATGCTTTTGGAAAAAGCAGACACTGAAAATTTAAGACTTACGAAAGGTCAATAACCAGTGTTGTGAATTTAGTGTGCTAGAAGAGAACAGAAGTAAAATCCTGGAGGACAACTGACCTGCCCAGAAAACCAGGCAAGTCCCGACCTATGTCAACAAGAAAGCAGCTGTAGCTAAGGAAACAAGAGCATGAAGCAGCACAAGCCTTACACTTATGAAACAAAATCTAGCTGTGCTAGTTAACCAGTTCAGATGTTTTACATCACACTGTACACACTTACTAAATGATTCAAGAAAGTATTTATTTGCTTTGCAATAGCAAAGAAAATTTTATTTAAAACCAGAGCTGACCGTTCAAAATTGCAGTAAGATTTCAACGCAGCACACAGTTTCCCAATCTCAGTGTCTATAACAACAGCACCACCACCCAAAACAACAACAAGAAAAAGTAAAAGTACCAAGTGTTGCCTGTCAGGCAACCAGGCTGGTCAAAGAGTCAGCAGATCATGACCTCAAACACAAAAAGAAGTTTTATTGACACAGCAAGCTGGTAAGCCTTGGAACTCCTTGCTAGAGGATGAGGATTCCCAGGGAAACTGGAAAAATGCACAGGATAAATTCAAAGGCATATGAAGCCACCTCTAGCTCTAGAAAGCCCTATATACCAGTGCATGTGTATCATATACTGCTTGCACATCAATGCTTAGAAGCTATTTTCTTCGTTAGGATATGTGCATCCTTACAAAAACCTTAGGAGCCTCTCCGAGGAAGGACAATAAGGGGCCTAATAAATAATAATACAAAAACCAAAGAAAACAATTATGAGACAGAAAATTAAAATGCCACAGAAAAGATGCATGTTGAAACAGAAAATTTCTCAGGGACCCGGTCAAGCACCCTAACAATACCAAGAACTCCAAAAGGCACCAAAGAAGCCAGTAGGCAATGTTCTGAGACTCTCCAGTCAGCAACTTATATAAGAGGACAAGGGAACAGAAAAAACCCTATTGCTGCCAGGATCTCATTTGCCAAGTTTGTTCCTTCTCCCCTGAATGGTCAGCTTGGCTGGAATTAGAAGGTGGTCCTACAACTTGGCTGGGCTTCAGACTCAAAGAGTATAAATAGAAAGGTTAGGGACAAAGCACAGTCAAAGTCTCAGTTGGAGGTGCTGCAGCCTGGCACTTTTGGCATACACACGTCAGGATTCATACTGCAGCAGAAGGCCACGTCAAGTGAACCATACCAGGAACACACCCATAGTACAACTCCCACACTACCCACATCGATGTATCCCCAGTGAAACACAGAATCTGCTGGGCACAGGTCAGTCCAATGCTTCTTGATCTCTCCACTTCAGGCAGGAGGTCTTGTCACTTTGTGCATGGGCAAGAGGACTGCGCAAGTGGAGCATGAGAATATATATGTTTCTGTAGCATGGCTTGGAGGCAGACTTGGTGGATATCATGCAGCCTACTTGGATTACATATGAGGGTGGTCAGAGAGTTTCATGGGGCAGAAGCTTAAGCAGCAGCTCCACAACAAGGCAGGGTGCTGAGCCAGAGGGAGTTCTAGACCCAGCCTGGTTTATGTTCTAGCTATTCTGGAATTCCACATTCCAGTGTAATGAGTCGTCTTTTTCCAGAGACTGAAGGAAATCAAAGCACTCACTGTGTCCCAATTTTGATTCTTACATACAAATCAGATAAAATCTGTTAACTGCTGACTGACTTTTATCTTCTTCCATGAACTGTATTAAAAATGTCACACAGCAATTTGATGTCATTGATTTCCACTGCCAAATCAGAACAGTAAGAGGAAAGCTTTAAGGAAAATTTAATTTAGGAAAAACTAAAAAAAAAAAAAAAAAAAAAAAATCACCACAAACACACACACCACTCCACACCACCCAAACAAAAACACCACAAAGTGTCAAACAAACAAAAAAAAATTCACCCAAAAAAACCCCAACCCTAGTAAATACCCAACACACGGCTACAATTTCCTTCTTGAAGGGGAAAAGAATGAGTGGTTCAAGTCCTGTCTCTGACTGGTTTGCACTCTCACACATGTAACTAGCACTCGCCTCAACTACCAATTCCAATTTGGAAGCCAAAGCTGTCACATTGCCACCTTGTTTCAGAAATACACAAATTTCTTATAAGCCTCAGTCCTGAGAAACAGAACAATGAAGCTTGTCTTGAATCTTCCCTGTGCTGTAACAAACAGCAATTATCTTAACCACTGAAGTGCATTTCCAAAAACCACCCTGTAATCCTAATCTTTAATGTGTTACTGCTCTCTGACAAATAGCTGTACTACCTATGAGGAAGCACAGATCCACTTCTCCCACCTCAAACCCGTAACCGGTCCTTGACTTTTTATTCAAACCTGGGAAGGTTACAGTCCAAGATTCCTCCAAGAAAGATGTGAAATCAGAATGAAGGTTGTTTGTCCAAGTAAACTCAAAATTAGATAATAAGTTTAAACAGATAGGGGACAGGGGAAAAATCTTTGGAGCACACGTGCTATACAGCAGCTATTAAACATTTACAGTAGATGTGCACATACCATTTAAATTAGAATCCTTTGATTTTTGCAGACTCACTCACCAAGGTAACAACTGTGACAAAACTCCACATAGTTATAGCTAAATTGTATAAAGATGTATCAGCACAAAATCAAGGAAAGCAGGATTTTTTTTTAACCGTCTCACTACATTATTCTCCATAAAATGTTCAATGTAACTCCAGATACCACATTTTATCCAACCTCTCTGCCAAACAAATCTTTGCCTCAGTACTTGCTAGAACTGATTTATTACCATCAAATGCATTAATCCACATGTTAATCTGCCTCAGGTCACTTAAAGTTAGCCAGAAAGGACTTTTGTCAAGCCATATACAATGTTGCTTTTGGTCCACATGGGAGTTTGAAATCAGAGCTTGGGAGAGATCCTCTGACATAAATATTACAGCATGAAAACAGCAAGTAATGCAGGAGACTTTTCCTGTAATTCATTCCCTTTTTCTCTGCTTCACTTGATGGCATGTTGTTAAGAGCCTAAAAGTGTCACCAAATGAAGGCAGAGTTTATCTTCGGATCTTGTGACACTGGAGTTGTAAAGCATACAGCATTCACATGCCAGTTGCAAACTGACATTCATCGCACTTCAGCGGAGGAGGGAAAGTTTGTAAGTTATTCAACCTCCCTCATCCATACTGCAAGTAGTACACAAGACAGAAAAGCTGGCTCAAACACTACACATATATTCAGTAAGTGCTGGCTGTATTTCTATATGAAGTCTTACACCTAACAGTTTAAAGCCTTCCATTTGCACAGCTTCCTTATTCAACATTTCCAACAGAACGCAGAACGCAGAACTGGCTTTCACTAACAGACCACTTGCCTCCTGCTATAACCATTTCTCTAGACCACTTACCAGATGATCCAAGATTTTCAGCACAATCAAATCAAAAGCTCAAAGATGAATAAAGACAGTTGGACAATCACTGAAGAGAAGTAGTTTTAGCATACACATCCTGTATGTTTACTTAGCAACTGGATAGCCATCAGGACAATATGCTGATACGGGTCCTATTTCCCATCACATCCCCTGAAGAAGCAGTCTCCAATGCACGCAGCAGTAATGCATGCATTCTACACCTTTCCTTTTTATGTCTGCCTAGTAATTAATTTTAAGTGCCAGTAATTCTGCATTACTCCATCATTAGGATGACTAAACATCACTCTACGATAAAAATTATGCAACTATGCTTTGGGCAACCCCAAATACCACCACTGCTACCTGTGACTTTGAATGTTGTAACAAATAATATGCTTGTAAACTGTCCATTTATTAAAAGACATAACTTCAATTATCACCCAGTTCAGGAGTCCCTTTGGCTGGAAATGAGAAAGTGTTCAAATATTTTATTACCTCGGAGCTGGATCTCCAAGAAAAGAACACTAAGTTTTAAGAGAGTTTTAAGCCCTACGTAACATAAATCCTTTCAAGAGGTAGTAAGATTTCAGGTGGTACTACAAGAACTACTGGACACCTCATACTTACTGCTAGAAGAGCAGGAATGTGGGACTGTACCTTTTCAAGGACGACCTGAGACTGCACAAAACATTCATGTGAGTCTTGCAGGCAGATAAGCCCTCGGGCACTTACATAAATAATGAACTATTGAAACAGAGCCAAGATGTGAGTTTTCAGAGGAAAACAGTCATGGGTTCTGTGATCATGCTTTGTTTTTCACAATGACTTTACTGTGATGTGTAACAAGGGGGTATTTCAACTGGTTAACTAATACACAGAAAGTCAGCTGGAAAGCATGGAAGAATGGAAAACTATGGTCCTTCTAAGTGTTGTACCACTTTTGCAATAGCATTTTAAGACTCTGCAGCCCAAAACCCAAAGCCAACTTAAGTCACCCGCAATCATGCAGAGCTATACTGTTACATCAACCTCGACCTTATCAGAGGGTCTGAGATTTTTTCTGGTGTCATCTCAGAGAGTCTTGTGTATCATCTCTCTTTCCCTACACTGACCTGTACCTTGGAGCCCTTCCAAATCAGTTGACATAACTGGTGTTTTCAACAACATCACATGTCAGTTAGATACTTTGGACAGAAACATTTATGCTAGTGCTCTGAAACTTGGTCAGCCTCTCTCGCCCTCCATCAAGGACCAGCTTAACTTGAAATTTTGAGTTTGCTTTCATGGCAGAAGGCAGGAAATAGTGTCTTTAATCTCCAGATCACAGGATCAACACCAAATTAGAAGAGCTTTACAGATACAGCAGCTGAAAGCAACACACATCTTCTCAATTATTTTCACAACAAGTCACCTTATACTGAATCAAACATTGGAGTTTTGTAACACAAAGTTTTGTTGTTTTATTACTGGTCTTCCTTTTCTACAGTCCTAGTTGGTATAAGAATGCCAAAACACCTATCAAAAATCCTAATAAAAAGAAAAGTAGGCTTCGGCAAATCACACTCTGTTTCTGGAGGATGACCTAAAAAGAAAACAAAAAATAAGAATAAATAAATAAATAAACACCACACCCAGACCCAACAACAGCAACACACAAAACCTCCAAAATCCACATGAAAAACTATTCCTTTATATCCTTCATAGGTGTGAAATGAGTAATTATCAGGTGGCCAGAGAAATTGAGAAATTTAGTATTCCTCTTCTATACCAGAAACATTTTTGAAAACTGCACCTTAAGAAGTATCTTACAAATCAAGTCTAAGCTACCTAGCAACTTCCTTCACTGCATTAGTGAAGCTCAAAAGGATTTTTATAACACATCCATTATTGAACTATTTCTGTAATGCTGCAGAATTCATATGGCTGCCAATTATTAAAAGGTCACAAAGCAGGAAGTCAAAGAGTGGTTGCACTCAACCATGGATATTAAGATCATCAGGACACAAGCCTTTTTCAGCATCCTTCTCTTAGCATGGACTATATAAAGGTCAGAAAACCACTAAGTAAAGCTTTTGTTGACTTTGTTATGCTTTTCTCAACTCTCAGGACACCCACCTCAGAAAATAATCCATTTTGTTCCCCACTGAAAGTACAGCAGGCAGAAAGCCAATAGCTGGCACTTTGTCACATAGCTACTTTAATAAGAATTATGAATAGGCTCTTCTTTTTGTTTTAATGGAACATGACTGTAGAAATAAAAAACGATTTGCCTGAAAGATTAAGAAGAGCAGAATATTGCTGTTATCAGCCTTGCAATGCTATATGCTCTTCTAGGGAACTCATACACACACAAATAATTGCTTAAACCAAAGCAATTTCCAAAGCACACTGTTCTTCACAAATAAATTAGTTGTATCATCCCATAATGTCAGAAAGTACCAGATTCCACCACTGCTAGCTTATCTTCATAGCACTAGCATTTGTCAAAGTAATACACGTCCACAAATTCTAACAGCCAAGAAGACCAAGATACAAATTAAAGCATTAGGAAGAAAAAGTTCATCCTTCAGTATACACCACCACAGAATGGCAAGCACTAGATCTCAGAAGCAGCCTGCGAGGAAATGCAGTGCAGTGTTCTTTACAACAAAAGCATACCTAAACTGTCAGCTGAGAGAAGCTAAAACATGCGGTCAGTGGCTCTTCATCTCCAGTCCTACTAGCCATCCACTTCCTCTTCCCAAATGCAACCCCTTTCCCTGCAGGTAAAAGCTTTCCAGTACTCTCAGGATTGAGAGTACAGCCAGTCACAGCTATACTTATCTTTGCATTGCATGGCTTTCTAAAACAGCTCCCACTGCAGACTGGGAGACATAGATATAAGTATTTCTTGTACAAGCAGGATTTAACAATTAGCTAATGGAATTTTACTACCAGCTAAAGGAATTTTACCATTCAGATTAAAATCTAAGAAGCCAGAGGTGGCATTTGTTCTGAGAAGGCAGCTTCTAATACTTCTATTTCCCTTAGAAGTTCTGCACTTTATAGACTCAGAAACAATGTATAGGTACACATTAGCTTGAAGTCCTTATAGTAGTAACAGGTCCCAAAACCTAATAACGCTTACCAAGTAGCTTGCGCAAGAAATTAAAAGAGCATAAATACATGTCTTTATCTAACTCTAGCACTCTAGAGCTAAATAGAACAGCACAACTGACTTTGGCTTCAAACAAGGAACGGTGGTCTCCGCAATCCTCTAAAGGATGGAACCAAACAGGCTGAGTTATGATGAGAGGGAAGGAAATTGGATGAACTGATATGAAAAATGGCTTTGGTGTGCTTATGATAAGCCAGCCTAGTCACACCTTCTTTGAATATATACAGACAATCATGGCTACATTTAGCAAAACTACTCAAGCTGGCAAAGACAGCTAGACTTTTACATGACCTATTTAAATGCAGGCAACATTGCAATGTTATGACATCTATGGCTAGTGTCAATTCAGTTTTCAGAGTCAGATGAAGAAACACAATTGCTAACCATTTTGAGATAAAACATTGCCGGAAAGATGGCAGGGGGGAAGGGAAGTAGCTTTTCCTGCAGGTCCCAACTGAAGTTTGCAATGTACTTAGATCTGCTGGCAGAACACCACAATACCCATTTTAAGTATTCAGGCTTGACTTTCAACCCATTCTGCAAGCAAATTGTCTACTCTCTTGCTTACTGCTGTCTAAAGGTACCTCAGAGCCAATGATTATAGCTCTGATTGTTCCAACACTTTCTGCCTGTAAATAGTGCCTGACTATTTTCTGTTCTCACAAGGGCCTAATTAGTCCTGTTCACTGAGAGCTACAGCAGCTGGCACATCCCAGCAGACTGTTACATTTTCACAACTACTGATATCCATCTGAACCACACTGCAAATTTTTCTACACTGACAATTACACGTCCTGTGAACCTTTTATTTACCTATACATTTGAAGATGCCTTTCTGCAAGCAATTTAAGCACAAGCAATGAGAAGTCCAGAAACATTTGCTGACATGCATACAGATGACAGAAGGCCAAACAATTCTGCATGGCTAGAAAAAGAGACTCCTCCACTAACAGATCTGTAACTCTAGAATACAGGAGCGATCATGGCTACATGCAACAACAAACACAACTGCTGTCTAATTTATTTTATGCCCATCATCATCCCTACACAATATTTTATCTGCTCGGGACACCATTAGTCTACAAATAAAATAAAAACCCATGAACAAAACCCAGACAGTAATTTCCTTCCTACCCAGGCAATATCATAATTCAAACAGATGCCATTTAACAAAAAACTGCAAAGGACAGATATTTCCATGAGGGTCCTGAAATTCCAAAGAAATTAAAACTGAGGATTATGTTAAATCAGAGGGTAAACTGGTATTAAACTCACAGTATTTCCTTTTCAAAATTCTGAGCACCTTCATTTTGCGAACACCTCCTCACTTCAAGGTCTTTCCTACTCCTCAAACCAAGCAGCAGCAGTATAAACCATGGCACCTCCTTTCCTGAGAGCGGCTGTCTACTTATCACCACACCAGCTGCCACATCATAACGTGGTGAGCAGACTTGGGTATACAAAAAGATTGTCACTGAGCCCTGAAAAAAAACTTGGAGGTTCATCTTCAAACTAGACTAAGACAAAGATTTTGGTTTTATGTCAAACAATTGAGACAAATGTTGCAGAAAATGTATGTAATCATTAAACTCCAGCTCAGTTTTGCAGTTACCTGATGATAAAAAACTGAATCTCTCACTTATAGCTATTGCCACACAGAAGGCAGGTGGCTGTTCTTTTCAAAGTACTATGACAGGAACTATGAGGAAATAACTCACCTCCTGCGTTTTACTAGTTTACATACTGATCTGCAGCATCCTCCTTCAAAAGTAAAATGTTCTGGCAGTAGGACTATATTCAAATAAACAAGTGAAAGTTAACAATGCTTTCAGAAGTCTGCTTTCTGAAGAAACAGATCTCATACCTTGATTGTCTATATTCTTCATTTTTGAAAATCAGTTTCTTTACTGAACTTGTCTTGACAAACACATCACTTTAAAAAGCAAAGGCAGCTGGTCACCATATTAAGTACAAACAGCTGAAATACAATGTCTTGTAGAAAGGATAAGACATTTAGAAAAATTTTATCAAAGAACAATACATTCAAAGCTATAGTCTTCCCCTTAAACAGTCCCAGATACTTTTCATAATCACTGCCATTATCTTGTGTAACATCTTTTCACATCTACCAACACAGTCTGCCAGAAAATTCACTGAATGACTCAGACACAGACACTTTCAAAGCATAAATACTCAAAACTGCTATTTGCATTTCAGAACCACTTCTATTTAAGCATTCAAATTGCTGATGGCATAATAATCCAACAACCTCCTGAAGTTTCCTTATCATGATTTTCCTCATGCACAGACAGCATCTCCACTGACGAAAGCAAACCTTGTTTCTTTGCACAGTGTCTTGGACAACAGTTTCACAACCAGAAACCTGTAAAACTTCCAAAATTTTTAGTGCCTAATATTCAGCATCTTCTGTACATGAATGATTGTCACAGCTCCTCAAACACGCAACTGAAGACATAAGATAACAGCAGAGATCCAAGCATTAAAATCACTGGCATTACATGCCCTGCCAATTCACATTAATTTTCCTTCATGACAAGTCAACAGAAACTCTTCCC
>VZRU01018537.1:617-51394 GCA_013398155.1 Pedionomus torquatus
GATATAGACAGGGGGATTGAATGCACCATTATTAAGTTTGCAGATGACACCAAGCTGTGTGGTGGTGTCGATACACCAGAGGGACGGGATGTCATCCAGACCTGGATAGGCTGGAGAGGTGGGCCCAGATGAACCTCATGAGGTCCAACAAGAGCAAGCGCAGGGTTCTGCACCTGGGCCAGAACAATCCTCACTGTCAATACAGACTTGGGGATGAGGTATTAGAAAAAAGCACTGAAGAAAGGGACTTGGGAGTACTGATGGACAAGGGGCTGGACATGAGCAGACAGTGCACACTTGCAGCCCAGAAGGCCAATCACATCCTGGGCTGCATCAAAAGAACTGTTGCCAGCAGATCCTGTTGGAGCAGGTCCAGAGGAGGGCTATGAAGATGATCAAAGGGCTGGAGCACCTCTGCTGCAAGGATAGGCTGAGGGAGCTGGCATTGTTCAGCCTGAAGAAGAGGAGGCTCTGAGGAGACCTAATATCAGCCTTTCGGTATCTAAAGGGGGCCTACAGAAAGGCTGGGGAGGGTCTGTTCACAAAAGCCTGCTGTATTAGGACAAGGGGAAATGAATTTAAGTTAGAGAAGAGTTGATTTAGGTTGGATATTAGGAAAAATTAATTTATTCTAAGGGTGATGGAAGACTGGAACAGGTTACCCAGGGAGGTGGTTGAGGCCCCTTCCCTGGAGATATTCAAGGCGATGCTGGATGAGGCCCTGGGCAACCTGGTCTAGTTGGGGGTGTCCCTGCAACTGCAGGGAGGTCTGACTAGATGACTTTTGAAGGTCCCTTCTGGCCTGGATGATTCTATGATATTTGCTGCATTTATGGTATATTTTGTCCTTTTTGGTTTTAAAGCAGCTGTTTCTTTTTATGATTTGTACAAAATAAATAGAAAAAGTAAATATTTTCTTGTATTTAGAGCAGGCTATCTGTGAAAGTAAAAAGAATTAGCTTGCACAATTTATATGATGTTAGAGTGAAGGGAAAACAAAAGCTAACCAGCAGATCATTTCCGGCAGTGTGTTAGGCTTTCCTGTTTTGTTTAAATATTCCAGAACAATGTCATCAATCAAGAAGTTTCACATTCCGCACAGAGAAATGTTACCTTTTTAAGCATTGCTAAACGCTTTGACATATTTGAAAAATTGAGTCCTAGATCCTAAATGTTATTTGTCATAGGAGAAAGAGAAAATATGCTCTGTGTATGCCAGAATGGCAAATAAAGACTGTAAAGATGATAAATCTTGAGTTGGATACATAAACTACTCAGATTCATAGTCCCCAACTTCATCACACACAGTTGTAGTTTAATTTGGCCTTTACTGACATACAACTACATACATCAGGGAAGTGGTGGTCAGTAGATCATGTCCTAGGATAGAGGATCATGAAGGAAATGGTAGTGAGCAATGTATTGTGAATCCTCACCAGACTGAATCCTTTTAAAAATTAGTTGATTTGTCCTGAAGGATTTTTTTTCATTTGGTTGGGGGAGGGAGATTGATTTTTTTTGTTTGTTTTCAACGGCACACTACTTAGGATAAAGCAAGCCTCAAAATCCATCCTATCTCATGGTATTTAAACATTAGCATGTGTAACGGGCCTGGAAACTATTTTGTACTAAAAATGGCTGATCAGAAGAGCAGTCAAAGTGACTTGTTGATATGAGTAAAACAATTTAATTCAAATGACACTCTATAAAGGCTTATTAATTTTGTATGCTGTAAGTAAAATTTTTACTTTATTCTAAATAATTTTGCCAGGCTACTGTGAGTACATAAAACCTGGAAGAGCTTCAAGGGAGGAAAAAAGGAACAGTTAGGTTTCTTGAATTGAGTATTGTATGCTGTGGTCATACTATACAACTTTGCTATGAGAAAAATAATTCAAATTTTGTGCTTACATGGCTGCATGACCTGGACAAAGTAAAGGACTAATTTACAGTAACAGGTAGTCACAGTGATGCCTGTAAATCTCTCTAGCATTTGACTGTAAACTGATTTTAGTATTTGGCTTCATGGTTAAGAGTTCTTCTCCTTTCAGCAACACATAATTCTGTCTTTATTAACAAAGTAACATCAGCAAACATGTAGTATCTTTTTGATAATTTACAAGTAATTAGTTCATATTAGAAGGAATATAAGAGAAACCTCCAATATCAGAATTGTCAACATCTGAATACTCTAATGACAGCATAATATAGATGAAGGAAACAGGGACTGACAGTTGTTGATTGTCCCCAGGCACATTGCAAAAACCTCTCACTATTCTACTGAATCTTACACAAAAAGAGGCATGAATTTTCTTTCTCTCTACTGTATCCACAGGGGAAAGGAGCCTCTGCAAGAAGGCACATGGGAAGTTTGGATGATTATGAACCATATTTCCTAATCCATGCAACCTATAGTGCAGGAACACTAGCAGGAGGACTGAATGTGCACATTGTGCACTCTGAGCTCCCCCTTAACATGGAATATTGACCAACTTGCCCCAGCACTGGGCTTTGGTGGAAGACTAGAAACTTGAAGCATTGCCCAGAGAATCATCTGCTTAGGTGCTCAGGAGTGGTGCCCTCCTCACTCACTGGGGTTGCAGTCTTTGCATGGTAGCACATGCTTTGTAGTGGACACAGTATTTAAGTATTTAAATATTTTGGTTCTTTCTCAAATACTTCAGGATAGTAGTAGAAAAACAAACTGAACAAGAAAACTGTAGACCTGGGTGAAACTGTGAGGTTCTTCAAATTTCAGGTACAATGCCAGCTGTGGAGAAATGCGTGCACACTAACCCACTGGTTAATAACAGCTTTTATTTTTGGTTTCCCAGTATGTAAATGTCTTTAACTCCCTTCTTTGGCATGATTGTTATATATGCATATTGTTATTCAGAATCAAGAAGATAAAAATGTACCTGATGACAAAGTAATAAATGTACTGTACATCGATAAAATAGTTTGTAATTTATGGGGAAGAAAGCATTAGTGTTATAATACCATTCAGAAAATATCAGTTGAATTTTTTAATAACTTCAGCTACTTACCTGCTCTGTATGAATATTTTCATTGCAAAACTAAGTCATAATCTTTGCTCAGTCCCTAAGCAGTCTGAGAAATAGTTGTAGCTCGTTATAGCTCTTGAAAGTGAAGACTGGCACAGAGATGTAAATGGGCAAAAATGTGTGACTATCAGCTCTGAAGCCTACACCTTTAAAATCTGGACAAAGAAAGCAATCTAGTTCTGAGTAAAAATAATTAAAAAATAACTTTTGTAGGAAAGCATATGATCCCTTTAAAGTGAACTGTAAAAGATCAGTTAAGTTATATTGTATTTGCAGGATACATATAGGAGGCTGGTACAGACCCTTCTCATCATCGGCCCTGAGCATGGTCCTTCAAATGATGCAGGGCAGCTATTAACATTGCCATACCCAACTCTTGCATAGAGGATTTTTAAATTAAATTATCTGGCCTAAGGATCTGCTCCATATATTTGTTCTCCATAAAACTACTTAAAGTGGTAGGAAACAAACATTTCCATTAGGAAGTTGCTTTCCACAGTAGAAGTTACTGTGTTAACTGGATATCCTAGTTTATCAGTCAGTGTTCTGATTTACAGCTGGTGAAACTGATCTGCAATATTTGATTTTAAATCTTCATTATCAAAATTGATGCAGTGATTGCCAGAAAAATAGGGTTTGCTAAAGGCAATATAGAGTTTTTTTTGAAGTCTGGGAAAGACAAAGCTCTATCCTAGTTTATATAGATCAGTTTATATAAATTGCATTGCAGAAGAAGCTATTAATATTCAAGGATTATTAGTACAAATCCCTTTATAAAGCAGCCTTACTTTAGCTTTTGAGAGACATTGCAACATTGTTTTTCAATGAGACTGTCCTTGAGAGTCAACAAAACTCCATTTCGCTAAGAGGGTTAATTAAGGTCAAGTTTATAATGGGGTAGGAAGAAGCACAGTCTGAAGTAGCCGTATATCAGATTGAGATTTCAAGGTCTCTGCAATGCATTAATAACTGTGAGGCTGTCTAATGTGGGCGGCGTAACATGTTCTGCAGCAAAAAATTCTTGGAACAAACCTGAAAAACCAAATGTGGTTCCTTTCGCTGAAAGTTTGGTTTTTTTTTCTTTTTTCAAATAGTGTTTTTCCACCAGAAAACTCCTGCTAGTCAGCCTTGTTTCTGAGGGATTGTACCAGGTCAGAAAGCAGAATGGTGATCAGCAAGCTTTCCTGTTTGCCCAAGATGTGGGAAATGCGTGATCGCTGGATTGCCCCAGCTGCAGCAGGGCAGTGAATCTGGTTCTCCTGCATCTCAAGGGTGTAGTGCTTGGTCTAGAGTACCTATAGGTTCTCCCCACCAACCCCCAAGTGTAAATTTCAAGGGGTCAACCACCCCTTTTGCCATGATGGTGAGATGCTAACTGGGCAGTGCCCTGCCTGCAAATGGGAATGGGCAACACTGGAGCTCCTCGTTGAAGAGGCAGAGGCCCTGTGCCCATGATAGAGCAGGAGCTTCTCCCTCTCCTGGTGATGGACAGCAAACCATGTGGCAGTGTGCTTGTCTCATCCAACTCTAGTGCTGCTTCTTTTCTTTAAATACATGAAGAAAGTCTCCCTGGGGTAAAGTTTAGATACTGTGAAATTGCTGGAAGAGGAGAGGATATATCAAACTCATTGGAAGAGGGAGGCAAAGCAAGAATTGGGGTGACTTTTCTGTTTATGTATGTGTATTTTTGTCTATTTCAGGTAAGTATAGGGCAGGTTTAGGGTTTTTGCTCCAGATAAAGTCCCAACTAGAGATGAGCATAACTTCCCCAGCACAACTTCTGTGGTCCCTTCTCTAAAATTACTTGTGTTGGAGGGAAGATTCACCAAATCAATCTCCTAGATTTTTCAGAGCAGCATTACTGATTTCTGTTGAATTTAAATTTTTAAACTCTGTCTATTCAGTTTCTGGAAGTTTATATTGTGGTAGTTGTGTTATTTTTATGTATATAGTAATAAGGGCTGAAACTTTTAAATCCAAGCAAATAAGTGTCATTAAAGAAATACAGCTGTCAAAGACAAATGGAAGAGTGCTGTTGTTGAGTGGCTTAGCTTTATAGAGCAACTAGAGCTCTCTCTCTCAGTCAAATAGTAATTTCAAGAAGTTCAAGCTATGACAGTCGCTCTAAGACGAGATGTTTAATTTCTCTTCAGGGGCACATTTGTCACAGGCTAATGTTGTTTTGCATAGTGTAAAGGGAGCTTTGCAGATTCTTTTCAGCCATCTTTGTGATAAAACTTTGTGTTTCACACTAGTAATTGTACAATTTCTTATTTTTGTCATTCCCCGTATGTGTGCCTTCCTCATATAGATCTTTATATAGAATAAACTACTAAAAACTTTATCATGTTTATTTTTGTTTAAGTAATCATGCAAAATGTTACAGAGCTTGATGGTATAAATAATTCTTTGTGACAAAAAGAGAGAAATGCAAGTGGAAGAATTTTTTTTTTTTTTTTTTACTAGGCATACCACAGGAAAGATCAGGATCCTTAGGTTTGGCTTGCTTTTTTCATAATCCTGTTCTTCACTCAGTTTTTGAAAATTCAAATATTCAGCAGAATTATTGTTGTCTAATTAACATACAGATCCACATCACGTATCTTGTTGTCACTAAGGTAGCAAATTGTCAGGAGGACAATGTTTAGCACCAAATTTCTCAGTTTCTGTTCTGAGCTGTAGAGAAATAAGAACAATGGATTCAGACTCGGTTTCTCTTGCCTTTTCTGTCTGTACCTTTTGTGATATGAAATGGCAGTATGGCTCCTGCTCAGTTTATTTTCTAAGTCTTTCCCCAAAGTCCTAGCTTATTTTTTCAGGTTTTTTTGAGCCTAGTTTCTTCTCTCATTCCTTCCCAGCTTGGCCCCTTCTTGAATCTTGGCCTTTCTGTGTGCTAACCCTTCTGAACCTGTCCAGCTGCTCATCCTGCCTGTGTATATGTTTGGCTGCTTCCAGCTTCCTCCTGTGTGCCTGGCAGACAGTGAGCAGGGAAGGAAAAAGGAGGATCTCTCAGTTACAGTGCTTTGTGCCACAGTGGCATCTAGCTGCCACAGCTACAGATGAAATTCCACACAGTCTGTGCAAACCTGGGTAGGAGCAGGTCAGTGCAGATGGGCTCTGTAGAGAATTCATCTGCCAAAATGCTGAGCATATGCAAAGTGTGATCAAAGTCTTAGGATGGCTTTAGCATTTGCTTTTTCCCATATCCAGCAGAAGATGAAACCTTGTAGTGAGACAATCCCAAGTGAGTTTCAGGTCTCTGCTGTGAAACTAGAAATGCTAAAGCTTTTGAAGGAACTAGCTACAAAATTCTTTGTGTATTTAAAAAAAGTATTTCACTCTAATTTAGTCTAATTTAATAGAAATAGTTTGACTTTTTTGCTAATATTTTTAAAATAACACGAGGTTTTCACAGTTCTCCCAAGTAGAGACTGGGGACTGAGTGGAATGAGCCCTCCCTGTAGAAATTAGAAAATGTTTAAGCAGCTAAAAGAAGATCATAAAAATTAGGATCTTCTAATAGTGCAGGGGGCTGGTGAACATTCCCTTAAAATGCTTTCTGTGGGTGTCACTTGGACATACACTTGCACTGTTCGCAGTTATTTTATCCGATTACTTTATAGCTATATGTTCATCCAAAATACCTTTTGTCTATATTCAGATTTTAACAACAAAGGAATATAGGACAATAAGTGCAGAACATTGTTTCCCCAGGTTTGAACTTTACAAGGCTTTCTAACCATGCCCAGCTTTTGCTAATCAGCAGCCCTGACTCTGCAAAAATCCTATTAGCTTATGCTTGATTTTCCTGTCAGGGAGAGGTCCATTAAGATCATTCCGGCTTCTTATCTGCATAAAGCCACTCCAGGAACGGAACTGTTTACAGTGCCAGTTTTCACAGAACCTTCACTTTTGTGCAAGTTTTCTAGTATTTTTAGTTAACATTTCCAGCTTTTCTGATGTTTTTCCTTCTAATTCTGTAAAATAGTTAAAAAACTGTAATCATTCTGAGGGCTGAGGGTCGTGAAATACACATGCCAGTGCAGAATTTTACACTTAAAATAGTCTCCTAGTCTCCAGGGTGGGGGTTGCCTCAGATAGATAAGAATGAAAACTTGACGAATGGACTGTGATGGCAAAAAGTGTTTTCATTATTCCTGTGGCAGACTCTCCTGGCATTTGTCATGCTGGAGGCTGGTGGAACACCCCGCGGGGCATTGTCCCCCCCACAAAAGCCAGCTACAGGGAACCCGCTGAACACGGCACACAGGGTAATGGGGCTTTTTTGTTGAAGTGCATTCTCTGGTGGATTCTGAGACATCTATCAGTCTCTGGTGGTAGTAACCTTAGCCAATTTTTAAAAAATAAATTAAAAAAAAGTAATGTAGTGTAGTGACAATTTTGTGCCATTTATTTGACAAGCTTCTTTGATCATGAACGGAAGCTAGGACTGAGGAAACCTCAAAACACATTTATGTGCCTTGCTATATCCACAGAGACAGGGGCACTGACAGTGTACCTTGTCAGAACAATCCTTTGGTATTCTTAACACATGATATTTACGTATTTCTAATTTGTTTTGCAAGAGTTTAGTTTTAATTAAAATTTAAAGATTATGAAATCAATGATTTAGTTTCAGGGCTCTGGAGCAGAATAAGAATTTTTTAATAAGCTTTTGCATTTTTTATAGGAGGAAATTAAAGTTACAGTTTACCATACACCGTGCTTTCTTTTCTTAAATTGAAATGCCTAAATTAAGATGACGTAAAGCTCCAGTTCTGAGTCAAGGGAGAAAACCATGTCTTTTCACAGTACTAGCCTACTGTGACCTACAGGATGATGGAAATAAGTCTGTAGGAAACAGAATGGAAGGGTGATGTACAGCCTTGCAGTACATATAATTTAGTCACCTTTTTCTTGTTTGTGAGTCTGTCGTTATGTTTCTCTTTGGAGTTAAAGAAGTTGTGTGGCGATTAGCTCCTGCCCTTCTGTCTGCAGGTAAGCAGTGGCTCACTTTTATGCCAACAGTGTCGGAAAGAACTGCCAAAGTAATGGAAATTGTCAAGGCTCCCTTTCCTCTAGGCTCGAGTTCTCTGTTGCTTTCCTCAGCTGCACTGAATAAGGTGCTCTTCCTATTCCCACCCCTTCAGTGCGTGTTTTATAGAACCACTGTGGAATTGTATTTTCACAAATAATTTCTATTTACATCTTATTATTAGCCCAAGATTAAAGAAAATAAATAAATCAGTGTGTTGCAGTAGGAAGTGTCACCAGGTAAAGGAATTAAAACTCCTTTTAGAGATATGTAGACTATGTGGGGCATCTGACAGTAAGCCATCTCATGGAGATAGAAAGTTATGATTTTATACTCTATGCGTGTTAGGAAGGTGAGAGGAATTTGGCAAATTATATGCAAATAGTCAGCCTGACTGAAAAATGATAGAAGGAAGAAATCCCTGCTTCTAGCATCATCACATTTAAAGGATGTTTGTGGTTATTTTTTTCTTTGTATTTCAATCTGATGGGCAGAATTTTCTTCTAAAAGTCACTTTTGGGGCTGTCTGTCTCTTGTTCATGTATATGTAGTGATGTGGGGAAAGGTATGAGGATGACAGGAGGAGGATGTAGGGCTTCTTCACATATTGGTTCTATTTGAAAGTTATGCTTAAAGAAGCTAAGAAAAAAAAAAGGAAAATCCTTTAAACTTTATGGTTACTTATGCCTTTACAGATACGGATGAATGGAAGTTACTGAAGCAGAGATTGGGGTGCAGAAGCTCTAATGGTATTATAGCAAACTTGCATAAGCAGAGTCAGTGTATGCCAGCTGTGGATTTGATACTCAGCCCTGATTTGTTATTTCCTTTGCTACCAGTTTGGGGTTTTTTGGTCAGTGTTGGTTTGGGTTTTTATGATGGCTAAGATCTGCATAAAGAAATGTGAATTCCAGGCTGAAATGTGAATGAATAAAGCTATGTTAGGACCGACAAGTTAGTTTTTAATTCATTAGCATAAAGATTTGGGGCGGGGATCTCATCTATTTCAAAATAGTGGAATTAGAGGAGACCCTTTGAAAAGCAGAAGTGGAAGCAAATTAACAATGATTTCATGATGAAGAGGCAGACTAATATGTAGGAGGGAAATCAAGAGAGCAAATCACTGCAAAAATAGCACTTTTTCAGAATGAAACCTTGATTTATGCATTTGAGTACAGCAGAAAAAAATCACACAAGAATGGAGGGAGACCCTAAAGCAGGAGGTTGAAGACATTGACCAGAGTGATTTTTAGTAGAATTTTATTTTTAAAAGTATACTAAATGAATTGCTGTTTTGTATGAGTTCCTACAGAAGCATCTGAATTTAAGAAACCAATCATCTTTGCTGTTTCATTGCTATTAGGAAATCTGCTGTTTCCTGTCATTCCTTATTTTCAGGTTAACATTCCTTTGCATTTCTTTTGTGGTTTGCTGTGAGCAAGCTATTAGGATAAAGATTAGAGGGTGTGCTACTGTTACTCAGGGTTTTTCGCCTGGGGTCTCTACCTGTTTGTCTTGTAGAAAAATCTGGTACTAAATGTTAAAGGTTTGAGGAATGTTCTAAATAATAATAATAATACAACCCCAAAAGCAAAATAGCAAACATACAATTGTATGAGTGGGAAATAATTCCTGAGTGGATTCTTCTTGTCTGTGCATAGAGAAGTTTCCCTTGGGGCTTTAGAAATTTCAGGATGAATAATGTTGGGCCTTTGTACCTGAGGTCATCGAATCATTCTCCTATATCACAGAAGACCAAGCATTGATAAACTAATCAATAAATGTATTATCACTTTCATCACTAGTAAGCATTCTTCCCAATATTTTCAGGCACAAAAGTATGCATGTTTTTAAATGCAAAGCTCCAAATTGTATTGAAGAGATTAAAACTTTGAAATCTTTCAGTGTATTCAAACCTGGAGATAGGTTGCTACTAAGCAAAACCTTAAGCGAGCAAGCAATACAGCCAATTGCTTGCTTCAGTCTGACCACTGCAGTATCCATATGGAGAATATATCTCCCAGGATTCTATAAGTAAGTCTCTAAAAAGAGTTGGTAGTTTGACCAGTTTGGTATTCGGTTTTTCCTTTTTTCTTCTTCTCCACAACATAGTGCAAGTCCACTACATGTGATTGTACCAACAAAAGCAACCAGACAAGCTGCTAATGAGGTTTCAATGATGGTTTATGTGCTCCAGAGACCAGCATTTCCTCCTTCAGTGATTAAGTCCCTCTGTGCAAATAGTGATCAATTAAATATGGCAAATGCTTTAAATAAAAAACAAAAACAAAAACAAAAAAAAAAAAAAACCACCAATATAATAATGAAAAAAACAAGAGGCAGCAGAGGGCCAAATACACTCCCCAGATTAGATGGCATCTGTGCTCAAACCAACAGTAAAACCTTCATTAACTTCTGTGAAGTTTCCTTGCTAGGATTTCCCTGATGTTTTACTGCTATATCACAGGTTCATATGAGAAGATCACCACTATTACTACTGTCAGCAAATACCAATCCTTTAATGTCATGGATGATGCCCAAGCCCCTGCAACAGTAGTCTGGCACAAGTTTTGCTGTTACATGGTGCTCAGTTCTCAGGCCCCAATTCGGCAAAGCCCTGAGACGTGGGGTGAGCTGTTGGCACGCCAGGAGTCTCAGCCGTCTTCTAAGTGCTTTGCTGGATTGGTGCCAGTGTGCTTGATTCTTTGAACAATTGGGCTACATACAGTAAACATAAATTTTACCCTATGGTTTCATTGTTGATGCTGCCAAGTTCGCCTCTTATTTGTAGACTTGTGATTCCTATGATGTTATCAGTCTGCACGCATCTGCCTGTCCTAATTGTTTTTCAGGGGTGCAGCTTATATGTTCCTACCCAGGGAATAGCTAGTGAGCACAGTGAATATTTTTCAAAGAACTTTTTTAACTAATGAAACTGAACAGTATTTTAAAATTGTTTCCAGTTTTCTCAAAGGAAAAGCATTGCTTCGTGCAAGAAAAAGTTGCTTCATGCTGCTGCTCATTGCTGATCCCTGGCCAAAAGAAGTCGCTCAGTATTGCATCAGTGAGTGACTCTAAAATCTGTATCAGCTGAATCATATTTTTAATTTCTTTTTTCAAAGCGGAGACCACACTGTCCTTGTGGGATTGAGCTGGGAACAAGTTCATTAAGAAAATGAGACAGGTGTGTAGCAGAACTGTCAGAAGAGCTAGCATTGATCCAACCCAGTGTCTTATTAATGAAGTAGTGTATTTATGGGAATAGTACTAAAGGTTTTTAAGGTGATGAACCATTTATGTCTTTTTCTGTGATAAGCATTATATTTTGTGAGTTATAACTACTTGTGTTGAGTGTATCTTTCAGATACCATGATTCAGGTATGTATTTGAGGCCTCTAAAAGACAGGTTAAACAGTTTTAAAAATAATGATACTTTTTTTTTTTTTTTTTTTTTTTTTTGTTCCTGTTCTGNAAGTTAGCACAGAATTGGGTAATGAAGTAGTAAAAATGTTTTCATGAGTGTTAATTTTTTGGCAGAAATATCTGGAGAGGTAAAACTGACCCCAGAACCTGTGATTAGAATTCTCCTTGCTCTGAATCAATGTGTTGATGAAATGTCACATTTTCAAAAATCCTGGCCATTTTATTTGTTTGTTTGTTCTTGTACGTATAACAGAATCAAGATCTTCAAGGAAAGGGAGAAAAATAAAAATCTGAATATCAGTAAATAAAATCAAGGCTAGAACCTGGATTTTTCCATTTTAATTTGGTTTGTTTCTCAATCTGATGGAAGATTTATAGGCAAGTCAGTTATCTCTGAAGTTTTACTCATATATGTAATTTTTAATTAGAGGAATAAAAGTAATGTCATATTTCCATTTCTTATATTTTATATTACTGTTCCTCTCCAGAAAACTTACTTATTCCAGGTTATAATGATAGGTAGTGTTTTGAGGTAGTCTCAGCTAAGTGTTATGATTAATAGTCTCTGTTCATTTTGTGTCCTTCCCTTTTTAGCTTAAGTGTGGGGACCAGAATAAAAAATTCCAAATATTAAGTAAAGTGTTCCTTGTGAAAATTATGCAAATTGCAATCATCTGCTAAATTAATTAATTGCATTCATCAGAATAGCATATGAAAAATGAAAGATATTTCCAAATGTTAAATAACGGCTGAATAATTCTGAAATTAAAAAAAATTAAACAGATACATGGTCATAGTCTGCTATTCACCCTGTGAAATTGCATTTGACCTCCATGTGGGTAATTGTATTATGCCTGCCTAAATTTCCATGCACAGTGATTTACAATTGAACATATTATTCTACTCCTCCTATTCTACTGTACTGCATGCTACTGCTATTTTTTGTTATGTAGTTATATTTAGAGGATGGTTGTGTTCTAGTAGCTGATTCCCTGTATAGATTTCTTTGGCAAGCGCATTTTCCATCCAGGTAATTAATACCATGAAAACAAAAGATTATGTATATTTATGTATCGTACGTATTCTGATGTATTTTGGACTTCTGATGAAATAGAGAGAGGAAACAAAATTATAGAAGAGAAGGAAGACATTTGCCTCTGTTTTTTTTTCATGAAAACTGCTTTCTAAGGATTCCTCCCAGAAATATCTCATAAACTCCTTAGTCCCCTTTATAAGCAGCCAAGACAGTTTTCGTGGTGCTGGCCTATGGCTCCATGCAGTACCTAGTGAACAGAAAGATACTGCCCACTGCCTGAATAGAAGCTCAGCAGTTATCTGACATCAGTCATCAAATGTAATTGCAAGTTTAAACTCATTGAAGAAGAAGGTATTTTATCATAGAGAAAGTAGTGCGTGGTCATTTTTTTTTTTTTTAATCAGGCTTTAGCTCTGCAGCTTCACAATCTAAGAAGAATTCATATCAGATGGCAATAACAGGCAGAGAGGCTAATTTCAGCCCAATAATTTGAATTCCAAATTTACTTCTGGTTAATTGTGTTGGAAAATGGATTGCTTTGTAACAGCTCCATGATACTGTACTTCAGCTGTTACAAACAGACCTTCTCCTCCTCCATGGACATAGTATTGTATTTTGCAAAAGGGTAGGAACTTGATTTAAAAGCACGGTTAACTTAAGACACTCAAGCTCTGAACTGTATGTAATGCCTGTTCTAGCTGTACCTGGGTTGAACTGTAAAGTACTAAATAATGCATATTCCAAGTAAATGTTAGATCTGAGTGGCATTAGAGCTCTGGAGACCTGTGAAAACAAACAAGATCCTACTTCTTTTATTAGCAAATGTTTGGACATTAGTGAAAGAGAAGAGTACTTCTGTTCTTGCATTACCTGTGAAATCTGCTTCCTCTCAACCTGTTAAGTAACCTGAAAATATCTATACCAGGAGCAGTTTAGATAAAGTAAGAACTTTTCCAAGTCTGTCCCTGAAATACAATTCAGGCGTGAACCTGTTCTGATATTTGAAAATGTCAGGAATTCTAATGTTTTCTGTTTGTCCCCATATTCTGCATTAGTATTCTATATGATGGATGCAAAATATCAAATTCTTGCTCACTCAGGGAAGGGACTTCAACCCTTGACTCACCACCCAGTCTTTTTTCAATTCAGGAATTGCATTATTCCCAAAATTTTGAACACTTCCTGAGAAACATATCCAACTCTTCTTTGATTCCACTATTCTTGAACACAGAGATATTGTTCAGGTTGTAGGCCCACCTGAAAACGCAAACTTTGGTATTTCAAAACTTGAAGCGTGTCACTGAGAATTTAAAAAGTTCTTAATGACATCTGATTTTGAACCAGAACTATTGTTTTAGCTAGAACATCCTAAATTCCTTAATTTACTTAATTATCTCCTAATTACAGTCTAATTAATTACTAATTTATCTTAATTTCCTAAGATAATTTCCTTATTAATCCCAACTTTAATATGCTACATTTTTTATCCTTCCTCCTTTAATTGGGAAACAGACTTTACAGTTTTTGCTGTGACAAAAGGTATATTTCTTACCTGCTGTAAAACGTAGCTAAATGTGACTTTGTAGTTAGCATGTTTTCACCAGAAACTTGAATGACCATGAGTCATCAGTCTCCCTGAGAATACAGCAAAATTTATGCTATACATTTCTCACAATTAAAAAAATAATAATAATTAAAAAAAAAAAAAGTAGGTTTTCTGTGGAGAACAACGTGTCCTGAGTTTTCTTTGTGAAATATAGTCATTTCAGTGCTTAGGATCTAAATTCCTACTTAATTAGCCAGTTATCATTCCTTCTTTGTCTCAAGCAAAGCTTTAGTGAGCCTAATTTTTCTTTACATTTCAGAAAATACTGACTTAGGTAAATATCTAGTGCTGTGGATATTTCCATCTTGCACTTTTTCCAGTTATTCTTTGAGACAGTTTGGTTAACTATCTCATTATTAAATAAAAAACAGCCTACATATATATAGCCTATTCCCCCTGCCTGAAAAACTGTACGTTAATTGAAAGATCTATTTTTCCCTTCATTGAAATACCTCAGGCTGGAGGTGTAACTCTCAAATGTTTATATCTTGCATCCAAATGGGGGAAAAATATTTCTAAGTGAAGCAAGTGCACAGTTCAAGTGAGCTTTCACAATGTAACACAGTAACATTTTAATCAAAAAGGATTCTGTTGTTAGCACAGATGGAGGCAAAGCAGTGGGAACATAAGCTGTCCAGCAGTAGCGGAGCCAGGAAAAGAGAGGTCCTCAATTTAGCAGTGTTGGCAGAGTGCGGTTCCCTGTAATTGTGCAGCAAGTCTGATGTTGCATACAGGGATAAGTTGGAACAATTCTGGGTTTGTGGAAATTGTTTTTAGGAATAGCTTTTGGAGTCTGTATCACACCATTGTAAAATAAGTAGATTCATTATGCTACTGCACCAGTCAGCAAAAATGACACAGAAATGTTCCCTCTCTATATGATATTAACAGCCATTATTGATTTTAACCATATAGATCTAAGCTTGTAGAAGAAAGGAAGGAAGGTTTAAGAGTAGAGAGCAAGGAGGGCTGCAGACAGGTATTGCCTCTCTTTACAGTTTACAATAAGTTTCATTACCAACCTCTAGTTTCACTGCTGGAGCTGGAGGTTGCTGGGACACTTTCGCTATATAGTGTCTGTGGTAACTAAAATCTGTTACTCTCTTGGACACTGCTGTTTCCACCAGGGTCAGGGCATTGCCCTGGAGGCAAAGTTCTCAGACTCATGTGGCCAGTGATGATGGATTTTAACTTAAGTGCTTGACTATAAAGTAGCTCTGAAACATTCTCCTGAGAAGATGATAATCTGTAACAGTGGGGTAGTAACAAAAAACGTTGGGCTGTGGCATCTCTTAACGACCACAGCTGTTTGCTAATTAAATGTGTACCAGGCCTGTCACTACAGCCTGAAGTGAATTTAAAAAGGATCTGGGGACTTCCAGCATGTGGTTGGTCCCATAGCCCTGATTTCTGCCTTGTCCAGGAGGTGGTGAGAGACGGGCTTCTGCCAGCTTAAAGCTTCCAATGGCATTTCTGCAGGCACCTAAACCAGAGGTAGATTTTCTTTGCAGAGTTATAATTTAGAATAAAATTCTAAATACACAAATGCTTGCAAAGGTGGCTGTAAGTTACCTGTTACTCCTCAGACTTGTTTTAATTCACCAATCCTGTGCTCATAGGATCTTTCCTATTATTCCTTTTGGTCTTCAAGTGTAATTTTACTAGAAAAAATGTTGCGGAATTACTATTTGCATTTAATTTCTCAGTTACCTTTACATCAATGGTTCAAGGTTGTTTGGGCAAGGTGTTCTTCCTTTGCTTCATGAATAAGATTGTCTGATAAAACTATTAAGATGAAAATCTTTCTAAATTCTGGAAATGTGGCTGTGGTCTTTCTTGGTTTTCTTATCCAGGCTAGACAGAAATCACAGTTGTTTTTCTTGTCTCCTAATATTTTGTAATATAAACCAAGTGGTAGTGTATAACTAAAAGATTCAGAGAGTTAAGAATTGCTTGACTTTCTCTTCTGTTTTTTGTTGTTTTTTTAGCATGAAGAGTGGTGTGCTTGTGTCTACAGAGCCAGCAGCAAACAGCCATATTGCTGTGAAATTCAATCAAGTCCTTTTTACTCGATGACTTCTGCTTTTGAGCATTGCTTCTTGCTAAAATTCACAAGCTTGAGTCCAGTTCAAGGGAGGGAGACCAGTGAGTAGAACAGAGGTGAATAAGCCACCTCTTCAATCATGAACAAGCATTTAAGCTTAGTGTCACTGCAAGTATTGAAGGTCACGGGGCTGTAGGAATCTGCCTTCTGTTTTGCTACACAACAACTCAAGCTTCAAAAAAGTCTAATCCATTAGCTCACAGGCTGCTTAACAGCAGCCTGCAACAGAAACTAGAGCCATGTGTTTAGGCAGCAAAATCAAAAGAAGCCACAAGAAAATGTTTGTAGATAAATGCGTATGGAGGTACTTGCTGTTTCCAGTTATGTTGTATGTAGGATTAAAAAAAAAAGAAAATGGTTCCCTTTGAAAGACAATCAAGGGCACCCACATATAAATTTTGAAAGAACACTTTGTAAAAGGAAAAACTAAATTCTCTTCTAGAGCACAAGTATTCCCTCTTATTGTAAGTCTTACTGATGGAGGAAAAAAAAAATCAGTTAACATATTAAGGATTCCCCGCGATTTGAGGAGTATAGTGCTTTAAAGGCACTTAGTTTTGTTTTGTGTTTCACCCAAAGGCAGAAGAATTTGGTGTCAGTAAAGGTTCTCAAGTCCTTGAATTATCTCCCTGGACTATCTATAAATCTAATCTTAGCTAAGCACTTACTAGTTATATGATAAAGTCAGAGATTACAGGCCAAATTCTCTTTTCAGTTATTCAACTGAAACCCATTGAAATCAATGTGAGATTGGACTTGTGTAACAGGGAGGAATTTGGGCTACTGTCCTCAAGAGATAAGAACAGGGCCAATACTATAACAGCCTTTTTCAACAAAAATAAATTCAAGCAAACTTAGGGTCACGTGCTGTCCTTGATGTGCATATAGAGCTTCAAGGATTGGTGTTGGACGTGTATTTAGAAAAATACATTTTTTCTGGTTGTTAGGTACAGAGGGAGTTGGGGTGGAAAGCATCCCAACTTTAATTAATTTTATAGTTAAGGTTACGCAGCCCTACATTTATTTCATAGGTGAGCAGCATTTTCAAAGTCACAATGTAGCACACTGCAAGTGACCCTCCCAAGAAATGGCTGATATTATGGTGATGAGGATCATAGGCGGAGTAGACTTTGCTGCTTAGTGTTTCAATATCTTTTGTGGATATAATGTGACCCTATCTTTTCTCCCTTCCCTTTTCAGGCTTCACTACAGCACTTCTGAGGAACAGCGGTACTTGGTGCTGTCGTGCACACCATGGTGCTGCTGCAAGGTGTCCAGATCAAGACACTCAAAAGGGATATGTCTGCTATTATGAAAGTAAGAACCTTACCATAAACCATTTGGTTAGTTGGGCCATGGAGGTGAATAGACCACAACTTCTCACAGCGTTAGAGCCTTCTTTCAGTTGGAAGCTAGAGAGACAAGAATGGTTTTAGTTTGCATTTGTGGTAAGCAGCTTACCTGCTTCTTCCACAATCTTTAAATTCAAGCTCAGTGTACTTCTTGTTTGAGTCTTCAGGCTTTTGGGATATAATCATGACTGAAAATGCACCTTAGCACCTTAGACACTGTTCTCTTTATTCTTGAATTCCTTTCATCCATTTTTACAAGCAGTGCCTCAGACTTCCCCTTAAATCTACTTTTTTGGGTCAGCAGAACTGTGGCCCTGTTTTCTTGGTAACCGTGACCATAGGAGCAGCAAATTGGTCCATACTCATACCTTCTAAGGTTGCCCAGCTGTGCTTCTGCACTGGAATGCTTGTGATGCTGTCTGCTGTAACTGTTGTAGTCATGTAGACATGTTCAAAATGGTGTAGTCCCGCTTTGTGCTGTTACGCAGACATGTTACATGTTTATCCAGTGGCGGATGGAATAATCCATAGCATTATATCAGAAGAAAAAAATAATCATGAAATATTTTAAGAATGGTGGATGAAAAGCAATTTATATAAATACAAGGTAGTATTATTTTAGGCATTTTATTAAATAACAATAGTAGATGTCTTTCTCTAGGCATCAAATCTATGCATGTGAAAAACAATAGTTGGCAGCCTGCCGTAACAGCACAGTGTGCTGAAATGATGACAATAATGAATAGCTCTGGAACACCAACAGAAGCCACTGTATTGCATGTGTAATATGCAGTATTTGAGCAGACTGCAACAGATTTATTGAGGGTTGAAGTGTGTAAAACCAAGATGCAACAGCACAAGAAAGAAACAAAATAAAACGAGCAGGCAAACTACAGCTGGGGCTCTTCTTAGAGAATAAATTGGATAGAGAGCAAAGCAGAACTTGTGGTGATTGGCAGCTGACACTAGCTCACTCTTAAATTGGAAATTTATTTGGGATTTTACTGTAGCACTGAACACAGGAAAGAGACCCATAGGACTTTGTCAGTGTGAATCAGAGGTGGCAAACCTTTGGAAGGACCTGCCATGCTGAAGGGTTTGTTTATTCCCATTTCTATAAACTTTTTTTCTCTGGGACGTACCTAAAAATCCTCACGACAGCTTGACCTCTTTTGTTTGTTTGTACCTATTCTCTTTTTTCCATTCTCCAATGTATGCCTGGATTTCTGTAGGATATTTCTGAGTGAAAATGTTGTCTTGTTTCCTTAAAGTGAAGCAAGAGTATTTCTTAAGAGAAGTAAAGATTTTGCTGGCAAGAGCAAAGCAAATTTAGATAGATTTAGCTGGAAAAGAAGGATTCCATGTATAATACAATATCGTATTTTCCCCATTTATTTTTCTTCTTTATTGGAGAGAACACTGCAACACTAAGTTCCAAATTATCATGAAAACCCAGAAATAGAGCCCTAATTACATGGCCTGCTGATCAAGGCAATCATCTAGGTTTTGGGACTCTTGTATACATGCTCCTTTCCAATTATCACATTCCAGATGAGGTCCCAGTAGCTGGCCTGAAATCAGCTTGTCATAGACTCTAAATATTTTTCTGTACAAAGGGGAAAACCTCAGGTAGTCATAAAGTAAGCAAATGATTCCTCTTGCTATCCTTAGTCATTACCCCCTTGCTTGAGATGTACAGCACACCGGTGTTTAATCTGAATCTGAAATCAAAGGTTACTTTTTTTTTCTTCAGCTTTCTGTTGTTGAGTCTAAATACAGAGATTTGACTGACATAATACTATAAACTGTTAGCATGTTCTTATGATTGCATTTCTTGATAATACTCTAACTCAGGTTTAATTTTACTTTTCCAATTTTTTGTAGTAACTTTGTTCTGCATTAAAGATTTGACCAAAATCTTTGAATGAATGTATGTAATTCTCTGTTTCGCTTAAACCAGCAACTTTCCTGCTAAATGCAGGAATGGACACACCAAAACATACCAGTTGCATAAATTAGAAGTGTAATCAGGTTCATAAAGTAAGAAAATCAGTATCACAAGAAGAACTTGCATTCCTGCAAGTCTGATTTCAAGTAAGCCTGAAATTCACAGAAGGAAAAGACTTGCAGATAAGTCATGATATCTCATTGGAAGGCTACACCCTGCTATAGAAGAATTCAGAGAGAATGAGGAAAGAGCCATTCATATTTAAGAAGTTTGCAAGCAGAATTCCCATTTATCTGGAGCAGCACATTTATTGGGCAAGTCAAAGAAGTGCCTACATATTTTATTGTTGTGATTTAATTTTTCCTTTTTTTTGGTTTTCATCTCATTGCGTAGGGTACATAAACCAGCTTTTTGAGAATAAAGGCAAATGAAAGCTATGATTTTCCTTTTTCCTTCTGCCCCAAGTGTTCTTAAGCCAAAAAATAAAAATATGAGTAGACATATTTTTATAATACAACTCCAGGTAAAACTTAAAACTAAGAAGAGGCATTTTATTTTTTAACCCTAAAAGTCTTGGGGGGGTGTGGGGGGAGAAATGAGTAAAAATAAAAAAAAAATATGTATAATGATACATGTACTTTTTTCTGTGATGACAGCTTCTGCCAGAAAGAGTTCAAGTTAGATTTGCCTGTCTCACTAAAATTCTACTTTTTCTGTTTTCCTATGTTTTTAGACTACTTTTTCTATCAGTCCATTACTCTTTGTTTCATGGTAGTAATTATATGCCCAAGCTTTTCAAGAACGAGTGTGCATCAAACACAGTGGTGCTCATGCTGTGGGTGAATTAATTAAAGCACCAAGAAATTCATGCTCAGCAATGAGAACAATTGGCTTGATGCACTCTAATGTAGATTTGCTTGCAAAGACCTAAGGGCATGTGAAGTAACTGCTGTGAGCATCTACCACATATTGGAGCGTACTGTAATTTCTGTGTCTCTGTTCTGAAGTTAGACTACCAGTCATACAGCAAGTGGTTCTTTTGCCCACATCTGTTCATCCAATCTCATTAATAGTGAAGACAGCTGTCCCCATTATGCTTCAGTAGGGTGAAGTATAGTGAGTGCAAAAGTCTGGGGAAGACATTATGTGTAGGAAAGAAGGGCAGGAAGGTGTCCAGGAGCCTGAAATGGAGGTGATTCAGATGAAACTCCTATCTGACAGCAGGACCTGGAGGAGTGTTACTGCCAAGCCATCTGGGATGGAAATTTAGTAATGAGAAGACATGACTATGCCATTCCATCATCTGTGAAGATTTCCTGGAAATTACAAGCCTTGGTAGAAGAGGAAGTCCAGAACTGTAGAATTAAGAGAGCAAGAGCTGGAGTGACAGCCTTTGTAAGAATTAAGCCCAATAAGCAATACTTGCTTGCCCTAATGCAACAGCCTAATTGAGTTACAGATGAAATTTCAGAAGCTTCACTGCAAATAAACACAATGTGTGCGTATATCCCAGTTCATCCATTATTTAGCCAGTTATTCCTAGAAATCGGCTTTGCATCGGCTTACTGGGAGCCTGCCTGTGGACATGTATAGGCAGAAGCAATCAATAGCAAGGGCCTGCTATCCTTATTACTGCTGTCCTTATCAATGTCAATGAGTTTTGCAAAATGACTTGAAAGAACAGGGAGAGCATTTAGGTCCTCTACCATATCCAAAAAGAGAACAGACTGAATGCAAACTGATCGAGTAAGTGTCTGTCTATACAGTGTCTGTTATTGCTATTCATCAGCATACGATTTTAACACTTGCTTTCACATACGCAACATTGCTTCTGTTAATACCATTGCTAGAGTTTATTTGCTTAAAACTATGCAACTTCCTGTATGGACACTTTTATTAATTTAGTTCAAGATTCCATTGATTTAGTTTTATATGACAAAGAAATCACTTCAAATTGATATGAATTAGGTTTAAATTGGATTATGAGAGATTGCCCATAGACACTGGTGAGTCCACAGACTTTGGCAACCTAATAATAACTTCAAGGTTTCCTTAATTTTCCCTTGTTCAAGCTTGGTAATAAGTCAATTGTTTCTCACCCCACTCATCTTTTAGCAAGATTTCCTGCAGTGAACTAGAATTAAGTTCATCATCTTTTTATGCCTAACCTTGTAAAACCATAGACAAATACTGCCTAAAAGCCAGAAGCACTGTAAATATAATATTATATATGATATAATTTAAAACTATTAAAATCTATCAGTGCATTTAGTCTTCTAATACAGCTGGGGGTGTCTGTTTTGTTTATACTGAGGAATGTTTTTTCCTATCTACTATGTCTTCATATGAAATTTTAAGAGAATTGATTTACTTTCATAAATTCAGACCAAGGCTTCTGATTTAGCACAGTGCAGGTTTACCATAGTGCAGTGTACTGTGCTTGAGTTAGCTAGCTTTTAGCTACTGTCACACTCCTCTTGCTCTAAAATTGGCCATTGGCCAGTCTGATTTGCTTCATGAATTAGAGAGAATTAAAGCTTATTGCCCTAGTGGTGCTTACTGGCAAATAGGAGTTGCTGGAACTTAGGCTCATCACAGATCTGTCCTTCCCCCCCCTCAACCCCCCACCCCCTCCCGCCATTATCTTCTTTGCAGTAGAGGCCCAGAAAAATGGGACATGGCATCATACCAATATTCCTGCTCGTTGATGACAGTCCTGTCCCTAGAGAAACTGTGCTATTGGGCATACCCGTTCACTGGCTTCAAAGCACCTAAAATGGTGCTATGGCTCTGGTATTTAGCAGAGTATTGCATAGTGGTGCTACTGGTTGTATCTGGAAAGTTTCTAGCATCTGAAATATGTTCCTTTATAAGCATGTGAATGATGAGATATTGGAAGAGAGAGAATTGTAGCCTTGTACCACCAGGTGGGCTGTAACTTACTACAACAGGAGCAAGAGCAAGGATATTTTACAGGCTTTTGGTTTTCTTGTGTTTTGGTTTGGTTTATTTTTTTTTTGTTGTTGCTGTTGTCCTGAGGGGAAACAAAACTCTGCACTAGCAAGCAGAAACTGCCAGTTTAGAGGAGAAGGTACAGGTGAATGAAGGTGCTAGGAGAAAAGCAGTGAGCCTTATGTCAATGAGAAGACAAACCCAGATGCAACTGCAAACAAAAATCTCTGTCCCACAAGTAGTGATTCACATGTATCTTCTTTACCTGGTGGTTAGGCATCCCATCCCTGGAGAATGTGTAAGGCTAATGTCTAAAATATGATGACAGTGAAATTCTATCAGATTTGAAAAAATACCATTTGTTCAAGAAAGCAGTCTGCAAATGGTTCCATTGTGCAGTGGTAGAAAGCTAAAAAATATGAAGTTATTATCATTTAGTATTGGACATCAAGATGTGGTGTTGTCAGACTGAGGTGCCTGAATGAGAACCATAAATACATTATGAACTAAATTGTTCTGGTAGCACTCAAGTAGTGGATTTTCATTTTAGAAGGTAGTTTCCTTGTCAAATGCAGTATGAAAGAATTTGCAGGAAGTATGATGTCTAGAAACATTTGAAAGAATTTGTAGTGGTGTGGTTTTTTTACCAGAATTTGATTTTACAGGATTTTGATTCAAGATGAGAAATAGTATTCCTAGTATCTCCTGGAAATAATATTCCCTTTGAAAATTTTTGACACATTTTTTCAGTCTTATGAATTCAAAATAGTTAACGTTTACATTTCTAAAGGCATATCTGAACACAAGCTGGTTGAGTCATAACAAGGATGTGCATGCACACTATTGCTTAACTTGTATTTTTCCAGTTCTATATGGAAAAAAGCAAAATCTGGTAACAGTACTTCTAGAAAAATCTTTCATTTTTCCCTAAGGTATTGCTGCTTGCTTTCCTCAGTGGATGAGAACACCTGCTTTATTTCTGAAGGCTGCAGCTGGAGCCAACGTCACCCCAGCAGAACTGCTAGTGGTAGGATTTTCTCCTCTGAGAGAAGTGCCCAAATGAAGATCTTGTGATATGCATTACTGGCTACCTCCGTTTTCTTCTGCACCTGACAGGGTGAGCTACTGTTGCAATATCTCTTTAATACTGGTCTAGAACATCTGCTGATCCAGGAAGATTCAGGATCAGTTGGTCTTTAACTGATCATTACAATTAAGTGCATTAAAAAAATAACAAAGAGAGACACAGTTTGGGGAGAGGCCACCCCTGATCCACATGCTGCTTCCTCAGCTGTTGCAAAGGCCCCATAATGCTTTAGCAACATTTCTTGGAGAATGTAGATGGTGCATCTGTATTTATTTTCTTATGCTTAGCCATTTCTTAGTTGTCCCTTCATGAGAGAAAGGGACGTTTTTGTCCAGTGTGTTTTTAAATGTCTTTTCTCATACTGTGGGTCCCAGTATCTGTATGACCCACCTGAATGACACTTTAGCTTCACATAGGGAATTGCTGGGGCTACTGTGCTGGTGAAGTTTTAGAAGTGGAGAAATGAAGATTCATCTTCCTTGGATACTATTTTCAAAATAAGAAGATAATAAGAGGAGGTTTAAACTCTAAGGATAGTATGCTTTGTGCATTTCTCATGCATTACAAATGAATAGGAGGGAACTGAAGAGGCAGAATTATGAGTCCTGAAAGCTGTTACTTTGCAACATAATGAAGAAGCTTAGTGCACCGGCCAGTATGAACAGTTAACTGAAGTAGTTGGGTCCTACATCTTCATGGTGATATATCTAATACAGTATATTTTTACATAACTTTAAGTAGTAAATTTTATTATGATTATAAATGATAGCATTAATGGATCATTAATCCACATAATACTGCATTTTCATAAAACAATTTCAATTAATTTAAAATTCTTCCTAAGAACCTTTCTGACATCCTCTACCAGAAAATGACTTTATTTTATTTATCCCTAATCGTTACACACTTCCTTGGTTCCACTAATTACTACTTCAATTCTCAACTGTTTGTGCAGATCACCTTTAACCATAATTCCCATAAATTAAAATACAGCACCAGCTTGTCAGGCTTCAGATGAATTCCTAAGCGCATTAACCAAAGTATATATTATAAGATAATGTCCAGAAAGGTTCCATGCCTGAGTCATGTGATGGTAGTCTATAGAATATGGTGTATAATTTCTCAGATAGGTGTTTACTGTCTTAAATAATCAGTTGACTAATTCATTTCTCAAGGTAGCCTGAGATTGGCAGTTCATGATTATCTCCTTTTGCTGAATTTTGGCAACTTGATTTCTCTAAGCATGACCCCATCAAAAGCTGATGGTTTAAAAATTCTGTAGTCAATTTATGACACAAGGATCATTGGCTAAAAAAATAATAAATGAGGTTGTATAGTTTGATGCACTACTTTTGGAAGCAGTAGCCTTGTCTTAAAGACAGAAACAACCCTAAGCTCCAAGTGCTCATTGTTTACCTTAGTGTACTATGCAAATTTTAATTGAAGTCCATGTTTTGTGGTTGCTATCAATTGACCAGGTTCTGCAAAAGTCAGGAAGCTGAGCTCAACCTAATGCAACAATACTGCTTGCAAAGAGTGAGTAAATAAGCATAGACACAAATCTCAAAGATCCTGAAATATGTTGCATTCACTTGTAAACTAAATTAGTATATTGTATCTAGAGTGGCATAATAAGGGCTCAAATCTATCTGTGCAAATTTGGTAGAAGTCTTAACTGTTTAGTCTTTCAAATGGGTCTTTTTTTGTGGTTGATTGCAGTCTGAAAATGTGTTCATGTGTGGTTTTTTTTTTAAGTCAGGATAAAGAATACAGTGGAATAAATTATGAACTTGTGCAGTCATGGCTGGGAGGTTATATTTAACAAATATAAACCAACTTTTAAATTATTTGGATTCCTGTAATTTACTGTAAGCCTATTCCTAAATGCACTTAGGAAAAGATACATCATTTATGTCGGCCTCCACTGCATTCCAGTGTTCTGATCCAGTTGTATTTCTGGGCTTGAATTTGTTACTTGGAGAGTTACAGTTGGTAAAGAATCAGTATATTACTTGTCTTATCTTTGTTCCTGTACAGTGCTGAAGTTTGCGTAGTATCAGGAGCGGTGTGCTCCCCCAAGTACTACTCATGCTCCCACTTGTCTCAGGCTCCTGCTTGTGAAACAATGACTGCCTGCTTACAGATTCAAGTCCTTCATGTCTATCATGCTAAAATTCTGTTTGTATCTGGGGTTTTATTCCAACCGGTTCTGTATCATTTCTGTGCTTATTAAACTACAGCAGTCACCCATTATAAACCATAATTTTGGCATTAACAAACTCTCAATAATTTTACAAATGCTGTATATGGAACAACATATAAGCAATTTTGTGGTTTCTGTAAGTCAACTTGTTAGGAAATGGGTTTTCCTCCTTTAAACTGGGGATGAAAGGCTTGTAAAGCTTCTGGATCCAAAAAGTTTGTCAAACTTGGCATAATTTTATAGCAAGTTAGAGAAGATCTGAATGAAACATTTGAGATTCTCCTGTCAAATTCATTCTTGCAAAGTGCATCTTATTTCTTTAACTTTGAAAATTAATTACTAAATTGACTAATATCTCAGATCAAACTGCCAGCTCTGCAGTGAGATCAAATAATGATGAATAAGAGTAATCTGAACAAGTATATTCTAATCTTTTGACCTTGAATTATGGCCCAGTGTTCTGAAAACAGAGAAACCATGGGAGTTTGCTTAGTTGAGTTATTTTTTTATGATTACTATGGAGCTCTCACTTTACAAGATTTTAATTGTACTTTTCATCAGGCTTCTGTTCACTTTAGAAACTCTTATTGGGCTTTTTTCTTTCAAAATTTTCTGTAAGTAGTCAAGTTTACTGCAATATTTTCCAGCCAAATATTCTATAAAATTGACTTTTGAGCATCTTTGGTGTAAGCTAATTCGTGACAATACAGAAAGTATTTCAAATATATATGGAAATGCTTTGGTATTTTCCTGCTGTTTGTCAAAAGACTTTTGCTTTTACAGGGGTGTTTTTCCCTTGATCTTCACATTCTGATTGGCATCATTTTTTAAAATATCTTGGGGTTTTCCTTACTGTATAAAATTAATTTGAATAATTATCATATTTCTTCATGGAAGTATTGCTGCACTTTGAAAATTGCTTATTCAAAGAATATCTGCAGTGACTTTTTTTGTTTGTTCTTGTCCTGGTTTGAGGACACGATTGTGAAACCTGTGCCAAAATCAAGCAAGCTAAAAGGTTAAAACCTCTGTGGTATGGAGGTCAGTGGTTGAAATATAAGTATGGGGAAGCCTGGCAAATCGACTACATCACACTCCCTCAGACTCGCCAAGGTAAGTGCTATGTTCTTACAATGGTAGAAGCAAGCTGTGCCTCATGCCACTGCCCAGAATACCATCCTGGGCCTTGAAAAGCAAGTTCTGTGGCGACATGGTACTCCAGAGAGAATTGAGTCAGATAATGGGACTCATTTCAAAACCAATCTTATAAGTCCTTGGGCAAAAGAGCATCGTATTGAATGGGTGTATCATATCCCCTATCATGCACCAGCTTCTGGGAAAATTAAGAGATACAATGGACTGTTGAAAACCACCCTAAAAGCAATGGGGGTTGGAACCTTTAAAAATTGGGAGAAACATTTGGCACAAGCTACCTGGTTAGTTAACAAATGTTAGTTAATGATGGCCGACGTCCAAGGAGGTTTTATGTATACTGTGTACTTATTTCCCCCCGCCCCGTTTTTTCTAAATTTCCTTTTTACTATTTATTATATTATTATTATTTATATTTTCATTAAAGTAGTTTATTTTTTTTCTAAACTCTTGAATCTCTTTAATTTCTTCCTCTCCTCTCTTTTTCCCAAAGTGGGGAGGGGGGGACATCTGTCAATGTGGTTTTGGTAAATTTGGCTGAAACCACAACAGTTCTGAAGAAAGGTAATCATGAATCAGTTACTGGATATCCCAAAGCTTGGATGTCTTGGATTTAAAGCATTATATGCTTTTAAACTTTGTCAAAGACCCAAGGACAAAAGCACTTGAAAGAAATCTCTTTAGGGAATCAGTTCAAAATTCATATGGATCCAAAACGATTGCTACTTTGAATTCAGCCCGTGTCTGCGAACTTTCCATATCCTTGGATCTGGACACGTTTAGACGTGATGGTCATAAAGGAGTCTGCAACCAGTTTCTTTATTGGTTCAGTTAGTGTATGAATCATCTTCACAGAAATAGGACAAATCTCGTTAAGTATTTGTGATGCCTTTGCTTTTCCACATCCAGAAAAAAAGACTCTTTTTCAGGCCCCTAACTCACAGAGCAGGAGAAAAGGTGGTCACATGCATACATTTATTGTACCTGGTAGAAAAGATTTAGATCTGTCCTATGAATGATCATTTAAGATATTCCAAAATCATTACTTTGTGGACTATGTACTTAATTTTGCTACTTTCTAGCTCCTGGTGTGTAAAGAATGTAGTATGCAAAATGCATATTGCTGATCTACCTAAAAATAAAGATTTATAAAAGTATTTGTGGAAATGTCATTGTTCAATGATAAAGCTCTAATTACTGAATTCAGTGAATGTTTTACAGTGATTAATTTATCTACTATATCTACTTTCTTGTTCTGCAGGCAGAACAAGAATAAATTGTCATTACAATGACAATTTATTGTATACTAAAACACAATCTTTACAATTGAAAGGCTAAATAATAGAATTACTCTGTGAAAGACACATAAGGAAGTCTGGAAATAAGGATTTGTTTGTGGGCTTTTTTCTTCCTTCCTTTTAAAAATTCTAATGTGTTGTGCTTTGCATGGGCACTGTAAAATAAGCTGGTTTTAGGACATTTCCAAATGGGAGAGAAGTCATTTGGCATAATAGCAAATACTTTTGCAAGTCGTCAAGCTGTTCTATTCAATATACAGTGTTATAATTTTGTCACATAGTGCACACAAGGCAATGATTAAAAAAAAAAAGCTGTATTATGCTGTGCTGATACTGGCAATTGACTGTGATTTTACAATGGATATGTTTTTCTGAATCTGAAAAGAATAGAAATTATATGTAGTCTGTTTGTGGTTTTTTGTAAACTATCATATTAAAACTTTATTGCATGTAAAAAGAAAAACAGGAAGAGTACAGGAGGAGTCTGGCAAAGAACATTTTCCAAAAGTTATCAAAACAATGTATTTTACATTTGTTTTCCTTGAAGACTTATCTGTGCCTTTTTTTTTCCTTGTCTTCTGCAGCTACAGAAGTGATTTCAGTAGTTGTATTTTAAAATCAAATATTGAAAGTAAGCCTGTAAAGATCAATAAAAAGCTAAATTTTTCAGTAATGGGCAGAACAAAACCTTTTGTTCCAGCTTTTTTGTTATTAAATATTGAAATGAAGCCTCAGAGTATTTCTTAAATAGAGGAGTATTGTAGCATCTTTGTGAAAAAAACCAACCCTAATTCTAAAATCCACCTACAGTTGAATGATAATATATTTTTTAAATGCTGTTCTCTCTTTAAATTGTAGAGAATGTAAGACTAAAGACTGTCACATGTAAACTCCTCATGTAAAGCAAGCTGTAGATGGTTGCTATTAATTAGTCTTTTGCTGTTATCCAGTCTCCCTTTGCTCTGAAATTTTACCAGCCACAAGATCTTGGGAGGAACTAAAAAAACAGTGTTTTGATTGAAGAAGTGCTTTTTTGTGTGTTTTGGGGTTTGAATTTTGTTGTTGTTGTTGTGTTTTTTATTTTTATTTTTTAATCAAAGTGGGTCTACTTAAAATACATTTGATTGGAGAATATTCACTTTTGCAAAGCAAGTCAAAAAAGTTGGCTTTCTCTCTGTAATGCATTTTGGTTTGTCTCTGTAAATAACAGTTTCATATAGCATTAACAATCTGTTTCCTTTTTCATATGATGATAAATATTTTTCATGTCTGTATTTGGTCTTTGAAATAAAACCAAACCAAAACTAAAGTACTGCAGCCACATAAAACTTGTACACGCTCTGTCTTTCAAGACAGGTTCTGCTGAATTGTAGAGAATTTCTTAGGTCTCAATAGTTTTTTGGTTGGGTCACTTGAATTCAGACTTCTGACAAGCTTTGCCTTTGAAAAGTGCACTACAATGCCACAAGTTTCTGGGATTATAAGACTGTTCCAGTCTTCATAAACTGTAGCATTTTCTGTTGTTTCAGTTAATTCTCTTTTTTTTTTTTTTCCTCTTTTTTTAAACTATTGATACAGGGAAATGAAAAAATGGAGAACTTGCAGTTCTCTGTTCATGTGATCGTTGAGAGCTTTATGTGAGGCCTCATATAAAATTAACAGAATTTAGAGAGGAAAGTAGAGAACATGAATATTGCAGTGGTTGGAGAAGAGATACTGAGATAGAAAGCAATCTATTTTTAATTTTTTAACGAGGCTTTAAAATATACTGAGTCTTGCACCACGTAGTAGTACATCATAGCCCATCCCCCAGCGTATGGCCAATGGCTAGGGTGGGGATATCCCTGTGTTTTTTCTCTTTTGTTCTGATGGCCAGTTTATAAGTAAAAATCAACACCTGGATGAGGCTGGCATACTACAAGGTGACATCAGTCACACCAGTAGCCCACACCAGGTTGCAAACTTTTCTTTCACGGCTGATAGGTCAGTGGAGAAGTAATCTTGAGATTTCTGCTGATTTGCTTTTGGCAAACAGCACAGTATGTTGCTGCCAGGTCTGGGGGAGAAGGCAGCTTGTCATTGATGACAGTGAATTGTATAACAAGGTGGTGGATACCACTACATGGAGGACAAACCAGCAGGCAGGTATAAGGTGCAAAAGCAGCCTGAACCATACACAATGAGAAGTAGGTGGTAGGGTTCACACTGTTTAAGGGTGGAGATTATTGTGCCCTGATTAGGGCTATGGGGTTTTGCAAAGATGTTTGGTGGAAGAGAGCCTCATCAAAGACTGAGAAAAGCACGCATGTTCTGACTAGTGAGGAAACTGGGAACACGGAGGTGATGGCAATGGAGAGGCAAGCTGTTTGGTAATAGCTGTTGTGATGATAGTGGAGGTGGCCACCCAGTAAAGACAGTCCCTAAGAAGAGTTGCATGCATCTCTCCATCCATTACACACTGCCAGGCATGTAATTAGGCTGCAGCAAAGCAATCATTAAAAGGCTAATTGTGTAACGCTCAGGATTATGGGAGGGCACAACCCCAATCTTTTTCTTACTGTTCAGCCAAAGGGAGTTTTTCCTCCTCCCTCTGCTTATGAGGCAGCTATGTTAATACCATGCAGCTTTCAGTGCTGCAAAGATTACTTTGGTTGAATGAAACTGGACTTTTCATGAAGTAGAGGTTGAAAACTGTTATGTTTTTCTTCCTTGTCACTGAGCCCACATGAGGAATTAGGAGCTAGTTTGGATGCTTGTTGCAAAACCATGTGTACTACAGAAGATTCAACTCATCTTTTTGAAAGATTTACTTCTAGCAGCTTGTAGAAAACTCACATTGTGTGTGCTGCTTTTCCAGTCATTAAAATGCTGCCATTTTGATCATGGCTTTCTTTCCCATATCCAGGCTACACAATGTGCTGAAATAACAAACTATAATTTATTTTTATCACCCTGTCATGGAGGTGTACCAGTTCAGAAGTTTCTAGCCTTGGAGAAAGAAGAAAAATGTGACTGTTTCTCAAACTGTAAGAAGGTAGATTCAGATTAGATATTAGGAAGACATTTTTTACTATGAGCGTGGTGAGACGCTGGAACAGGTTGCCCAGAGAAGTTGTGAATTCCTCTTCCCTGAAGGTGTTCAAGGCTAGGTGGGATGGGGCTTTGAACAACCTGGTCTAGTGGGAGGTGTCTCTGCCCATGGCAGGTGTGTTGGAACTTGATGATCTTTCAGGTTCCCTTCAGCCTAAACCATTCTATGATTTCTAGTTAGGTTTAGTATTTCTACCGCAAGATGTAAAAAGGAAAAAAAGTGAGCAGAGAAGTAACACAAGTGGCTTACAACAGAAAAAAAGAAGGCAATTTAAAAGATTAATTTGAGCCTTAAATATATTATGCATCACAGGGCTGCAATGAACTCTTCAAGTATCCCCGTTACAGCTAATACCATTTTGAAAATATGGCTTTTCTAGCATTAATTTATTCAACTAGTTTACCATGACTTCATGCTTTCTGTATGGGGACGTATAGCATTGCATGTGTTAACCTGAAAGTTAGTACCAATTTGTCACTGCCACCATCTAAACAGCAGCTAGTTTTTTCAATATTATGCTATTGCAAAAGTGCAAGGCTTTTTATTGTATTTTTCTTCTCTTTTTTTAGCCTTATGATCCTCACTTCTTGGCTTAGATATCAGGTATATTCATCAGATGGTTCTGACCTTGTGCAATTCAAGACCTGAAAAAGAAAGAACCTACTATTGTGTGTAAATATCAGTGGATGCAACATTTATCCATGCAGAAAGTTCTGGCATTGTAAAGGCTGCTCTGTACAGGTTTTACTACTAGCTTGAATAAAACTTTCAAGCCACCTTCTTTTCTATGGTTATGAAGGTTTTGGATATTTTCTTTTTTTGGTTGAGTTTTATTTTTTGTTTAGTCTGGAAGTGCTCTGATGGATAAAATAGGTTTATGTTGTATTATTTATTTGGAAAATCTGCTGCCAGTTTCCACAGCAGCTCAGAGATCTAAAAGGATGAATGAATTTTAACTATTTAGAATCCAGTGCCACCATGAATAGCATATGTTGCAAGCTCCAGAAATGCTGAGGAGAATCATTGTGTGGACTTTTGTTAAATGTAATGCTTAGAGGAGGAGGAGGAGATACTGTCTGTAAGGAGGAAGGGAGTAATTCAGTTACTACATGGACATTGAGAGCAACACAGTGTTTGTACACATAAAAGAGCCAAGAGAATATATTAGCTTAACGTGGACCCTGATATAATATACCTGCCTTTTCCCATATGAGAAGACATGGAGAGGGGCTCTTTCTCAGGGAGTTTAGTGATAGGACAGGGGGTAATGGTTTTAAACTGAAAGATGGGAGATTTAGATTAGGTACTAGAAAGAAAGTCTTTACTGTGTGGGTGGTGAAATGCTGGAACAGGTTGCCCAGAGAAGCTGTGAATTCCCCATCCCTGGAAGTTCAAAGGCCAGGCTAATTGAGGCTTTGAGCAACCTAGTCTAGTTGGGAGGTGTCCCTGCCCATGGACGGGCATTGGAACTCAGTGATCTTTAAGGTCCCTTCCAACCTAAACCATTCTATGATTATATGATATATCTACAGATGTAACCAATGTTTATTAAGCACAAAACTCTGCTGGCTTGCAAATTGCAAGATGTTCATCATTTATCATACCATTTAGACCACTCCTGTGACTTGTCACTATAGCAACTCTATTGGCTTCTACAGCAACACCTGGTTCTATCTGTAGCTTTACCCTGTTGAAGTTTCTTCATAAATAATCCATGTGAAAGTGAATGTAGCTGTCATGTTAATTTGTGGCTAACCTGGTTCTGGCAAGTTTATAATTATATTTATGAAGGAAATAAAGCAGATTGTTTGCTTTTTCTTCAGTGATGACTTAACAGAAACTGACAGAAACAAATAAAAAAAGCTTTACTAATCACAGTCAAATAGAAAAGAATGTCACAAGGATGTTCCAGTTACTGTCTCACAAATACATTCCTAAATCTGGCCTACTGTCTGTCTGACCTCTAGTTAATAGACATAGTGGTAGTCTTTACAAAGTGTGTTTACCTTCACAGTAAATACTATATGCAATCTTTGGTTGCTTAATTCCCTTCCTCGTGAATTTCTCCCCCTTTAGCTCTTTTCTAGTCTTGTCCCCATGCCCGTCTTGTCCCATGCCTTAAAGTTAGGGATGGCATCCATGGATGACAAAAGAAAAATTATCTTCAAAAATACTATCTTGAATCTAGAAGGACATGGTTGAGATAAGCTTCTGTAAACCACTCAAACTAAGTGTGAGTAACAGTAGGGTAAGGGTTTGCATCTTTGGGTTCTAGTGTCTCCTCTTCAGATTTGGTCTTGATTTTGTGGCAGACATTTTTGTACACAGGTCAAAGAATCACTGGCATTAGGAGGAGTCAAAAATTGTAAATTGTGTTGATGCTTTTTCATTGCTGCAGATGGCTAAATTACATGTGTGGGAGGTAGCTAGAGAAGTAGAAGTCTACAATTCTGCCCTTCTGTTGCTTCAGCAGACAGTCCAAGTAGAAAATGCAATATTGCTGGTATAAAGTAGTAGCAAATAATTTGAGACTGAAAATAAACTGTTTGAGAAACTGGAAGGGAAAAGTATGCCCACAGGACATAATATCCTCTGGAATTACTCCTTATACATCACTGTTCAAGTCTGATGAAAACTTTCTGATTACTTTCAGTGTATTAGATTGTTATCTCTTCAGCCAAGATAAACACCTAAGTTCACAAAATACTGATTGTCTTCAGTGGGTTCTGCAGCTTAGCACTGAAAAAGGTATGTAGATGAAATAATTATAGTTTCTTGTCTCTATTCTTGTTTGACAAAATGGCTATGGATTATAAAATTGGTAGATTTTGTGGTGGATTATATGCCTGTTTGTACAGGTATTCTGCATTATGTTTATCTCTCTGGCAGCTGAAATAAACTTACTTTATCTGTTAAAGGATTGCTAAGGCATATGTTTAATTTATTTGAGATTCTATTTTTACTATTTCCTGTATTACAGGAGATCTCATTAATTTAGAGCAATGTGATGCTTTTTTTAGTTCACATCATATAGAACAATTTCTCAGTTCATAATTATACCATCCTGTCAATTATTCTTTCTGCCATTCTCTGAAAAGAATTCTTAAAATACAGTATATATGACCTGACTTGCAAAACCAAAATCCACTGAAATCTAAGTAAACCTTTTTTTCAGGAGTTAAATGAAGTTGGTCTGTATAAGGCAGCTACAACTCACGTTGTAGGATTTTTGCTGTAGAAAATTAGCTTCTTCAGTTTGCTGCCTCTCCTTTTACAAATGCCAGTTCAGTTAAGAGTGTCTGCGAGTCTCTGTGTATATAATTCATAGAGGAATTACATCTGGAGATGCTGCCTTCTGAAATAGCTGACCTGCTTTTATCCCCTGAAGGGTATTCATTCAACGCATCCTCCGAAAAAAAAGGATTTGCTACTTCATCATAGTGTAATACTTAACAACAACGAAACACATGCATAAAAATCTTGTTGAACTGAACAAGGCCATTAATGCAAGAGCAGTGAGTGAGAGTGTAATAGAAAAAGAGACAGAGAGGAGAACCCCCTTGTCAGCTTCTTCTCCACGGTGTATGGTCAAGTCAGAGAGGACAGTCTGCCTCTGTCACAAGAATGCAAAGTCCAACTGTTGACTCTGACCTAACTACTACCAGGGCGTGCAAAGAGAGGACAATCCCTATAAACTACGCATCTCATTAACGTTTTGAAAGAACTCCTTCCTGAAAGCTGAAGGGAGTTATGAATGTGGATGATTGTGTACAATTTTAGATATTGATACATGTGGAGATGCAGAAAGTTTTTGTCTGAGCAGCCTGTTGTGTGAAAATAAAGAAATTAGACCAGACTTTGATATATCTGATTGAATAATTTCACTGGTATGGATATCAATTCAATAACTCACAGGCCAAAAAGGTAATCACCACTGCATGTATGTCTGTAAGATCAGGTTATCATATGACCCTGAAACATTCGAAACAGAATCCAATAGGCATCCCTTGGAGAGGCTCTGAAAACTACGTGGGACGGTGTCCTAGTAGAGCCAGCATAAAGACTTGCTCTTGGCCAAACCAGTAACACCACTTATTTCAGAAAATAAATGGTCATTCTGTTCTCTGCTCTTCCCAGGCTCAATACCCAGAAGGGAACCAGAAAAAACATGCCTGCTCCTTTGGCTGTGCAGTTTCTGCTTGACATGTCTTGGGCTGTTCCTTGAGGAGACTGGCTTGTGGAATGAGTCCTAAGTGTAGAGGTGTTGAGAATGTAGAAATCACCTACAAAAGGCAAAAATAAGGTAATTGTGCCCATACTTTCATCTTTACATTGTACTGTAAATCTGTAACTTTTGGCCGTTAAAGGAGCTGAAGTATATCACTGAAGTCTACCATAACCAGCTAAATTATTATGCATACCTGGAATGTTTTTCAGGGCAAATGAAGGTGAAGAAATAGTTTGGGGAGGGAGAAGGGGAGAATATGCATCTCTAGAGTCTCTATTAAGAGTGATTAGGTTTGTATTTTACCTACATTCCTCATGTGTGTGTTTGTGTGACAACGATAACACTTCTCATGATAAATTTAGCTGCAACATTTTAAAATGTTACCTAGATTATCTGGTATGACTTATCCCATTGTCTACAGCAGGACTGCTAGTGTGAAAAGGTGAATGAGATTATTTGGTTATCTTTTGACTTCTTGCTTAGTCTCTCTGCTCCAATTCTAGTGTCATCTGCTTTAAGAATCAGTGTTTCTGCAGTCTTTCCAGGTTCTTCTTGATTACTATTAGTGATTTTTAGATTTGATTTTGGAAAACATCATATACAGTCCTGCTCTTCCCTGTTTTCTTTTTCTTCTAACAGTAAGAAAAGTACAGAATGCTGCATTTGTTTTATGAGAGAAAAGAGATGACTTTAAAAATAGGGAAGAGTTTAGCTAAATATGTTTCTTGAGTACAAATATGACTCAGCAAATAATTTGATTTAATGATAAAAAACAATTAAGAACAAAAGTCAAATAAATTACATACTACAATAGGGAGCAACCCTTCCCCCTGGTTGTATCTTAACAGTGTTAAATGATGATTTGCCACTTCCTTATACACAACTTTACAAGCAGCTTTCTAAACTTCAAGACTTTTAAGAAGTAGCTGCAGGTAATCAGTGAGCCACAACAAATAAATTGTACTGTCACTTTATGGAGTTCCTACAAAACTCTTGATTTATAGCTGTTTACTTGGGATGGGGAAAAATGCAATTTAAAATAATAATTTTCAAAATTTTAAAAATTTATTAACTTGGTATTCTTGGTATAGTGTAAGTATAATTCTACATTAGTATGGAGCTGAGAAATGGTATGATTATATTTTGCTGGAACAGCAGAAACTTATTCTAATTGCTGTTGATTACTCCAACCTACAGTGGTTTCAGGAATATTTCTGAGCTTGTAAAAATATTAAGTTTCTATTTGTGTCACTTTGAATTTTCAGAATACATTGTACTTGGTTTTAGTCAAATGATTAGCTCTATCTAAAGTTACTTTTTAATAATTTTTTCTCCTTGCTGTAGTTAGCAGGAAAATGTTGCACAGTGACCAAGTGATCTCAAAACTCAAAGCTTTTCGCAATATTTGATCAAAATAGATTTTAGGTGGAGAACTACTATGTGAGGTTATAATTCCTGGGTGTTTGGTAAATTGATTTACAGTAGCTGATGCCATTCATCACTGAAAATAAGGAAAGTCTTTGGGATTGGAGAACTGGATAACTTTAAATCTCAGTTTGAGTAGGGAAGTTCTAGCGTACTTCTGAAATAATAGCAAATGCTTCAACCCAAATATTCTCAGCATAAAGCACAACATATTTTGATCAGAGAGTATCTAATGTGATGCTTGCAAACTTCATAAAATATACATGTCCTTCCCTGTCTGATCTTAAAGCATTTAGGCTTTAAAGAAATTATTATGAAGTGTCTTATGTTTATGTGGTTTTGCTCTTTTTATTGCATTCTTGGGTAGAGAGGAAAGATAATAAAATAAAAGGAACTTGTAAAGAGAGAAAGCAGATTCTTCTATATAAAATGAAAATGAATTCTACCAAAAAAAAAAAAAGGTGCAGGGGAGCCTTACATGCTTGTATAGGGATGATTGTGTCTACACTACTGCACCTCAAGCTAGGTACTATAAAGCTAGATTCGAATAGGAGTCCAAATCAGAAGATTTATGGAACAGACTGCAGTTTCCTTGTATACACACCCAAGTGTCCTTCTCATGGAAACCAAGGAATGTGAAGATGGTGCACAGCCACATCTTGACCCACTGTGTGCAGGGTGGAGGAAGCCTAGCATGTAGTTGGGCCTGGAAATGTTGAGGTGCCCCCACCTTAATTTATGCTCCTTCTTTGCAAGGTAAGTCATTCCATGGCACTCTCCCTTAATTAGGCAGCGTGGCTACTGCTACCATGTGATATTTGTGTCCTAAACTGAATGTGATGCTACTTTGAAAGGGATGTCTACAGCAAAGGGGAAGAAAACAGGATGAAGTGAAATACCTGTGTTACAAATACCCCTATGACACTAAATGTGTCACCCTTGCTAAAGCTGGCAGTGCCGCTGCTAGAAGAGATGGCGATGAAAACAGGAGGGAAGAACCATGAGCAGAGTGAGGGAAGGGGCAACACTCAGATCTGGCAGCACCAGGGGGTGAAAAACAACCGTTTGCATCATTCTGCAGGTGCAGCAAACTGTAGGAACAAGGAAGAGATGTTCAGCTCAGCTTGACTGTAGCAGGGAATGACTGCTTTGGGATGGGGTAGTGAGGTGCTTGGCTTCACTGTTTGGTCTACCCCTGGCCACTTCAAGATGTTGTTTGGTTTTAGCAATCTCTTCTCCTGTTGTAGTACATGGCATGCTGTGGTCTACTACCAGTAGTTGCTAGGCTCCAATATATCCTCTTTAAAGTCCCACTTGAGGTTTTCAGAGCTATCTCTGAAAATGATGGGATGTTTTGGAAGAAAGATGTTTGCAAAAAGGTAAAGTGATGTGAACCTGAGGATGTGAACCTAACAAATTCAGGAATGGTGGCAAAACAACATAATTTTTGTTCAGGAAGGGCCTTCATCTGTGCTTCAGAGTTATTCTAATTGCCAGATTTCCTGACTCCTACTTCTGTTTAGGCTTATTTATCCTTGTCATCTTGTTTTATTTGTTCTGTAAACACCTTTCTGTTCCCCCCAAGTAATTTTTCAACCTATTAAGTAGTTTGAGAGAAAAAGGATTTTCAAGCATCTCAGAGCCTACCATTTTCAGTGGCTGTCTTGAGGGAGGACATTATGTCAGTGATGAGAATTAGGGGAAGGAACGAGGGGAGCTTGAGTTGATCTGTTGTGTTGATGTGCTAGATGAGTTACTCAAACTATTTGTGGCTCAGAATCAGTCATAGCTCTTCTTTCTTAATAGGTTTTTGTGGGGAGATGGAAAAAAAAGTGGGAGAAGAGTTTAGAGGATCTGCAGGAAGGACTTAATATTACAAAAGTGAAAAAGAATGTATAAGAAGGAATTTGAGTTACTATAGAGAGGGACAGGGAATAAAGGATAGAAGTCATAAATCTATAGGAGGAACTTTAGGAGGAACTTTGTTAGCTGTACTGCTTATGAAAGAAGTAATTTAAATCAAGAAATTTTCTGAAGTTTCAGATCTTTCCATTAATCTCTAGGTTAGCACTTTAAAAAGGTTTGCAACAAATTCAGCCCTTGATAGTTGCCTCCAATTGTTGTAAGACTTCCCTATATTAGATTTTACAACTCTTTTTTTTTTTTTTTTTTTTTTTGTCTTTAAGAATTAGCAACAAGCAGCTATATGCTGCATGCACATTTCTCTATTATAACCAAACCCCAGAAATCTCATTAAGTTTTCTTTATGGCTCCTATGCACTGCTGGAACCATACCTAAATGGAGTGTTTGACTGTCAGTGATTAGATACCACAAGGGTATATACTTTAGAAAATCTCATAGTTGGCATACAGAAATAGACAAGTATAACAGCACTGCAGAGGACCATTTATTCAACAAGCATTTCAGTTGCATAAACAGTAACACTTACCGAGTTCCTGACATTGGCTTCCAGCTTCAATTGTGAAATTGCTTCTGAAAGAGCTTCTGTGTAACCATACAGTATGGCAGAAATACATGCATCCTAAATTCAAGAAAATTGTGGATGTCAGAGATGAGCAGATTCCTGCTAGTTTAAAATTTTACTGTATATAATTCTATTTTGAGTGTTTTGCTGTAAAATATTTCCTTGACAGGAAATACCCATGTGAGAAATATGACATTGGTGTAATATTTGGTGAGTTACTGGGAGAAAATAATCTTGTTACTCAAACATTCCGGTTTAACATGATGCTTATTGTAAAGATGGTAAGTGACAGGCTGGAGTAATGCCAATAGATAGGCTACTCCTGAAGCAAAACAGGCCAGGCCTGTAACTCTTATTGTGAGTTTTTATTAGTTCTAGTGTTGGGGATCATGAGGAACTGGTGCTATCAAAGTAATCTTTGATAGTACTCTAGTGAAAGTACTACAGATAAATCTTTTCCTTATTCCTTTATTCCTTCCCCTTTTCCCAAAATTTCTGATTATGTGTTAACATTCTTGAATTGGGTTTTTTTTTTCCTACTTTCTTCTGCAGCCACAATGATGGGGATTCGTTGCACAGGTTTTGTCACATTTGAGTGGATGGGCTGATCTTTCATACTAAGATTGTAGTTTCCAGCACTTCTAATGAAATGATAATAAAATGACAGAGAAGATCATATGGAGACCATGCCCTACAGTGTGTGCACTTTAAAATGTTACCAGGCAGGGCCCAGAAAGATGCTGGTATCATGCATGTTTGAAATGGCCTTATAAAACATTAGCCAATACATTGCAGTTTAGTATTGAGTAGCAGTCAATTCCATTAGTCAGTGTGTCCTGCTATCTAGGTCCATCTCACTTAGAAATGGAAGTCAATTTGAAACATCTGTCCCCTTCTCTAAATTCTTTGGTACAGTCTAAGTTGCCTTAAATAAGTCATCTTCTCTATTTCACAGAGCAGCCCTCTTTTTTATGTGAAAAAACTAACAATTCTCAATAACTTTTAATACGGTCTTACACAATGAGGTGTAAATTGCACCAAAACCATACAAATATTGATTAAAACAATAATTTTCTAAAGTTTTGTCACCTTCATCATTTTATTAGGGGTGTTGCAGTGATCACAGGGACTTTTAGGATGTGCTTGAATCCACTGGAGCTCCTGCCATGGTTCTTCCATGGAGTCCACTTGAGCAGCACAGGTCGTATTCAGCACCTTTCTGACCCCACAGCCCCAGGCATGGCTTGGTTTCCCCCATAAGTTAGAATAACCCTGAGTTGCTCTAATTTCTCTTGGCAGAAAGAGCTCCCTGGAGGCATTCCTCTGTTTCTGAATACTTTGTGTTAGTGAGAGACACTGCTTAAGATACTCTCTGTCTCTGTGTCAAGGACAGGGAATATATTGCATAAAGCACTTTGCTCAGAGGCCTGTTAAAGGCACCTTTGTGTCTCTAATGGACTTAGAGCAGTGCATGAGGGATTATTCAGAGGGCAGGAGTGATCTCCCCCTTGTTTCAAGAAATATTAGTATCTCACGGACCACATTTTCATTTTCTTACAGCACTTCACAAACCAAGTGAACGCTTCAGGACAAGTCTCTTATTACTCAGGGACAGTAAAGGATGGGAAGCAATATATATACTTCTAGGAAGAGTATCTTCTGTCAATTCTCATTTTCTCCTTGTTTCTGAACTTGCCTAGGAGCCATTCTGACAAGATCTGAAGGGAACCGCCATGGGAGGTCACTGTGACAGAAGTCCCTAAGAAGGTCTCAGAGGGCCTCCAGTAGGAGACAGTGGGACATTTTTTACTTTCTCTAATAGTTTCTACCAAACAACAAGCTCTTCTTCACCACCCCGCTGCAATAACCCACATACTTGTGTGAGATGGTATAGTTTTTCCATACCTGAAAAAAACAATAAAAATCAGAGACGATGCAGTAATGGGTTCACAGCATGGATTATCTCCACGGCAATATATCTTATATTTTGGAAACTACTTGGTGTAGATGAACAATGTTAACCCTTTGTTTTCTAGAGATGCAAAAATAAGATGCCTGAAATATTCTAATCAGCTACTTTGGAATTGTTGCTTTCAACCCCCCCCNTTTTCTCTTGGAAAGGAGGTCACCCTGTGGAGCATTCCTCTGAAAACAGGACTGTCACCAGCTCTAGATCAGGTCAGCCAGAGCTTGTTCTGCTGGAGACCAGAGAACTTTCAAGCATGGAGTTTGTACTGCCTCTTAGGTCAACATCTTCCAGCCCTACCCTGCCCTCCCAATGAGGAACCCTTTTGTCTGGGACATTATAGTAGTCACCAATACTAAGGAGAGCTGGACTGTGTTATATTTGTAAGTGGCCAGCAAAAATAGCTGCAGGCTGCATAGCCACGTACTCCCTGAACTAAACAAACTCAGCTTCCTCAGTTTCTCCTCAAAAGTCATGTGCTGCAGGGACTTTATTGTCTTGGTAATCTGCTGGATTTTCTTCAAATTCTCAATATCTCTCTTGAACTTGAGAGCCCAAAATCTGGTCATGGCATTTTAGGTGAGCCTCAATGAGTGCTGACTTAGATGGGTGTAATAATTTATCTCACTCTGCTGGTTCTCCTTGTAATGTGCATGTGTTTTTGCCTTGTCATTATGAGAGCATACTCCTTAGCTCATTTTCAACAAGGCGTCCACAGTAATAGCCAGATCTTTTCCAGCATAGCTGGTAACCCGGAGGTGGGCTTCCAGCCTGTACTGACACACATGGTTACTCTGCCATAGGCACCGAACCTTTTGCTTTTCTTTACTTGTCATGGGCCTAGAACATTTTGCTTTTCTTTGTTGAACTGGAGTTGGCCTGATTTTGAAGCTTTCTAAGGTTCTTTTGGACTGACTGGGTTAATCTCTCAGAGACTGTATCTCTGAAATGTGTTAAAAGGTCAGACTTAGCCAATTTAACCACATTGAATTAATTTTATTAGAAGAGCAAGTCTCTTCATTGCTATTAGAAACACATCATGCAGTTAATTTCTTTCCCCTTGCTATAAAACATTTTGAACAAGAGTGTTCTGCTGAAATAGGAGATCTGTGCCTGATCCTGACCCATGTGCTCTAACTTGCATTATCATCTATTCTGTAAACTCCCTAACACCTGAGTTTTATCTTCCTTATTTGTTGTACAGCAATCAGTCCAGATGAGACTAAACCAAAAAGTTTCACCTAGTCCAACTCAAAACAGGCATTCTGGATTCTGGCAGGCCCATGTCAAGCATTACTAGTCTTGTAGGTATAGTTAGTTCACAGGCTAATTTATTTCAGAATCATCTTAAACATCAGCAGTTTTTAAAAGGCTGTGGTGCTAAATTCTTCCAGGACTCCATGCTGCAAATTCTGCTAGTAATTGTTCCATTTTATTTCACTAATCAACATAAAGCTATTCCTCATTTTCAAATGCAAAAAGTAAGAACAGCATTAAGATTAGTATTTTTTTTAATTGACTTAAAAGGTCAATTTCTTGTTTTACTTAATCATTTCAAAATCATTGAAGGCAAAGGTGTTACACTAGTATAAAATCAATAAGAAAGGAGCTAAAAGGACCATGCTTTCCACATGCAGAGAATGAGAAATGAGAGGTTTATAATATCATAAACCTTGGAACTCCGTCTGGTAATTACCCCCAATATGGCCTGCCAGGGAAATGACCACCATCTGCTGCTGCCCACCAGTACCCTGAAAATACAATCAGGCTGCTAGTATTCACTGGAACTAGAAGTTAAACTAATCCTCTCCATTTCAGCTGTTAGGATTACGTGTAATTGTATGTAAGATGCAGGCTCACTCCGCTCAGATTTTTTAAGCTCTGAAGTTGTGAAGGTGGAAGTAGATCACATTTGTCCTAAACTTGCTGTTCGGCTTCCCCCTCTGAATTTGCATTTCATTGCTGCTTTTGTTTTTAAATTGCTGGCAAAAAAATGGCTACCTGCCAAGGTTTCAGTGTATTCTCTCTGGTTCATGCATTTAGAAGTGCAGCTTTTTGTCAGAGAGCAGCTTTGAGCTAAAGTTAATCTTTTTCTTTATGAAACTGAGATAAGACTGCTTTTAAAATAAAGAAAATGTTTTAAGGTTCTGAGGGAGTTTCAGTAATATACACGCATCTCTACAAGGAATATCGAGAAACTAGTCCACGGTAAAACAAAGTGTGATAAAAAATATGCTGAAATGAAAGAACTTAGAGGAGGTAGAAAGGGCACAGAAAAGTTAGATTACAAAAGGAAGGAGGTGAAATAGGAAAGGAGAGAATTTGTAAAGAATACAGCGGAATGCTAATTCTAGTTTGGTCATTCCTGTATGCCTCCAACAGTGCCATAACCGTCTTTAATGAAGATTTTCTTAGTAAAATATAGAACAATAAAATTTACAACAATAACAGAAAAAAAATGATGTGACGTTCCTAGTAATTCAGAGTACAGCAAAGAAGTACTAATATATTGAACCAATATCCCCTAAACCTAGAGAATATGGAATTTAAGAAAAAAATGGAAATATGAATAAGGTAGAAAGGAAACGCTGTGGAGGGATTTTGGTTTGTTTGCTATCCCTCCCCTGTTTCAGATGGATTAAAGAATTATTAAAAATTAAAATGCAAAATCGCTCTCAGACAAACCAAGTGAGAGTGGCTTCAGCTGAACTGGGCAATATCTGGCTCCCAGGGGATGCAATTCTTCTTCATCTGTTTTTGGCTATGATATAAAAAGGGTGTCTAAATCATTTGGAGAAGCCTGTAGCAGTAATAATGTATTCCTTAGAGCTGTGCTGCTCATTGACAGAATGCAGGACAAAAGAGGCAAAAACCACTGGAGTGGCTTTTTGTCAGGGTGAAATGAAACACTTTGGCTTCTGTGAATGAAAACAAGGCTATGGTGGCATCAGATACAAATTAAGGGTGAAAATCAGCTCTGCCTTAAAAGGTATTTCCTAAGAGCTGGCCATCTCAATTTTTGGTCATTGTTAGGAGGCAGAAAGGGTGTAGGGCTCAAGCTGAGCTCAACTACATCGTGGGATGTGTTTGCAAAATTAGGGTTGTAAATATTTTAAAAAAACATTGTAAGGTTGTGTTCATTTAATTGTGAAACTATCATTAGTGATTCAGGTGGAAAATGCTACATTGATAGATAGTAGTTGTACAAGGAAAAATAAATTCACTGGACTTTCAGGCGGTAATGGGCACTGAAGGCATAATTTCCACTCCATGACACAGAAAAACCTGTTCCATTTGCGAATAGGGAGGAAAACAAAGTTTTATGTATCATACCAAAGCAACCCGATAGTCTATATCAGGGACTCCCACGTGTGAGCTTATGACAGTGGAAGAGTGGAAACTCCTCAAACTCCCTTTGCTGCCTCCATGACTGGGAAGCTGTTAGTCACACTGCCTTTCACACACCCTCCCATGCCTGGTGCGGAAAACGCAGCCAGTCCTATGGAAGAAAAGGCGGCACAGTGGTTGCAGCAGAGGGTATGGCAGAAGGTACTCTCATCGGTATTGGTCTTCTGAGACAGCTGCTGCAGCTCTTAGCTGCTTTCCCCCTCCCTTCCATCTTGACTTTCAAGTCTGGGCTTTCCTTCTAATTATAAAATAATAAAGGAACCTCACAGTGCTTCTGTGCAATCATCTTGAGGTTTTAGTCCCAATTCTCAACTAGCAATATTTTTATTTCAGCTTAATTTCCATCTCTCCAGTGATATTACTCCCCAGTTACACTGAAACATGACTTTCTGAACTATCTTTATGGATAATGTATAGATGCAAATTCAGCTAAATTTATATTAAGCTATTTATTTTAAATGCTGCAGTAAATACAAGGAGGAAGATGGAACCTTGCATGGAAAAAAGAGAGGTCATTGTAATGTAATTCCATTTCTGCCTTTGCCCACAGTGATGGCACAGTGCATAATTGCGAAGACAAAGGTACGGTATAATACATTTATCCTTATACCACTCAAGCGAAACAACTGTGAGAAATGTAAGGGTCCTAACCTCACAAGGTATATAAATGATAAATGTGCTATAATATTTCCTATCCTATTTTTCTCCTTTGATAATGCTGTTATCTCAAGATCTTTGCCACAGTACTATAGAATATGTTTTATTGTTTTATATGTTGGCATGTTATCTTTATAAATACATTCAACATATCAATATATTAAATGAGGATGCTAACATTCTCTCAGCATGACTATAAAATGAATAGCATCTTTACAATGCCATTTGATATCCTGAAGCCTAATGATATTTCTTGTTCAGAGTCTGTAGCCATTCAACTTGAAAACAAATAATTAAAATAAATTATACCCTTAGCGTCTACAGACTAAGGAGGAGACCAAAAATAGCTGTGCAGGAGGGAGGTTAACACAGGGATATCTGTTGACAGTGTTATGAAGACCTCAAAAGGATTCATACGTTCGCCTGCCTGCAGTGATGTGTGTGAGGAATCCCATGTCAGACCATTAAGTTTAGCAAACAGGATTTCCAGTAATAGATTTTCAGAAAAATGTGGTTACCCAGGGGTATTGTACACTTCCCAATTACTCGAACATTCAGAGAGACTTTTTCTTCTCTGCTCATCTGTGCATGTGTGTATCTGCATATAATTGTTGGGTTTGCTTGTTTTCTGTGGTTTTCTGCTTATGTGGTGTTGCACTTGGTGCAGTGAGAGAGCTTTCATGACCTTTAGCACAGCTGCCAGTCACTTTCTATAGGTGCTGGTGCAGACGCATGACAATTTTTCTGATGGTGATGAGTGACTCTCACAGCCGTTGTTGTTTCACCTCACAGCTCCTTTTAGTTTTCTTCCTCTGTTATCTTTTTCAATGCTCAGTGGAAAGTACCTGTGTTTTGGAAACTTTAGGTCCCAAATGTTATTAATGCTGAAGGCTCTGAGATGCAGGCTCCTCCACTGTGCTGAATACCTAATGACCATGAAGTTTCTACTGCGAGGAAATCATCATTAACAAGCCAAAACTCTCAGCTTGGGGCAGGCCATCCTCTTTAGTCTTTTCCGTGTGTTCTGATATCTGTTTATTGGTGCTCATCGTTTCAGAGGAAGGAGCCAACTGAGGTGACGTACGAGTTGGAGCAAGGAGAGAATTTTAATAAGGAAAGCAGCATGGGCCAAGTGGCCTTCTCTGTACTTTAATGTGCCTTGTGGTCTTGTCTCCAAACACATCAGACTATAAATAGCTTTATTTTCACCAATCTGCTACTCTTGCAGAAGGGAAAAGAGGCACTAGGCAGGGTTATGCTGTCTTGCTGGGCAAGAACAATGAATGTCAGTCCCCTTGGTGTATGAGGTAGGTCTTTAGGGCACATCCAGATCACAGCTGTCCTGCCCACTGAGCACTTTGTTGGGGTGTTTGTGGGCATGGCACACACCCCAAAGGGCTTGATCCATTTGCAACTGTATGTATACTCAAAAAAATCAGTCTTCAACAGCTGACGTATCAGCAACTGAAAGGGGAAAATCTGGAGGGACCAGGACAAACAGGTTTGCAATGGGCTGCAAAGGAAGTTCTGTACCCCTCCAGCCCAAGCCAGAGCAAGCAGATGAGCCTCTTCCCAATCTTTCTTTACTGCCTGAACAGAAGATGATGTCCCACACAATGACTGGAATCAGCTGAATTCAAGATCTGAAAGTTCGTTTGTTGCTGGCTTGTAATCTCTCAATGATCTAGGCTTCTCTGAATAAGGTTGATAACAAGATGTCTGTTTTTCTATGCTGTTCTTCTTTTGTCTCAGCTGCTTTCTCAGGAGATCCTGGTCCATAAACAAAAAGTAGATTAATAAAATGCCAGAGGGAAATGAAGGAAAGTTCTCATAGAAAATAATAATAATTAATTCAGATTTAAAAGATGAGAAAAATTCTGGCTGACTTTTGATTAGTTTAAAAATCACTTACTTTCCCTTAGCGAACGCCTGGAAATAATTTTTTTTTGCATTTAAAAAGGTGGTGGTATTTTAGATTTAGTTCTCCTTAGGGAAGAACTATTGTTAGCTTGAGCTTATATCAGACTTTTTTTTTTAATGTAAGTTTCATAATTTTGGGCATATCAATGAACAGTGTCACACTCGGCAGCTATATCTATCTGCCTCTTTGGATTTGAAATAGAATAAGAATACTTGAGTGATTCAGTTACGAGACCAGAAGTTAGAAGATGTAGGATGAGATTTAAGACTTGTCTGAATTCATCTTGGCTATTTATGGCTTCAGAGTAAGTAACCTAATTTACATCAGCTCAAGACCTGCACTTTACAACTTCATCCCATCTATTTCCAACTCTGACCAAAAAAAAGCCTAAACCATCAACTTCTGTAAGAAGTCCAGTAAATTACTTCGACCCCTATACTCCATTTTTAATTTTGTAAAATAGGATGATAATTATATACGTTACTTGGATAGTGATAGCAAACAACAGAATTCAAGATTTTCAGAATGAAATGTCTGTGGAAATAAGAAACTGTATGGGAATGATACCTAGGAATATCTTATAAAGATAAGGCATACAAAAGCAGTTTTGTTTGAGAAGCCAAGCCTGCTTTGTCCATGTTTTCAACTAAACTAAATCATGACTCTTTAAGGTTGGATATCTTTCTCTCTTCATTCTACTTTCTGTATGGCTCCGGACACACTGAGAATAAACTTAACTAAAAATGATGAGTTTCTGCTGACACAAGAATGTGCCTAAAGCACAGTTACTGCATTCATTGTCTGCTGTTTCTTGGCTTGTATGTGTCTTTGTAGAAATCAAAGGTTATTTCCATCCTGAAAATGGTGTTGCTGTTTTTCCATTGTGCTGAGCTTTTCGTGCCGTGCAGTAGCTAAAAGAGGTGAGAGAGCTGTCCATTTTGGAAAGAAAAAGCAGAGACCATCCATTTAATGTCACTTAGGATCTATTATAGCAGAATAATTTGATCATTTAGAATTTTAGATCAAAGTATAAGTAGTTGAAAGCTATGCTGCATCCCAGAGGTGAGAAGATGGAGACTATTTGCAGTCATAATACCCGATGTTTAGCTGTTGCTGTAAATTCAACAACAAAAACTGAAAATAAAAAGCGAGCTCTTAATTGGGGATATTGGAGTCATGTCACAGGTGAAAGATGATCTAAAATGCTGCTTCATAGCAAAATGCAATAGTGAAATTAGCACATATCTATTATCACTGCTTGCAACTCTGCAGGAAACTAATGGAAATAGCTTAATCTTTTCAAGCTCCTCTAAAAGGAGAAATGTAAGATTTCACCTGTGTTACTGAGTTTTCCCTCCTCTCTTCTTCCTTGCCAAATTCTTACTGCACAGCAGATTTTTATTATTTAATAGCAATAAATTGCCTTGACTGTAGATTGAATAAATAACTGTAGAGATCAGGGACCTGATCATTCATTTTTAGAGGCAGCTGTACTGATCCATTGTGATAATGGTGAGAAAGGGAAAGGCTGCAATCCTAAAATTCCCCCTCTTGAACCAGTTTCAGGGAGCTCTCTTTCCAAAGTGGTAAAAGCAAAGGCATTAATTATACATTTCCATTATGACAGAGCCAACATCAGCAGTGACTAAAACATAATTTGTTTAGGTGGCAGTGCAGGCTGTTCTCTGATCAAGTTTTGTTTCCCACAGGGAGGCATCAGTCTTAAATTACACAGCAAGCAGGCACGAGAAAGGAAGCAAACAATAAAACACTTCCTAGAGGAAGAAAAGAGGAAAGATTGTCTCTCAACATCCCATTAAATAAATAAATCTACATTTTTTGTCACGACAATAATTGGTGATGAAATTCAGTTTTAATTAAAGGAAGTACGTTTTCTGTGGGGGTTCATAAGATTGTATTTTGGATTTCCAGTGATAGTTACTTTTAATGCTTTGCCACTGGAAGGAAGGAAAAAATGGTAGAAATGAAAATAATCCTTGGGAAGTGCTGACAAGAGGGAAACATGGGATATCTTACTTGTTCTACTGTAATCCATAAAAAGAGTAATTTGGATTGTCTTTAGTAAGGTATGCACAAAACCAGGACCAGTCTCTGTCAACAGATTTGACTGTACAGCAACACTAATATCCATATATTTTCAGACAATCAAAGTTGGATATGAATCTTTCTAAGGAAATATGTATATGTTTAAAGCTAGAAGTCAGTTTAATGCTATAAAGCATGGGCCTAATTTTACTCTATCTTCAATTCCAGTGGATCTATTATTTTGCATAAATATGTGAACATATTTTAGTACTTTATCAAATCAAAGACCCCAAAGGAATGCTTTTGTTATTTGCTTTTAATTTTTGGCTGTTATAAAGAACCGTTTGTTGTGATTTTCTATTGTAATTTGACTTTTAATATCATATCTCCCAACTGCTTCAGCCTCTCTTTATTTGGCATGCATAAAGCAACAGCAAATATAAACTGATTTCTTATTATCTCCAACACTTTCAGGAGAAACAATAAAAACTAGGATGAGCTATGTGCCATTTAACAGGAGTATCTTCCTGTTCAACATACCATTCCCCCTCCAGTGGAGTTTGCTGGCAATTTCAAATGAATGAATAGAGAAATCCAAAAATGCATGTCATTTACCCCATGTGCAGCAAATACTCCTTTGGAACTGCTATTGTGCAAAATTAGTTTCTCTCTAATACAAGTAAAAACCCTACATGTCATGAAAATGATTACGGAGAATGTTGTGTGAGTTTAGCAGGTTTGATTTAATTAAAGTAGGTAATACTTCCTGGTTTTAAAAAATAAGAAAAGGTGCTTCTGACCACTCAAACTCTCTCAAGTGATTGGGTCACTGCCAAATATTACTTTGAAACAGAATGAAACAGCGTTGTCTCCTTACTGGAGGCTTAAGCTAGCGTGGTTCATTTTACAATTGAAATATTTAGCCATGCTTTAATTATAAAATTAACTACACTATACTAGATATTTGGAACCTTCAGATACACATGTCATTCATAAACGGACAAGTTGCATTGTTGATTCCCCAAAAGGAACAGTGAAAAGAGATAAAATGCTATATAAAGCCATAAAAAATGCTAAGAAAGTGTTCTGGGAACAGATGATCTCAATGTTTTACATCCATTCTGTTTCATTGCTTGTAACTGAAATAAGGAGCAAAGGATTAATATGAAGACTGGCTGACCTGGTGTCCCAAGATTACATCACCTTAAGTCAGAATTTTGTGCTTGTTACTGAAGTGGCAAAGGCTGCAAATCCCACTGATGTTATTAGAGTATGTAATGGGGGGGGG
>VZRU01018537.1:51419-119836 GCA_013398155.1 Pedionomus torquatus
GGGGAGGACGGCGTGTGTGTCCAGGTTAAACTATGCATAGATAGCCCCTTCTGGCTATTCTAGGGGTAGAAACTCTAAAATAGGTCAATGGCTTAGGATATAGTCTGCATCCCCTATACGACACACATACTAATCTCTGAAGTGCTCCATTAAATTATAACTGGATTTGCCTATGCATATCAAAACTGGATGTCCAATGGCACTACATCTCCTAGTCCTGGTGAGCTTTGTGCAAGCAGGCAGATGAACTGCTGCCACCGGTAACTTTGTCCTGGAGGTTTGAGGACACGTAGGACAGAACCAGGGTGTCTCACAGGCACACCCCTTCACTCTTCCTGTGGTGAAGGATGGCTGCAGGAGCAAGGCGCTGCTGAGATGAATTTGGCCTTCTTTAATCAGCATGGCCAGACAACAAGAGAGATTGTAGGAAACTGTGGCAAAGTAGTAAAATAAGTGATTCAGAATGAAATGTAAGAAAGAGATTCAGCCAAGAATGTGCTCAAAGGATCCAACAACTTTTAATAGGCAGGATTCATTTCAGTTGGTCTGGTTACCTTCCTGAAATGCAGAACAGCAGAGAGACCAGTGAAGGAACGTAACCATGAGGTTCAGTCCATAAGAACAAGAGGGAGACTTTATAGCATGACCCATCCAGCTCCTCAGTGAAAGCCTTTTGTGAAGGCAGAAAATGAAATAAGTAGATTTTGGAAAGGTCTGCTGGTAAGTCTTCATCTGTACTGACTCTGAGATGCCTAGTGAATTCATCAGGAAGAAGAGAAGACCATAGGAAGAGAAGAGCTCTTCTTATCTTACTTTTTGGTGCACCTTCTGTAAATGAGGTGGTGAGAAGAGGAAACACTTTACTGTCCTGCCAGTGCTCAGGCAGCACCTTTTTCGGTCTCTTCACCACAGCCTTCTCAGTGGACCAGGTAATAAGCCAGAGTTGCCCTGATTTATTTTAGTGATTTTACTTCAAAGACAGGAAAAGATTAAATGACTGGATGGAGGTTTGTAGGTTCATATGTACACTGGTGTGTATATGCAATCTCACTTGTTGAAAATGGGTAATAATATCACAATGAAGTATGTAAACGGGACAAATATAATGAACAATGCTATTAGTAGCTGAAGAAGAATAATCCTAGTCCTGCTAAAATCAATCAGAAAAAATCCCACTGACTCAGTAAGGGCATGATTTAACCAAAAAGTCAACTGTGAATAGTCAACAGAATTACAGACCGAGAAATCTTGTTCTGTAATTTACTCTTCTGTAAACAAATTGAAAAAAGTATTCCAAAATCAGAGCCATGGATAGGAAAACCTCAAAACATCATGAAAATTCAGATCAGATAATAAATGTGGTAATTCTGGATCAACCCTATGTATCTACCATCTTCAGTCTTTTATAAACTGTTAACAATACTAGAAAATTACTGTTGAGAAATTATTCCAAACTGCGTGACAGTTAAATGTGATGACCAAATGTTCTCACTCTGATTGTCCCTTGATTTGGTTGGGGTAGAAGATTGCACTGCTGTGGGAGGCAACAAACTGTTCAAAACAGGAAAGAAGGCGGGAGCATGAGTGCAAAACCACAATTGCAATGATAGATTCCAGCCTGCTGGAGTAGCTACAAAGTGAATTCATGTGTCATGAATGGTTTTCTTTTTGTTTAGTTTATTTTTAAAAACTAGTAAAAAACCCTTTTATCTCTCTTTTCGGTATGCATAATTCTTCATAGGTCTTGTTACGTTTTGATAGTTTAGAACCAAACCAAAAAGAACCAGGCAACTTCAAGATGTATGTTCAGTTTTTTGATGCTGGAAACCGTGAAATTAATTGGGTTTTGAAATGTTTTCTGTATTTTCAGATTTTGTTTGTGAGAAGTGTGTATTCCTAGAGAGAGTTTTGCATCTTTGGTTTTGCTTTCCCGCAAAATAGAGTTATTTAATGATAATATATTATGTGGCATTTTACATTCTGTTTGAAAAGCTATCTTTTATTTAACAGTGTTCTGACAATGTTTTTAAGATAATTTACCTACAGTCATTGTCATTTATTCACACTGTTAAAATATCATGCAGGCTTCATGAACAGGGACCCTGAGATCATCTTTGAAAGTTCAAAAATGCATTTTTGGCAACAGCAGCTGTAATAGAGTTGCACTTGGGGAACATTTTTCCTCTGAAGCCTTGTGTTTATGCAGCTTTTATGACCTTAAGGAAAGATCTCAAGCTGATCCATAGTTGTAAGATTATTTTCCTCCTCATAAATATGGCACATAAGACTGACTACCCTGATTTACTGAAATCACTTAAAATGTCTTCAGATTCTTCATGTTGCAGATGAAAGCTGGGCAGCAGGAAGAGCTTTCCCCCTGTGTAAATGTTCTAGTGTTTGTCTGTAGACATCGGGGCTTCCTGGAAGATGCCAGGCTGAAATGGTTTGGATGTGAAAAGTGCCATTTGGTTATTATCCAGACGGAGCAAGCCATTATCTAAATTGTTATTTTTTGGGGGTACAATTAATGCTGGAATCTTAGTAATTTCCTTTCTAAGCACATTGAAGTGGACTACGTTTTGGACTAAACGCTGTTGTGAGCAGATTGGAGACCCAGATAAAAGGAATTAAGAAGAGAGGTTGCTCTGGCTGTTCATCTCTGTAATGTGCGTATTTGAAATTTGGAAGTCTGCTTTTCCAGATTGGCTGCTTGTTTCCCAGGCACAGGCATTCTTAAGTCCCCTTTTAACTTGCTCTCCTCAGCAGGATTTCTTCTACTTGCTAATTGCCAGCAGTGAAGAATCTGCAAAGTCAAATTGATGAGGAAGAAAAGGTTTCCAAACCAAAGTGGCTTAAAGATTTCCAGCCGTTGGCTGGGGGGGGGNNATTTTTTTTTTTTTTTTTTCTTTTTTTTTTTTTGGTAACAATAAGGAATTCCTACTAATTCTATTGACAATGATTTGGTACCTCAGGAAGTATTTCTGCAGGTCTCATAGTCCCAGCTCCATAAATAGGCAAGAGATCAATAGTTGATAGCTTTTTTTTTTTTTTTCCTTTCAGCACTGAATCACAGCATTGTTTGAGCAGAATGGCATACAATCCCCTTTGGTATGGATCAACAAGGACATATGTTTTATTGTTTCAAGTAAGTGCATTTCTTTTTTCCTCTTGATCATGCTAAACAGCAGACATTTGTAATATAGAGTGACTGATCTTAAAAGATAATTGTACACAGAAAATCACCTGCTTGGAGAACTTTTAACAGTTTCTGCAGTTATTTGTTCTTGGCCCAGTGCTAGCCAATATCTAGATCTATATAAGTCATTGGCCAAATTGGTATTGTTCTAAATGAAAACAGCGTTTAGCTGCTCTAGATGGGCAGGCTTACTCTGGGCCACAGCATTAAAACAAAGTACTAAATTTTACAGAGAACTGTAGTTTCACAGAGGTAAACTGATAAGATGAGTAGTTCTTACAGAATTGTCTAGGTCATCACATTTTCTGTATTTCTAATGTGTTGTTTTATCCATATGGATCAATATTTCTCTTGAAAAAAGATTATTGAGTAGACTTGTAGCATCACAGGTTTAAACCAGTGGCTCCTTATTTAAAAATTTAAGATAGCATTCCTGGATGGAAACTCAGGAGAATATGGAGTAAAAGTACATATTTACTATTCAACTGTATGTAACATTCATGAGAGCATTATCAACTGTTGGTTCAAGTTTCATTGTAGTTTTAAAACAAGTTCAAGAAAGAGCTGTAGGAGTGATTCAAAGTTAAAAATATCTGCTTTTCAGCAGGAAAGTAAAGAAATACTAGGAAGCATACCCCTCTAGTACCCACTCAAGAAGGTGGGTTTTGATGATTTTTCAATTGGTATACTAACTCACAAGAAATTCTGGGGATGGAAAGTTGAATCTAGTTTCAAATGAAAAATAAGATATATAAGATATATTTATGATATAGGATATAATTAATTACTGAAGCAACTCTCTCAGGGATTTCAGTTGAGGTCTTTAAATGAACTTTAAGGAACTGTTTTAGCTAAACCAGAAATGCTTGATTCTTGGCAAGGCTCACAGGAAGTCAGTTTCTAATGTTCAGAGCTTTCTGTGTTTTTCTTAGCAAAGATGTTGATTCCTTTTCCATACATTGCCCCTATTCTAATCTCAAATCTTTTTCCATGACTGTGTAACACAGGATGAAGGTTCCCTTTTCTGCTTTTCTGCAAGATGAAAAAGCTGAGTTGATTTTACTCTTGCACTAGAATGAGAATAAGGTCTGGATAAGGCTAGTTTTCTTTTTGTTTGTTTGTTTGTTGTTGTTTTGTTTTTCTTTGCTGGATTCCATTTGTTTTTCCATACTCATTTTGAACTGTTTGTATTGTTCAAAACAGGACAGGCATGCTAGGTATTTAATACAGATCTTATTAGCACTGTGTGAACCTTCTTCAGAATTAAATTCTCCTCTTTTGTGTATTCAAAGACTTCGTTATACTTTTAGCAATGGCAAGCTTATGTACTGATGTGCTTATAGTTGATGACTCTTAAATCCTGTTTTCTCAGAAAGGGTCTTTTGTCATAGCTTGAATGTTTTCTTCACATATATCTTGCACTGAATTTTTAATGTATTAAAACTTCCTTACTGGCATCCAGGCAATCTGATTGTTCTTTAATGGTTCTTTTAATTTTTCATTATCCTTAAAAAAATCTGTAGATGTGGCAGAGATGCTGGTAATTATATTGTAATTTGAGCTACTGATGAAAAAATATAGAAGAGCTTTTGTCAAAGTATGGACCTCATAAGGGTCTGTTGATGGTTCTCCACCAGGAAATTTCAGTTTGGTTTAACTTGAAATCCATTTTATTGCATGATCTGTTCATTCCGTTACAAGTTAAGTAAAATTACCTGGAGAGTGCAAAATAACAGAGGTGGCTTTATCAATCAAACCTGCAATCTTGAAAGAAAAACCCAACAAACAAACCAAAAAAAACAACAGGAAACCCGCCCAAGTTTGCTAGAAATGCTGTGAGCTCAGAGAACTGCCTGAAAAGCCTTTAATTATCTTTATGATGTTTACTCCTCTTAGAATCTTAAATCAATAGTACCTATTTGAGATTCATCAGGACCTTCACTTACTTGTTCCCTGGGGCAATTTTCTTCTTTGGGTACCAAAAGGAATGGATGTTATTCCTGCTTACTGCAGAATGACACTGGAAGCTGAACATCTCAGGAATACTTCAAGCCACAGAGTATTTCCACCCTCATTGACAGACTGAAATGCTCTCCTGGCCAGGACAATTCCCTGCAAGGAAGCTGAAGAGCCTGTTGATGGCCTGACACATGCCTTGTGATGGAAGCAGCTATGGTAAGGAATGCTTCCTAGAGGATCAGCAATTCCTGTCTCTCTATAGTTCAGAAAGCAGAAGAAATCAGGATGGTACAAGTATCTGAGGGGAAGAGATTTAAACAGCTGCTGTCTCATAGAAGGTCACTTGGTGGACTTTTTCTCCAGAGGCCACCAGAGCCTTACAGAGCTCAGGTCAAATGAAACACCAGAAATGAGGGCACAAAGTGGCCTCTCCTTCCTTAAGGGAATTATTTGCTCTCTTAAAAGTGCTATATGGGAAAAGCACTGGCTGCTCTCTCTGCACACCCTACAACAGTGCCAGTAGAGGTGAATGGGCAAGGAAATCATATTGTAACTTACTTTTCTCTGAGTCAAAGGAGGAAGTATGGAAGTATGCAACCCATTCCTTATGCTCTCCTGTTGCGATGGAGACTGGTAATTTGCCAACTCATTCAAAATGCTGAGAAGAATCTCAGACTATCTCAAATAAGAAAAGGGGATGCTGGTAACTTCTCCAATATCTCAAAATAAGAATTCAAAATTTAATCTAAAATGCAAAAATATATTCCGTCGTCCAAATGTACTAGACTATTTTAATGCCAAGTAAGTTTTAATTCTTGTTCATATAGGTTTCCAAAGCGAAGACAAAGAAAGGCTATAGTAAGAGGTGAGAAGCATTCTTGCTGTATCTTCAGAAATGAACCAGATATAACATCCAAGTAAGGGAATTATTTATAGAAAGCAGAATCTGAAGAGAAATGCCAAGAGATGTCAAAACTGATTGAAACGTGCAGCCTTGACAGCTCTGAAATTTATAGGCTGACTGTCTGCCAGAATTTTGTGCATGATGCTTTATTTTCTTCAGCCACTAGGCTTGGCTACCTGTGTGATATAAATGGGTGAAGGAAAACAAGATACTAGGAAACATTTGTTTGCTTTTAGGTTTTGGTAAATTTGGCTGAAACCACGACAACTTCCCTCTCCCATTCTTCTGTGATGTGCATTATTATCCATTGTGATGGAGTTGAAATGATAGAACTAATGCGGCTCACCAAAATACTTTTTTTCTTCATTTAGTGCAAAAAGGCAGTTTAAAATAGATTTCAAGAAGATTGAATTAGACAAACTTCTTATGCAAGGTTGAATTATGATACTGAATAATGATCGCATTCTGATAATTTTATTGCTTTGCCCAACAAACAAAAGAAGCACCAGGTGGGAATGGAATACAAGGAGCTCAATTCTCCTGTCAGGGCACTATGTCATGAGTACTATGTCTTTGCACTGAAATCTTTGAAGTTACACTATTATAAAAAATGTATAATAAAAACAGAATGAGATACAGTAGTTTTTTCCTTATAGACATAGAATAATTGTAGTTCTTTAACAGTGGCCAAATAACATTGGTATAACTGAGGCAAATTATATAAACAAGCCTTGCAACACCACTGAAAGTATAAATATTACTTCATCTACCTTATTCTTCTTTCACAAAAAGGCAAACTGAACTGTACAATAGTTAACTGACCTATTTCAAGTTGCACAGTATCTTCACAGCTACATCTGAAACTAGATTTCATGTCGTCTAACCCTGATTCTGCATAAAGACCAATAAAATGACTTTCTTTTCTACAAAAAGAAAAATAAATAGGCTTTGAACAATGACATCTTACGTAGCTCCATTTAAAGGTTTTGTCAGATGTACCACTGTAGGGATTCTCTCTTATTCAGGACCCATTATAATCCAAATCATCTGAGAGACACGTATGAAAGGAAGATAAGTACCTTGTTCTTGTTGTCCTGTAAACCTTAGAGGAAAACTATCTTAAAAATAAAAAATAGCAATTATGATTATTCTGCAGTTTTAATTTGCACGTATAGCTCTTCCAGAGATACCGTAAAAAAAGTTCAGAAATATTTTAGGAAATCTGATTTCATTACTATACATTTCAAACTGGCATTTTCAAAGAACATCAGTTATCTATTCATAACCACCTCTTAGAGTGGAAAAGTACATTCTTATAATAAAAGCAAATTTAGGAGTAATACATTAAAATTGCAAAAGAGATTTTTCTACTGATTTGGTGCAAACAGAAGATAAATTAAACACTTCAATATTTCAATAATCATCTGAAATACCTTTCCAGTTTGAAGATGTAGATATGTAATCAATTTCATCTCTCTTTAATTATGTTTCATAGCATAACCTTCTGCTGACAGACTACTCAAGGCTTATGTCAACCTGAATAATAGGTTGCACATGTTATTGATTTAACTATCACTTCCAGGCGCTGATCTGGTGGTTTTATTAGGCTGTTTTTAACAGTTCCTTGTGGACAAGCTAATTCTGAAGATCTAAACAAATATAGATCATGTTCTCTTGAGATGTGCAATTGTTATACCTTCCTTTTAATCATCTATGATAATCAATTAAAATTATGGAGCATTCAAGCAGATGTTCAGATGCATTATGTTGGATGTATTAAAGATAGAAAGATGTAAGTTAAAAATTGTATATGAGACAGGCTTACAGAGTTCTTTTATCTGTGAATTTATCCCTTAAAGTTTGTCTGTAGAGTTTTTGATGACAAATCATAAAGATTTTGTTTCTTCATTTCAATATATGCCCAGGAACTCCATCAGGTTCCTCAGGGTAGGAACACCACTAGACCTGCCATAATAGAACAGTCTTCCGAATTTGGTTGAAACTGTCTGAGTTAATGTTTCAAAGTCCTTTTATTAATATTTAAATCCTAATTCAGGGCTCAATAAATTAGAAATAGTGGGAGTTTTCTTTCTCTGTGAATGTGTACCGATTTTTTCTCTCTTCCCACTACTTTTAAACTTTCCAACTCTGTGCTTTTGAATAGGCATTTAGATTTCTACACTGAGGATTTGTGATCCTTACCTCTAGGTTCATGTGTGCACATTTACATCTGACACCATTTGCTATGTCCCCACAACCTCTTTCTGCCATATGCAGGTGGTCACTAAAATCTAAGGGATAGGCCTCAGTAAGTACTTTTTGCTCCACTGAGGTGCACAGAAAGCTGCTAAATTTTGTGTTGTTTACACTGAAAGCATGAAGCCTCAAACTGCAGGACTGGGCTGTCCATTATGCTAAAACACAGGAAAGTTTCAGTGGTTCTTCAAGCTCAGTTAGGAATGGCCAGATTTTTACCTGTATTTACTTGCTAAAAGGCACAAATGCCCACCTGGTTCTGTTGGGAACTAACATTCTCACATACAGGAGACCAGAAATCCGCAGCGATGGCATCATGCTTTTAAAAATTCTCCTTCCCTGAATTTAGCATTTTTTTTTCTTCCAGAATGCTCAGCTCACCTGTTTTTCTCATTTGAAACTTCTGGGGATTTTTGACAGGTGAGGAAAAGGTGAATATTTTTCTTTTCATTTCCATGTTTCCTGTGTTTAATTTTCTTCATTTTCTTTCTTTTCCTTAATAGAGTTGAATAATTAATGGAGTTTCTGCCTCCTAACTTTGTAGTACAAACTGGTGAATCATCACTGATCTTTCAGTGTTACCTTTAAGGAAACAGGGAACTACCTTCAAAAATCTCATATTATAGGTAATTTGATTTCTCCATAAATCATTCTTTTTTAGAATATAAAATTAAAGAGATTTCTTGACATTTACCTACCCTTACCTAGGAAGAAAACAAAACTGAAAGACACTTCTTTTATGTTTGCTGTACTAAAACTTTGCATGTCTTTTCAAAGTTAGATGCTTTACCTTAGTTTAAAATAAAAATAATAAAAATAAGATAAAATACAAAGCTTTCCTGTGAAGCACTCTGGGGCTGAATTTCCTTCTTTCCACTTATGCTGAGATGCTGATGAAATGTCAAGTAGATCATATCTGTCTCATCTTCTGAATATAAAGATCCTGACAATCGGAATCTTCTCATGCAATAGCATGTAGCCTTGTTTTGAACATACTTTCCGTAAAGTTCAGAAAGAGATGAACTTATTTTACTTCTGGAACTCAACAGGAGTAGTATGGAAATATTTGAATTGCCTTCTAACTTACTATTGCAATATTTTGTTGAAGTGAGTCTCACCGAAATTATTTACAAAATTCCACTTATGTAAGAAACCTATAGAACTTTATATTTCATTATTTGTTTTTACTTTATACCTACCACTGTTCCTATTTTACTGTTGTATTGGTTTTACAGGAAAGACGTGGGCAATAGTCAAGCCATAGCAGAATTTTTCTTGCTTTTCTACCTGGTTAGCTTCAGCAGAATAACGACAAATGTATTGGGAATAGATACATACAGCTGGCAGATTTGTTCAATATGCTTCCATCTTCTAACTCATTCTGTTGTATTTCTGCATAACATTATTCAAATCCACCAATGTTATTAGACAGGCAAATAATAGTATTGATTGTATTCAACCCACTGTAACATGTCCTATCTCTTACGAACATCTTAAAGTTCATTAGAGTATCTTCTTGTTCGATCCTTGTAGCAGGACAAAACCTTTGAGGTATGTTAATTTGTTCAGGAGAAGGAAACCTACATCTGTGTATACGCTTTAATAATCAGACATAATATGCATACACATTATATACTGTTAGATTTATATAGATTTTTTTTTTCATTTTCGGCAAATACAGACAGCCTTTCTGATGTTTTGGCTCCCCTTTTTAAAAAATGGTAGCAGTGAGCTTTCTAAAGAGATCAGTTTTCATAGCTATTTCACTAAAAAGAAATCAAAACTGATACTGAGTTTGGAGCACCAAAATAGGTCCACGTATTGGACAACTGAAAGGATAGAAAAGACCTGTGAGATATATCAGTTTTAGTAATTGTTATTTAAATTATCATGCTTCTTGCCAGTTGGGGTGCTTGTCTCCTACAACTGTAAAAAAGTTATGATAACTAAACAATGTAAAAGTTACACTAAGAATGAGCTCTTCTCTTTTTCTCTAGTTATTTGGTTGGTGTAATACATTTTAAAGAACAAGCAGAACATTTTGTTTATACAATTATGCTTATTTTAATAACATGTATCACTACTTCAGGCCTCTTAAGTATAAAATCAGACTTGTAAAATAGATTTTTTTTTTAAAACTCAAAAACAGACAAGTTACAAGTTGCAGGGTCGAAGCATTGCTATAAAAAACACCTAAGGGATGAAAAATTGGAGGGCAGGACTGTTGAAAGCAAAAGTGAAATCATTGGGTAGAAATGTGCTCTTGGAATATTTTAATTATTGAGTGTGTGCTAGTACATAAAATATCAACAGGGTGTAAAAATAAAGCAGTTATTCATAATTACTTATTTCTGTCTGCTGCTTTTCCTATTGAACAGAATTTTTAATTAGCTTTGTAGGTTTTGCACAATTTGTAGGCCAATGTCCATGCAACACTTCTTTCAGGATATCTGGGCCACTATTTTAGGCTTATAGACTTTTATCAATCTATTTTCATGGTGAAATTTTCCAGAACATCATCTACATGCAAACTAGTTTCTAAATTTGAGAGCTCCATGGATCTCAAGCACAGCTGGAACATAAGGAAAACCAAAAATCTGTAATTCTTCAAATCACAGTGCCTTTTATCAAGTCTTAAATTGATCTTACACACCAATCTTTAGAAATCTTTGGCACACGCTATTGTATTCTGCTTCAGAGATTTTGAATGAAACTGTGCTTTTTGCTACTTGTTAAGAACACTACGAGCGTAACATTAAAACTGAGTATCTGGTTAGAGTTGAGAACAAATGAGGTCTGCAAGAATTGAGGCTGGTATTTAAAACTTGTGTTTGGGGTTAGAGGGTGGCAAGTTAGTGCTTTCCTGCTTGCTTCTGCTCTTTTTTTAGGACTTGTTAAGTCAAAGATGAATCATACTAGGTAGAGAGTAAACAAGAACAATTTTTTTTTTTTTTTTTTTTTTTTTTTTGCTTCAGCAAAGTGTGTGTGTAATACTGTATTTCATTTTTACATAGTATGTCTTAGGTTATGTTTTTGCTGGGTTCTAGAAAAAAAAGATTCAAAATAAAGGGATACGCTGTTAAAGAAGTAGCTGGATATTCATATTTTTTGAAAATGATATTGCACGAGATCATTTAAAGAGAATTGAAAGACATATTGGACAGTGCAAGAACTAAGCGGGTTCTAAACCCACATGGTAACCTGGGGTGCTATTACAGTCTGCTACTGGAGCTGCACCTTTCACTTAGAGCAAGAAGGCAGTATAGTTGTGTTTCTACAAAGCTTTAAACTACCTTCTCACTCCTGGTAACAATAGCTGGAGTCTAAAATATGACACTATCCAGAAAACCTGCAGTGATCCAAAGACACAGTGCAAGGGTTGTCTCTTAGGGTCCCAAATACACTGTATGTGATCGATATTTGAACTATATTCCTTTCAGAAGTCAGTAATTTCATTTTGCTGAGTCTTATTGCATTTTTATGTTACTTTCTGCCCTCCTAGCACACAGTATTGCTACTGGGTTGATACTGAATCTTCTTTGTCTTTCAGTTACTGGTAAATCTGGCAAATTCTTCTTCCTTTTATTAAATAAAAACTTGTTGTTACAGCAGCCTGTGATTAATCCATGCATGATGTTTAGTTTTTCTGTGTCTTTCAAAATGGTGGTGTTTTTATAGAAAATAAAATTAAAAAAAAAATCTTTTTCCCTATTTTTGTATTTTATTTTGCCACCCAAGAGATGATGACAGCCCATTTAAATTGTGAGATCCTTTGCGTCATTATTTCGGCGAACCTTAAATCTCATTTGAGAGAAGGACCTCTGTGGGCACAGAAACCTGAAGAAAAGGAATATGGATGGTGAATTTCCATTTACTCTCTCTCCTAGACTGATGTGTACCATCAAAGTGTCCCACTGAACAGATGTTGTGACACCCAGTAATGTCCCCGGGTCCCCCATTCCTGGACGAGATGAAGTTCTCAGCACAGCTGCAGATGCAGGGTTTGCTTCCTGTCTCCCACTCCCCCTGGCTGCACCTCGGGCATCGCTGCTCTCCAGGGACACCTCTGGGCCTGGGTGAGTCACTTTTCCTTCGGCTTGGCATCACTGCTGGCACAGGGTGATGTTGCTCCGTGGTGAGGGGACCAGATTAGCATGGGTCCCACGAGGAGGGAAACAGAACATTTCCCTTTTATTTCTATTGTCTGAAGATTTCAGCTGACCACCCTGACTGACAGTTCTCCTGATTTCAGATAAACCAGTAACCAAACAAAAGTGAGTCCTATTTACCTGGATCNTGTTCCTCGTCCCCCCCCCCCCCCCCCCCTTTTTTTTTTTATAACTCTGATAGATTTTAATGAGTATGAAGTGTTACTATTGATTTCCATGGGAACGGGAAAGAGCTTGTGTTATCCAATGCATACTGAAAATCCTATGACAGTTACTGGAAGGCAAAAAGACACAGTAACACTCCTTTAAATTGCAGGATGCAAATTGTGTATTAGAACAATTATGCCTCAGGGTGAATGTGTAAGTATAGTGATACTGAAACTTGGCTTCTTTTCAAAATATACAAGTCTGTGACAGTTCTGTGTTGAAATGCCTAGTGATTCACATACATAAAAAATAGAAGCTGAACAAAAATGTCAAGGTGTGACAGAGGGCAAATCTAAATTACTTCCACTAAAAAAAAAAAAAATAAAAAAGAAATGGTTTGTATTCAAAAGAATAATCTCTGAGTCTCTTTCTAGGAATATATTTATATCACTAAAATAACATTTATTAGACAGAATGATAAGGTAGATGGAATAATTTTTTAAAAGGTGCAAGTATATAAAAAGAAGCCTCCCACTCTGCACATATACCATGCACAGAAACGGCCTATAGTACGGAGAGTAGGAGTTAATGGTCAGTTTTCTTGCGGGAAGAAAATCACCATGGAGTCCCATGGGGATGTATTCATCAGTGATCTGAAAAAGAGTATGAGCACTGAAGTGACATGGTTTGCTAAGTTGTTCAGGGTAATGAAGGCAAGGGTAATGATAAAAAGGATGCAGAAGGTGCTCTCAGGGACTGGCTGGTAAAATAGCAGCTCAAGATCCATGTTGATATATGTAGCCTGGTAAACAAACGAAGAACAGTAATTACAACTTAACATACATAATTGTAGGCAGTGAATTAATTCTTACACTGAGAATCTTGTTACTGAGTATCGTAAGAAAGAGTTTTATGAAATTCATCTAAAATTTCTCTGTGGTCAAAAACCCAAATACTTTTTAAAAAAGAATAAGGCAGAGGGCACTGGAAGCCAATGTTAATACAGCTGCCATGGCACCTCAGTTTGAGCACCAGGTGCAGATGCACTCCACCCTCTCAGAACAGTACAGGAAAATGTGATGCAATAAGGAAAGCATAGTAAAACTTGACAAAGAAAAGTGACAAGGATAAAGAGAGGTGGGGACAGATTTGGGGCAAATATTTGGAAAAATTCAGCCATGAAAAATAGGGAAAGGATGTGGGAATAAAGTATATAAGCAAAAATGACCCTGTACTTTTGTGCTTTTCCAGGGATATCTAGAATTGACCAGTCACACCTGTGCTGGTTTCTAGACTACACTAAACTAGCTTGCTTTTTAGTTTATGCCAGAATCACTGTACTTATTAAACGTATGTACCTGCATACTATACTGTTGAAATGTTCTGTTTCTTTTCATGTGGAAAAATGACCTTTTTATTTACGCAAACTTCACCCGTAGATACACTTTCATGGCTGCTACTGAAGTTACTGGATGTCCTCCAAATTCTAGAGAGATAATAAACAATTGGGCACTGGACAGAATAACAGAGGTATTCATATAAACCCGTAAGTCTTGAGTAAATAGCTTAGCACCCCTTCAAGCCTCAAATCTTGTATCTCAGTAAGTCAATTTGATATAATAGTTACATTTGCTACCTCTGCTGTTATTCAATTTACAAATTAACTACGCCACTCTGTCACATCCATTTATTTCCTATGTAATTCCTTTCTTTTTGGAATTTTCAAACCATTCTGTTCTTTTACTAGAGTTTAATCTGGGAAAAACTGAAGAAGAAACTTCAAGTAAATTGCAAATATATTTTTTCCTTTATCTCAATTTTAAGTGTCTTTTATTTTTTTTTTTTCTCTTTTTCTCCCCACCGGATTACTAATACCAGCTGTTACATTTTGTGGAAAATGCATTTTAAAACAACACAGAATGTGTGTGAGCCTTGGAAGTACATGGGTTTATGACTGCTCTCAGGCTTACAGTCGGTCTACTCTTTATTGCCAGTCGAAGAAGCATTTTATTATGAAGGGCCAAGATTTATTTCCAGGAGTGGTTGAAATGGTGCTACTTCAGAAACACACAGAACTGCTTTGATTTTCATTGTGCCTGGTTTGGGGAATGTCTGAAGTAGGTGTGGTAAAAACCAGCCTAGAAAGACAAGCTGAGCTTGTTTCGGCAGGTACCGCTTTTGAAAAATCTCTCTTTAAGCCTGTGTCAGTATTTTGTTTAGCCCCAATGAAGATTTTGTATTATGCTCATATCCTATTCAATTAACAGGTTTGGTTTTGGTTTTTTCCTTTGATTTCATGGCATAATTTCTAAAGGGACACCATGCTTTGTACTTAGGGGTGACCCTTAGGTAATGTGATAGTTTTGTTGAACCACTGTACCTCTCTGTTGCAGGACGGGCTGGTAAGAGTTAGTATTAGACTTTGTGAACAGATGGCTATGGTTCGTGCAGCAGCAAGATCTGGCCAGAAATTCTGTTCTGCTCCAGCAGAAAATGAGATCTGGAGGAGTTCACTGTTCTCTGATCTTTTCCACATATGAAAGGAGTATTTAAAAGTATAATGTCTTCCATGGTCCTATTTCATCAATTTGAGGGAAAAATAATAACAGCGTTAAATGAATTCCTGTGCAGAAAATTGCCTAAGGACTCAGGCCCCAAATGGTTTAATTTCAATATAAAATGAGAAATAGCTGCTTTTCACCTATCACAGCAATTTTTCCCTTCAGCTTTTCATTTCTGCCACTGCATGTTGTGTAGCTTCAAATGTACTGATATCTTAAGCATGAAAACAAGCTCTTCTGGATATTTTGAATCCAAATTTTTACAAATACTCTACTGAAGTTGCCTGTTTACACATCAGCCTTTTTCGAGTTCTGTGTTCAATTCAGCCACTCTCAATTGAACAAGTGGGGAAATTGGTATTTATTCATATTAGATCTATTAATATTGCTTTTACTCAGCTACATTGCCTGCTTAAACATACATCTATTTGCACAAAAAACTTACAATGAGTAGGATATTAATCAGGAGAGTGGTAGAGGAAGAGACAATTTTATAGATTTAGATTATAACTTACACCTTTACAACACTGAAGAAGCATAAAAATTACAGATGCTTGTGTCACAGTTAATAAAACCAGTTAACCCAATCTGACTACTTCTTTAAAAAAATCAAGTAATTTGAAGAAAGCCTGCCACTTAGATTCAGCACAATCACCTTTAATTTCATGTGGAATTCACTCTTGGATTATGCAACATCTTAAAAACAGGTCGGGAGTGCCTGAAACATTTTCCACTTTCACTGAAAACCTTCTAAACCAGCTACATCAGATGCTCTAGGAAGCCTGGTTTGAGCTGTGGATCCTCAATGGTTTTGGTTTTCCTTGAGGAAGTTAAGGAAAGATCCAAATAGGAAGAATTTAGTCCATTTCATACTGATAAACTACTGCATTATGAACCTTTGCTTTATTTATCAGAATTTGCTACCTCGTTATCTCACATTGTATTCTTCAGTTTCATCTTCAATCATTTGTAGCTTGAATCCTACTTAGTATGAAATAATTTTGTGTTATGTTAAAAAGCACGTTGAAGCACTCTCCCATATCACATATAATTTCCCGTACATTTTTTTAAAGCTCCTGTGTATTCAAACCAGCTGTTTCCCACTCAATATGATATTTAGCAATACAGGCTTTATTAAATATTCCAATTTAATTCCATGCTAACTACTAGAAGGATCCTGAATTTATTTTCCTCTTAAGTCTTCCTTCAGAAACAGCTTTCATGCTCCTCTGACTTTGCAGATAAGAATAGGCCAAGTTGTTTAAATCTGGTAGCAAATGTTCAAGACCAAGGACACGGGTAAAATACAACACAACAGTCCCCTCTCCTGTAAGCACATGATCAGCTACAACTACTACAGCTTGGATAGACTCCAAGGATCATGTATTACTTAAAATAAACAGCTGCCCTTATGCAGCACAACTGACGCACCGACAGACAAAAATAACCTCCATAGAGTGCCAGAACCTGAACTCTGGCAGCATCACACACAAGGTGAAATGGTGCTGCCTTAGTTTTGATTCCAAAGCAGTGCTCTCCTTTAAATAAGGTACAGATTAAAACGTGACATTCAAAGCACAAGGGCTGAACAATTCCACCAGATGGGGAATTACTAAGAACTAAAGAATATTGCCTTCCAATTTTGCTTGAGAAAACAAGAAGAGTCATTTCAGAATAGCAGAAAAAAGTATTTGTATATTAAGAAGGGTCCCTGTGCTTCCCAGACTGCTGAAAGGGAAATGAAGGTCATGCAAAGGTGCGGCCTCTTGGAGGCAATACCAGTAGTTTATTCTGAGTGAAAAACATTCTGTTTTGACCAAGGTTGTGCAGAACAACTCTTTTTTATTTTTTTTTCTCCTGGAAAAAAAAATGTATTTATTATGCTACATATCATATGATTTAAATCTTTTGAACTTCATGCCAAGCATGTTTCTCAGACTGTATTTTCTATTGTGATTATTTGTAGAAATTTCTGTAAGAAAGAAATATCCTTGTCTTTTTCACGGAAAGATCATCTTCACTGAACAAAAGCCCTTGGATGTATTATTAAAGACTTTCTTCTTCCCCTCAAAAATTGTAAGACTAAGATAAACACTTCACTCCTCTTTTACATCATTAATAATAATCAATTAGAGGGAATAGACGAATAACTTTATTTTGTAGTTCTATATCTCTCAGATTATGCTTTGTGGCATCTGGAACGCCTATTGACCTCTCCTTTTTCATCAACAGACTGAGTTTGCATTTGTTGTATTGCTTCATGAGCTTCCATAAATTGCATTGCATTGTGGAATGACACCAGAAGCAAATGTGGACCTTTAACCTCAGATCAAACACTTAAACAAAGACATTATGCTGTCTTCGGTTTACTGAGTCACCACTACGTGAATTCTAGTCTCTTGTTTCTTATGTAAGTCTTTAATTTACCTACGTGTTACGTGTGTAGCTCATCAAACTTAATTACAGTAAAATGTGGTTAAAACTCATTTGTTCATCCCTACACACAGATTTGCTAAATCAGAGGACTTAGCATGGCTGAAGCAGTGTCCTGTCTGTGATAAGAAGTGGCAACTGTAGGAATTGGATGTGAGATCATGTCCTTCGGCGGAGCTACACCTGAGACCGCCGCCCAACTTCGCACACCCTGCTTTGAGGTAGTCATGAAGGCTCCCCCTCATGAGCAACTTCAGATCATCTCCCTAAAGACTGTTGCACATTACTACTGCTCTTTTCTGTATGGTGGCAGCACCAGGGCTGCTGCAGAGCTTCTCTGCTGGAGTAATGGCTACAAGGTTCTCCTGGTTCCCTTCTCTGATCCAGTCCAGCTTCCCAGATGAGTGAAATCTCTGAGGACACTGCAGGGTCCTAGTAATTGTCACCCTTGCTTTATGAACAAAGAGCAGTGACTTAAAGGATAGGACATTTTCTTTAGGGTCTCAGTAACGACTGCGTAAACTGGGAGTTAGCCCAAAATAAAATCCCAAATATTATCTATGGGCAAAATCACCTTATCAGTTTTCCTGTGCTGGAATGCTTTCCATATCATAACTGAAACTTTGTTGCAGATTCCTTTTACAAGATGTTTAACAATAACATAAGCTTCAGCTGAGCCCTTTTATGGCAGATATAAGGTGTTATGCATAATCTTCTTAGGAGCTTTGCATGCACTGCCTTATACGGGGAGAATAATAATAAAGTTACGTTGACTTACTTGCCAAGAAAAAAAAAAGTTACTGTAACAAATTAAATAGTCTCCTAAACACGCATTTAATTAACAAAACAAGATACTGTAGTTATTGGTGGTCAATTAGAGATGTAATAATTACTCCTGATTAGCTGACGAGAACAGGATAAGTAGGCAATTACCATAAAAAACTAAAGTACAAGTAAAATCAACTAAAGCCTATATTATGTTGAAACAAGTGCTAACTGAAGTACACCATCCATTCTTCTGTTCCTCTTTCCAAGTCTATGTTAAATTTAAAATAATAAAAAAGTTAGTATAGAATGGTATAGAGCTATTATTATAATATATAAACTATATTTAATTAATATGTATAGATAGCATTAGGTTTTCACTATAGAACAGTATAGAACCCCTCTCATACTTTACTTTCAGTTGCCCCAATTTCTCTAAAACCAAGGTAAAATTTGGCTTCCAGATTGTGTCAGATTCTTCTCAGAGAGAAATCCAGGCTCAAATGGGGATATATTTTCTAAAGACTTTTATTTTTAACATTTATTAGAACTGGGGAAGCAACTTACAAAAAAATAACATATTCAAGAATGTCTTTCCTTATTCTGTTCATAAATTATAACCAAACAGACCGAAATTAAGGAACTCGTTTTTATTCAGAATTACTCAAAAATAGATTATTCAAAGATAGACTGGCTGTTCACTAGCTCTTTTTATACTACTTACCTAAATCATATTCCATTGTTCCTTTACTTTGATTAGGTCACTAAAATATTTATAAATCTGTACAAGGATAATCAAAAATTTTCTAGGGCAGAGTTCTTAAGGCTATCACTGAGATGCAGAGACTAACAAATCCATCTGTTAATGAAAAATAAATTTGATTAGCAAATATTTAATCAAATGTCATTGACGATAACTTAGCCTTTCCCTTTTGACAGGAAAGGGTACCTCTATTAGCCACAGTAATTTTTATAATATTTCAAATAATTTAAAGGCAGACACCGACTCTGGACTGCACTGCAGTATATATTTGTCACAGCTGCTGTAAAGAGATTACAAAATAAACTCCATCTGCTCCAAGGGATAGCTTTAAAGCATGTTCAGAAGTGAATAAGTACTTTACACATCTTCTCAGGCTTGGGTTTCAGGGATCAGATTAGGGGTGAAAGTGCTCATAGCAAGAGCGCTTTTACAGCATTGGGGTCATGGTGCAGCCTACACACAGGAGGTTTTCAGTGGCTGTCTAATTTAGATGAGGAGCATGGACTCTTCCCAAGGACTGATTTCTCCACGGTAAGAAGGGTGCCATGTGCATTTCTTTGAAGGCGATACTGGCTCAAATGTTCTTTCTCTCTAACCGCTACTCCCTGCCCTTCTTGCTGCTCTGCTGGTACCACAGTTTCCACAGCTTAGTACTGAACTGGGCAGGAGAACTGATTCCTTAACTTCATCCCCCTTGTCGTCCCCTCTGCCCCCCCCAAGTATTTATTTTTTCCAGGGAGATCGCTTCTCACTTCTTAACTAAGTATTTCTTTATTCTTTGCCATAATATCTAAAATTAAAAATTTTAAAATAATAGACACACATATTAGATTTCTATTTGTAGATTAGATTAGATCTAATCATATTTAGATTTTAGATTAGATTTTGATCTAATCGTATTTCCATTGCCATACACTTTAAGATAGACATGCAAAACATATTTTCTAACTGTAACCAAGCCTGCTTTTGAAATGAAGTTCAGATCATTTTCTTATTTAATTATTCTTAGTTTAATTTAAATGTTCAGTATAATTATGTAGATCAAATGACTGTGAACCTGTGAAGTGATGAATTCTGAATTCTAACATCAGACACATCTATTGTTTTACTATTTTCCATTTATCACTTGCAGCTTAGGAGGGGAGCCATTGATTATGTGGCTCTTTCAGTTCCCCAGGCACTTTAGAATGCTCATCCCTTTTACTTTCTGAAGAAGTTAGAGCCAATATTCAATTTATGCATTTGTTACAGTCCCAAAATGGGAATACAGAGCACCACAAGTAAGTTCTTTATAATATTATCATTGCATTGGTACAGAAGATGATGCCTGTAGACCTCCTTGTATTAGATATTGTCCTAATTTATCACCTTCTTTAAGTAATTGTACTGAAAGTTTAAGGGGAAGTTAAACTAGTGAAAGGTCACTAATAGTTGGAACTAATTTTATTTTCGTACCAGGAAATGAAAGGCTCTTGCTTTTTCCTGACGGTGCTAGGACAAAAATGCACTCTATGATGCATCCATTAGATGTATCCACCTGCATATCAGTCACCACAGGTAAGTACACGCAAATTCATTTTCTTTTTTTTTTAACTTTATCATCTTTAGTCCTTAAATTCATACAAGTCCAAACAAAAACTCAAATATCTGACTCTTTTTGAGTATCATTTTGCAGCATTTGGTTTCATCTTGGAAAGAAATGTTATAATACCAGCCTATTTTCCAATTTTTTTGAACTTTATTTCTTAATCATGTCTAGACTACAAATTCACTGAAAGCAGATGAGTTGAGAGTTTAGGTCTATGGCCTGCTGCACTCTAGGATTGGACAGAAGTCAGGAATTCCTTCAATGATTGCTTAATTTTATGGGCAGTAAAATCTTAGCCTGGGACGCTCAAAAGAATAATATGACCTCAGTATATGTTCTTTAGCATGGTTTAGAAAACGAAACCTTTTCTCTTTATTCTGTAGAATTGGCTCCAGCCAGTTTTCCCTATAAATTGTGTTTTGAACACAAGAACCAGAAGGTTGCTGAACTTTCCAGTATTGCTGTTTCTTTATTGCATCTTTTTAAATTGTTTCAGAACTATTTGTGTGCAATTTTTGTTAATTAATTTTTTAACCTAGAGATGTAGATTATCTTGCCTATACATCCATTCAGTTTTAGTTCCAAATAAAAGGTATGCATCCAAACACTTGTATAAGTATAGTTATTTCAACAGACTTGGAGTCAGCTTTTAAATCAGGGGTCACTCTTTCAGTGCAGAAGTCAGTGGCTTCAGTAGTGGACCACACTGGCACTGCTTAATTCCCCTCACAACAAAGGCAGCTTCAGCACAACTGCTCTGCAGTGAAAGTATCTCTGGAGAAATTTTGATGGCACAGAACTTCCACAGTAACTCTTAAAAAAGAAAAAACCTTTCTCTATAAAGCTGGCTGGTCTACCTGGACAATCTCAATCTGCTGTTGGCAACTAAAATGAGTAGGATCAACTTTGTGTTTCTCTGGCCTTTAATCATTGGATCTGCCAGCATAAAGCATCACCAGAATCCAAGGTCAGCTTCTCATTGTGCTTTTCATCTCAGCAAACTTGGCTACAACAGGTGAGAGCCTGGACCAATAGATAACGGATATGAGAAATCAATCCTTAATTCAGCAATAATAACTAATTAAATAATGGTAATTTAAGGAGTTATAAGGAACATTTTTCTAATTGATATATTGGCAAGAAAACTGAAGGAATGCCAGATTTATGTATTTTGAAAGTGCATTATATAATACGTAATTAGTTAATGTGGCCCTGGAGAAACTTGACATCAGAAACTCTAGAAAAGCAGTCTACACTTTAAAATGTTTAGCCTAATGGATGTTGGAGCACTTAAAAAAGAAGATGGAAGAAAACTGAAGGGAAAACATAAAGAAAAGTACAAATTCTTAGGTTCCAGTAATTTAGAAATATTGGAACACACACTAAAATCTTCACAGTTTTAAAATCATAACCAACACTTGCAATATAACTGCTTGTTGAAATTTAAGTTGTTTAACCTTATATTTACCAGAAAACAAAAAAAACCCAAAGAAATCCAACCCCAACATTTATGTATCACCACGGCTACAGAAAGGTTAGTATGACAGAAGAGAGATACTAGGTCTAATGATCTTGTAAGTGTTACAAAGCAGTCTTTTTGCATTTTATGATGAAGTCAACAAGTGTATTACTATGTAAGCAATTTTCTTTACACAAATCCATTATTTCCTTGTGTATCCTGGATTTTCCACAGGGAAGGTATACTAACCATGGAGCACATGGCAGAATGTAACAGTATTTGAGTAGTAATTATCAATATTATTATTACTATTGGCAGTAGATTAAAACCCTCATATGCTCAATTTCTGTCATTATTGGTAACTACTAAATAACATACTTAGCAGTAAGGGTCTGCTGTATTGTTGGGGTGATTTTAATAGTGTCCGATCTTTGCCTGTGTCTTCCTGAGAAAAAGGTATGGATGTATTGCAGCAGTCTGGTCATTCATATAAAATTGGAAGCAACATTCTTTCCAAATTCAGAGTTATGTCACAAAAATAAATTCTACTTGTGTACTCTTCCACAGAAAGGTGGACGTTTTGGCTAACGTTGCTGGTATTTTGTGATTCCCAATGGAGTTTTCTTTAGAAGTTAGACTTGTGGATTGATAGTTAGCCATGACAGCTACAGAATGTTTTTGGATAACTCAGGTTTTTGTAGGAAGAACTGTCAGAAGCCCAACAGGCTGAAGTACTTCACAAGCTGTCCATTTTTAGTAGAGAATTCAAGAAGTAGTAGTCATAAAATTTACAGTTGAGAATAAGCAACCTGCTGCTTAGTCTTGTGGCATTTTAGATCTAATAACAGAAAGAAGACATTATTTTCAGTTGTACTTTTAAGAGAGCAGAAACCGATAAAAAGAGACAATAACTTCCTTTTACACACTATAAATTATGTTGGTTTTTTTTAAAGTGGAAAAAAAAGAGGGAGAATATGTGACTCCTTCAGGCGCTTTCAGATTTTGAGCACTGCTGTAGCTCTTTTGGGTACAATGCTGAATGAAAATGGTGCTGAGACAGAGACATAGAATATTTTTTTTCCAGCAGAAAACCCTGGTGATGTCTGATCTGGCACCTGACTCAAAGCAACTCCAACCCTGAAGTCAGATTCCACTCTGGAATTGAATGAGGTTGCTCAGGGCCTTGCCCAGTCATAATTTTGGATGTATATATAGACAGCGCAATGGCTTTCTACCTTGTCAGCAACCAGACTGCACACGTGCATATTTTATACATATTGCATCCCGGACGTGAGCCTCTGCAAGTCTCTTTATTGAGCTTCATGGGATTTTTCTAGCTTGTCAAATTCCCTTTGAAGGGCAGCTTTACCCTGCAGCTTTTGTCCCAATTTAAATAATTTTATATTTCACCTTGTACTTAAGGTCTTCATAGAGTATTTTGTGAAGAAAGATATTGTAAGAAGCATTCACAAAATAAGGAAACTGTAGCACAAAGATGTAGCATGAAGCATCCAACTTGACTGAACTCTAGTGATCGTACTGAGCAGTCAAAATAGAAATGGGTTTTTAACACGTCTTTTCAGGACACAGAATGTATTAAAAATTAGTATAAAGTGTCTGAACTTAGGGCTCTTAGGCCAAAATTCCATTCAGCCACCAATGCAGAACAGTCAATGACAAAATGTAACAGCAAGGTGAAAGGAAAGCAGAACACAGATCTACAATGGAAACCTGGGAAGGAACATCATGACAGTTGCTCAGAAACCATGTATTTACTGCATTCTTAGCTACTTATTCTTTTGGTGACTTATTAATATTTATCATGTGTGTCAATATCAGTAGACACTCAATGAATAAGAACTTTTTTATAATAGAAAACACAGCTATTTTTCTTTTTCATGCCCGAGTTTGAATTCCTGAAGTGCAGCAACTTCAGAAGAGTTCATTTTCAGTGGGTGAGTGGCAGGTTTTTTTTCTGTGAATCAGACCTTTTGACAATATTCCTTAGGCTCAGCAAAGCAAACAGACTATTTCTACTAAAAATCTAACTTTGTATTTGGTCAAGTACATGTATTTATCAACATAGTTCAATTTCCATGTTGACTTATGGGAAAGTCTGTCCTTTTCAGATTTGATTTTTAAAGTAACTGTAAAGTCTTCTATTTAGATCCTCTTTTACACATAAATATTGGAAAGTTTACTGGTAATTCAGTTAAAAGCCAATTAACAAACAATAATTAACAGGCAACAGTAATAACAGGCTAATAATAAACTAGTTATATTCATGTTGAAAAAGTGAGAAGTCCTGCCAATTTGATTAGGCAACATTGAGTAACTTTAGATACTCAATAAAATCCTCCAGTAATAGGTTTGAAAGAAATGCATTAAACTCTTACACCTAAAATTTCAGGTAAAACTCACAGCAATCAAAATTGTCATCAGGGATAAGTTTTATGTAACCTGAAGTAGGCCAGTGAGTCTCACCTCTGTGCCTGGCAAGATCATGGAACAGGTTCTCCTGAAATCTCTGCTAAGGCACATTGAAAACAAGGAGGTGATTGGAGACACCCAACATGGCTTAACCAAGGGCAAATCCTGCCTGACAAATTTGATGGCCTTCTATGATACTGCCACAAACTTGGTGGACAAAGGCAGGGCAATAGATGCCATCTTCCTAGACTTATGCAAAGCAATCGACACTGTCCCACATGACATCCTAGTCTCCAAATTGGAAAGCCATGGGTGTGATAGATGGACCACACGGTGGATAACGAACTGGCTGAATGGCTGCACTCAAAGGGTTGTGGTCAACAGCTCAATGTCCAAGTGGCGGATAGTGACGAGTGGTGTGCCACAAGGGTCAGTACTGGGACCAGTGCTATTGAACATCTTTGTTGGAGACATGGACAGTGGGACTGAATGCACACTCAGCAAATTTGCTGATGACAACCAGCCTGATGGTGCAGTCGACACGCACCTGGACAGGCTTGAGAGGTGGGCTAATGCAAATGGCATGAAGTTTAACCAAGCGAAGTGCAAGGTCCTGCCACTGGGATGTGGCAATCCCAGGCACAGAGTTTGGGCAGAGAATGGCTGGAGAGCAGCCTTGAGGAGAAGGACTTNTCTGAAGGGAGCCTTCTCCTGTAGGAGAGCAGGAGAGGGACTCTTGGTCAGGAAGTGTAGTGATGGGACAAGAGGTAATGGTTTTAAACTGGAATAGGGGAGATTTAGATCAGATATGAGGAAGAAATTCTTTCCTGTGAGGGTGGTGAAGCACTGGAACAGGTTGCCCAGAGAAGTTGTGGATGCCTTATCCCTGGAAGTATTTAAGGACAGGCTGGATGGGTCTTTGAGCAACCTGCTCTAGTGGGAGGTGTCCCTGCCCATGGCAGGGGGGGTTGGAACTCAGTGATCTTCAAGGTCCCTTCTAACTCTAACCATTCTATGATTCTATGATTCTCTATAGACTTGTACATAAGTGCATAATGTATATCTGTACTGATAAGAGGAGGAAATGTATTGTGTTCCATATTTAAAAGTGCTTATGCAAATACATGTTGGAATATTACATCTGGGAGACAAGATACTGCTGCAATACTTCTAATATATCATTCTAACACACATGGATATACAAAAAATATAGTGAGGATAGATGTGTCATTAAAACATTAAAAAACCCATTTCACCTACTGCCAGGTATCTTGCCCAATGGAACAGAGAATTTCTATTTTCATCTGTTTCATAGATAATAATTTTAACTGCTTAAGAAAGTGTATATATATGAGTATAACCTTATAGTCTCCAACAAACCAGTCAGAAGTCATTAGGGGAAAATCACCTCAGCTAGTCCATCTCTATGAGGCCATGATACTTTTGTTTGTATGGTACTCAAGTGTTTGATGTACCTGTCTCCAAGAGACAAAAAAGGACTTTTCAGAATTCACTATTTTGTAATCCTTCACATGTAATTCTACAGTCAGGTTTTCCCCAGTGCTTTTTCTGGAAAGACAGAGGCTGAGATATTTTTTTTTAACTATAAAAATTTTAACTAGTAATTGTGACTTCTCATTTTCATAATTTTTTTCAGTTTTCCTTTTTTAATGTGGACATGAGATCAGGATAAAGAATCTACGTTTTCAGTGCTACCTAGAAGGATGAAGAGCATCTAATTGCTCATGTCCATTTTTCTGAGTTTAGAGGATAGTAAGATAGCTTTATTTTAATTTCATTTTTGTATACCTAATTTTGTTTCTCCAATATAATCACCACAATGGACTTCTGTCTTTGAAAACCATAGCTCCGTCCCCTGTGCTACAGGTAGGGCTCAGTTTTCCTTTCATTAGATGAAAAATGTTGCACTTTAGAACTTATTTTGCTGGAGCAAGCCCAGAGTATCAAAGTTTAAAGGGATTTTTAAGGAAGACACAAACGCTTTCTACTAATACTTCAAATCCAGACGACAGCAAAACGGAAGCTGTGCAGGTCTGCTCAATAAGCTAATGAACGCTGCTGAGATTTCAAACACACTTGTTAGGCTGGCTGCATCTGCGTGCCTTCTGAATCAGAACTAGTGTGTGTCTGGCTGTCTCAGAGCAGAGCCAAACCCAACAGAAGTCAAATAAATATAACTATTGTAATCCACATCATTCCAGATGAATGTGAGGCCTGATTATAATTATTTACCACTCAACCAATCTTTGCATCAGCCACAAATTTTATCAGCAGTAATTGTCTGCTTACTTTCAAATCATTGCTCAAAATATTGAGAAGCATTTATCCTGGAGCCCTGCAGTGGAGTCCCGTATCACTGCACTACAAACAGCACTGTATATTTAAAGCACTTGACTCAAATTACTTAAGAATTATGCACCTATAGATGTGTACAGGTTGGAATCATACGTATGTATGTATGGTTGGAAGTGTTCCCTAATAGCAAGAGATGCTGCTATTCAACTGATTATCATTTGCCTAAGTAGACAAGACAAATCACATCCATTAACTGTATACAAACCTTACAAAAAATGTGCCATGGTTTTTAGCATTGAAAGGCTATGCAAACTGTTTGCCACACATAGGAGTCACAAAGGACAAAAAATCAAAACTCCTGTCCTGAAAGTAAGGAATTCTGCATACTAGTTATTTAAAACTATTTAAAACTGGATTCTGTCATCCATGTGAAAGGCTGAAATGGAAAACATGAGTGATTTTATATTCTTTAGGATTGCTCTAATTTATAGTTGTGAGCAGCGATTGCATTCTTAGAAGACTGCCAGAATACCATGTACTCTGGTCACTCCTCCCCTCTCCCCCTGGACACTCTTTTCTTTGATATAATTAAAATACTTGTTTATCACTCAGGTCTTCAATTATGTGGTGAGTATCCCCAGTTGACCATTTAATCCAGTTTTGGGTTTGTTTTTACCAGTAGTACAACATAAAAGTACCTTTTATGCAGCTAGATCTTGATTATACTTTTCAGAAATCAAATAAGTATTGTTTGCTAATTTCATTACTATTGTCTAATTGATGACTTTGCAGTTTTTATAGTATATTAAGAATATGCACCAAAATCAAATCTCTGTTTGCATAAAAAAAGTACTGGTCCAAAAGGCAAATGGAAGAGTAATATAAAATAATGGCCATTTTCTTTATTTTCAACATGAGACATTTCTGGTTTTAAATATCTCCTTAAGAACTGTATTTTGTTTTCAGATGTAGCACCAACAGAAGTATAGAGTAGTTTCCCAAGGGTAGCTCTTCCAACTTATGATTTCTTGCACTGGTTTAAATTTTCAATGGTAGTGCCTAGAGGACATGGAGGGATAAGAATATCATTAGCTCAGTAATTCAGATCACATTAGAGTGACCTGGCTGTCCTAATTTTAAAGGTTATTTTAATTTTATGTAAATCTGTAGCTGCCATTCAGAAAAAAAATCTGCATAATATGCCTTCCATTTTAGTTTTACTTGTCATCCACTTTTGTACATGAACATGAGTTAACTTATTTTTTTGTGTCTTGTGGTACACCGACATCTTCTCAAGTGAAACTTGAAGAACTTAATTAAAACTGAAGAGGCTTGTCTTCCCCCTCCTTATGAAGTGCAAACTTGTAACTTTCCATTCTTCTTTCTTTTTGTTCACCAAACCATTTTCAAAATTACGTCTGGCTAGAACAGAAAAAGTTGACTGTTTCATATCTGTGAAAAGAATAATCTGAACCAAGGAAAATATTCAAGTGCTCAGACCAGGCTCTGACCCCAATACTCCTCATATTAGCGAAGGGTTATTCACCTTATTAAAATTAATCCCGTATTCATGTCACTACCTGCCCCAGAAGGCATTTCTTTATTTTAATATTTATTATATTTCATATTCTGTACTTTTAATTAAATTTTATCTTTAATAAATCCCCTTTTGCTTTGTTTCACCCCCTTCTGTGATTCACTATAGAAGTTGTGTGATAGGGACTCTAATTTCCTGATTGGTTAAGCCTGCTTCCAGAACAGATCTCTAAAACTGAATGGCCACGTTTTATATGCCACCAGAAAGTCAAAGAGAAAAGAATCAGTGTAAGAAAATGCTCCATCCTCAACACCAGCAAATGATATCCTCGGCTCTCTGTCTGTACTTTTAAGTTATTTTTTACTGCTGGCCCTATCTGAAAGAAATACCAGAGCCCATTCTTTGAAAATCACCTACTTGTCCTTTCCTTGTTTGGTAAAATAAAGACTTCAGATGTGAAGACATGCAAACATGCAAAAACAGCATATGCTTTTTTGTTTGTTTGTTTTAAAAGAGGACGTGAATGTAAGGAGGCACAAATTTTCATCGATATTGCCACATGGTAACATGTATGAAATTCATTACATCCAAGCTCAGCTATGTAAGAACTAGACATCTCTTAGTGGGTCTTCTAGGCTTTTTAATCAATGCAGAGAGGTTAATAAACGGTAATAAATTAAGGCTGGAAGCCTCTGTAAGATAACAGTTGTAAAACTCTGTCTTCCTTCAGTAATGCTAAATATCCACAATGTTTTCCAGAATGGTAAAAATCTATACATTTTGGAAGATGAGACTGACAATAATCGAAGATCATTACATTGTGTCATTAAAATAGTAAAATCAAGTAATGCTAAAACAGCTTTTTAAAAACCTGAGCTTCCAGATGAAGGGATACACCTCATACCAACACCAGTAAATTTACCTATAGTAGAGTTACTTGATTTAGTTCTGAAGCATTTAAATAATCTGCACTTCATTTGTTCCTGGATTTTAAATGTCCTGAAGCCCATAGAAATTTACAGTGGACCATGAATATCTCATTTATTTTCACATCACACTCTTAAATTGTTAAACCTTCCTGTCCTTTCACACCTTTATTCTGCCTAGGAACATGGTGATAATGAAGTCCACACAATAGCAGCATCATGTTAATCTTTTATCTGTTGCTGTTGATTCCGGACTTTACCATTTTATAGTTCTTTTTCATTTAACTCTCACAATGACTTTGTTCGTTGTTCTTGTTTTATGTTCAGCAAGACTCGTCAGGAGATGAAAAAAAGCTTGAAGCATAAGAAACATCACAGAGACTGTCAATTAATATCTCAATAAAGAAAATAACAACAAAATGAACAAACAAACAAGGAAAATAGGCTAAGTGGAAAGGTGTTAATTGAGGAATATCTAAAATGCTTGAAAGATCTAAACATAAAGAATTAAGAAAAAAGTGAATTTTTCACATGAATCCATCTACTTGGAGGTTTGAGAAACTGGTACTGCACAGCTGGGATGTTGTGAAAAATCATGAAGGACACAGGCATAAGCAAAATCAATAGAACTGGGAAAGAGAGCATAAGGACAGTGGGGATTCTGTGTTAGTGTAGATGGGACCAGTGAAAACTTTTCATTTTCAGATATCATTGGAAAAAATATTCCAGTCATTCCTACCAGCTGAACATGAAGCCAGTGACCTGAAGCAAAGGAAAAAACAATCAATGTTCAAGACTCCTCCTTTTCTTGAAGGGCTTGGCATGAGGGATGTGCAGCATGTTTCAGGTTCTTGGAACCCACTCACCCATCTTGGTCGCTGTAGAAACTTTACATTGTTCTCTTGTCTGAGCTATGGTAAATGCCAAAATGGATGAATGATGCTTGAAGTCTAACTTAGTTTGGGGGCTTTGGTAGGGTTTTTTGTTTGTTTGTTGTGTTTTTGGGTTTTTTTAGAATGATGAGGAGAGTTGGGGAAATTGGAAAAAAAAGGAGAGTGAAGGGGAAAAAAGAGGGAGAGACAATCCTTCACATTAAAGTCACATCTGTTCAAAACCCAGTTATGACAACTGGTGATAAAAATGAGTTCCTGTGAGATACCTTTTCTAGAAACAAGTTGATATGTCCAAGGGAGATTACAGGCAAAAAATAGTCAACCTAGACCTCTGTCTGCTGCATTACTGGACCTCACTGAGTATTCTAATTAATTAAAGGATTTGATTTTGTTAAGCAACTTGTTTCACACTGTTGTTTAGGTCTAGCTATGATTAAATAATAAAACATATAAACAAGATATGATGGTAATTTTGATCCATTATGTTTAACAGAAATTTTAGTTTGTCTTCTGTGTGATTGCCATTATTAGCATAGTCATCCAGTGCTGTCTGTTATTTTTTTGTCTGTCTTATTTTCACTGAGACAAACAAAAAAAGTGTAATGATCTTGGGATATTAATATTTTTAAAGCTTTTTTTAATTTTAAAGATTTTTATAAGATGGAAAAAAATAGCTGAAAACAGCACAGAAAGAGGAAAAAAAAGAGGCATGATTATTTTTAGAGCTGGCCTCTTGGGCTGCATATGGGCATTTCAGCTGAATGGAGAAAATCTTGCAGTTCCTGTGTCATACTTTTTCTCTTTGCATATTTTAATTTCTATTGCTGTCAAGTTAAACCATTTTATCAAAACTAAATTACCTGAACTAAAAAAATAAAAGCAAAAACAACAAGCAAAACCTAGACCTTCTTCATTAACCACAGCGAATAAGGTGTACAGTATTTTTTTCCCCAAGACCAATTTATTCTGTGAACCATGCATGCAAGCTATCAAAAGCTGTAAATTAGTGGTCACCTCAGGCATTAGAAATAAGAGCTTCTTTACAGGAGCTCCCATTGAGTCAGTCTTTTTCATCTTTGCTAATTAACACTTTTTTACCATTGCCTTATAATAAATAATTGAAACCATCATGTAGGACATGATTCAGAAAAGAGAGAGCAAAAACTTTAAACTAGATCATTTTCAAAGAAATTGTTCTCTGATTGGCTTCTTCAGTAAAACCGTGAATAATTAGAAAATAAACTGTTTTCTGGCTTTAGTCTCTGAAACTCTTTGCTACCTGAAAAACTTTAATTTAAGTGCATATAGAAAGTCTTATTGGTGCTGAAAACCATATATTAAATTCCCTGAAAAATCCAGGTAAGCCACAGAATACTTCACAGTAGCCTGGGGATGACAGCAGTGTACTCTGTAGTATGTACAAATGCTGCAATACCACAAGATCTTCTAAAACAAGGAAGGGACTTTTAGTATGAAAAGGAGAGAGTTGAGATTAAAGGTTTTGGATTGTGTGTCTTTGAGGCCAACTACAGAATTGCCAACTAACTAGAATTTCTTGAACACCATCTCCCAGTAATCTCTCACACTCCCACCAGTTCCTCTCCTCTGTTCAGGAGCAGCATCACGTGAAGCCTCGCTACTAGCACAATGAATATGTAGTTAGCTTATGATCTAGGAAACCAAGAGAATTCCCAGGTAACCGTAAAAGCAAGGCTTTGCCATATTTCTCAGCAGCTTTTAAAGCATCCTAACTTTGTACTGATTCTGAGTGGGTATTAGCTCTTGAGATCCACACAAGGCAGTAGTTATTTGTATATTTTAAGCTCCCTGAGGCAACATGGTCACAAAAGAACATTCTTATGGTCCCAGCTCTCACCCGCACTTTTGTGTGCTCCAAGCAGTTTTGCAATAATTACCCACACCTGCATAGCCCTCATTTGCAAGGAAGAAATTTCTGCCATACTGTGACTGTCAATATGAAGACTGGTTTGATTAAGCTGTGTTAAGCAAACGTTGAGTGTGCCTTTTTCAGGATTGGCCCATGGAGCTTCACTGCAAGGAAATGCTGTATGAATAAATATAATTACAGAAAAGGAAAACCTACAGGTAATTTGATAACCCTCTGCAGAATTTAGCAAGGTGTCTAAGAATGAAATGTTGACATTTCTATGGTTACTTTACATATAAAAGAGGTACCTTTCATGAAAAGCAAAGCACTTACTTAACATTCCTCAAAGGTGGATCGAGTATTCTTCATTAGCTAAGTTTCAATTGCCTTTGTCAAGCTCGTCTTCCCAGCAAAGGTCTCTGTCAACTGTGAAATCCACTTAAGGTAATTAGTATTCTGTTAGATTTAACAGAGTATGTGAATTAGAACTGTAACAAAAGAGAACATCTACTTGTTTCTTCATTATCAAACAAGCGGAGCTTCCAGCTCCTGTGGCGGCTGAATCTGACTCTTTTTCATGTCATACGGGCCACACTCAGTGTAAGGTTTAATAGCCCTTCTCAAAAATGGATTTTCCATTTTACCAGAAAAGATGACATTTCCAAATGTTTCTGTTGTGATCCACAACAAGCACAAATCTCACCTTCTCCAAAATCAGGGAACAGTTTCCTCCAAATTGGTGCAGCATGTTATTTCAAAATTTTCTACAGATGTTCAAATTTTGTTTAAGAACTTTACTTTATGGGTTGAGTTTTATTTTAATTTATAGTCATATTGTTATTTTTATGTTTGATTATGTCAAACATAAAAAGTAGTGGCCACATACAAATGTACAAACTCTGAAACTCTGACATGAGCTAACATTTGAATTATTCTAGTCCACACTTTATTTTTAACATCTGTCACTGAATGTTTGCCACTTGTTAACTGGCATATTTTCTCTTTTCTAAGCCAATAAAGGTTTTTTGATCAAAAAAAAAAACGTGTGCTGGAATAAAAAGGAAAGCTTTGCTAGCATAAAGCCTGTACAGACTTAGAAACAAAAGATCCCGAGTAATCACAAGCAGATAGAGTATCTGGACAAGCATATGACTTGTGAAAAGATTGGGTTTTTCATTGTAAGGTCAAAAAAGAGGCAAGGAGGAAGATAGTGGATCAATTGGCTGTAAACCTTACGGTCTGTATATTAGTGCCAGTACAGTGAATAAAAAAAGGAAATCTTAATAGTTTATGAAAACATAGTTCAGTCTAAATTTACTATTTCACCAGCATAGCAGAATTCAATAGGGTAAGCCTTCTGCCTGGAATATATTAAGACTCAACACATTATGAATAAAAATTGAGATAATATGAAATGAAAATGTGTTGTCCTGTACTACATTATATGTGCACCCTCTGGACTGCAGACTATAAAGTGAGATGGTTCTGTTAGTACTCTGTTAGCCACAAAGAATGGCTCCTTTTTATTCCTTAGCAGTCCAAGGGAGCATCCCCATCAGGTTTCTACTAGTTTATACTTAGACATGCAGTCTCTTAACATTACCCACACAAGCTAAATTCAAACTAGGATGGATGTCTGTACTGCCATCACACCTCTAGTATGTTGTGGCGATGTACTTTGAGATCAAAGTGTTTTCTGTTTGTCTTATAGTGACACAGTTTGACACTTTGAAGTGTGAAACCTCTTCATTACAACACAAATAAGAGACATCTTTGACGCAGAAAATCTGTTTCAGTCACTAGGAAGAGTCTGTCTACATGAAGATGCCAGTGAGAAATCAAGAGCAGAAACTGCTGCAGACTCTCTCTTTGGGCAGTCCTTGTAGGTGTTTACAACCTTTCTACGATTTAGCTAAAAAGCACTTATAAAATGTTCTTAGTAAGAAACAGTAACAGCCACACCAGGGACTAGAATACATTAATTTCAGAAAACTGGGTTTAAGTAGAAAATTTTTTTTCTTGCCATGAATTAAACTCACTATCTTATTTATGTATATATTTTTGTTTTAAATGTAGTAATACTTTTTCCTAAGTGACTGCAATTGTTATGAATTGTCCAGGTGGCTTTTCAGAGCTGTGCTAATGCATAAACATGTAGTAGGAGAGCAAGAAAGAGGGTGTTCAGCTTGCCATCTTACTTCTGTATTTATTTTCTTTTAAACATATGTATATTTTTTCCCTAAGTGCCTGGAACAATATATGCCATAGACAATATTAATCAACAGCCATGCTCAAATCAGTAATTTCCTTCAGTTCAATGCTGTGAAAAAAATGTGAGAAACTAAACAGACCTTGTAGAGTGCCCTGTAGTTCAATAAATCCAAGGCCAGTCTGATCATGGAGATAAGGTAATTTTAGCAATTGACATCTCATCTGAAATACTCTCCCTCTGTTTCCCTTCAGCTTCTACTGGAGAATTATGAACCTTTTCTTTTTCTGCTTTCAATTTACTTTAACATTTTATGGCATGAAATAGGAGGAGAAATAGTTAAAAAGAAGTAAATGGGAAAGCCTCGAACTGTTTCAAGACTGATAACCGCAAACAGCTTGATTTTTACTCTGAATAAGAATCTTGTACAAAGACAAGAAGAAAAAAGAAACTCATAGTGGTAATCTCAAGAAAATACTGAAATCCAGAAGAAAACAGACAGAAGAGAGTTAGAGGAAAAAAAGAGGAAGAAAGTGCCAGGCATAGTAAGTACAGCTGCATGTCTGAACTGTTAAGTGATATTTCTATGGGTGTTTTCAGTTCTGCTGTATAACTTGCACAGTTAATAATGTATTCAATATTACTCCATAGTAACTCATATTCCCATAAATCTGTGAAATAATATGGAAGCAGTTTCTTCTCATCAAAAGCTGAGAAAAAAAAACAAATAATTTTGTTTTTCAAAACCATAAGCACTAGCTATTATAAAAATAGATTATCCTCAGAGTTTTCACCTTTGTATGTTATAAAGTTTTCCATTGCCCAAGTTTCAGACTATTAAATGGAAAATGCAAATGTCAAGAGATTCTTGTTGTAGGAAAATTAAGAAATTTTCACAGCTTTTGTATATTTTGTATATAGTATGAAAGTGCACTAACAGAATAGGCCTGATACAATGTAGAAAATATATCAAATCTACGTAATAAAAACTGTAAAAAGTGACAGCTAGCAAGTGTTTATCAAGTGTTTTATTACTTAATTTTTTTATATAACTCTGTCATATCTTTAAAAAGTTAGAAGTTGAAACGGCATGAACACTCATAGCCCTTGAAATATAGTTCCTTTGACAGTGGTCTTTAATTGAGTTACAGAAAGTGAAGACAACTTCTTCCCCTCCCTCAAAACCCTTACCCGTGCCAGCAAAATGGCTGTGAATTTATTTGAGACAGAGTATAGGCCTGTGCTTTTCTGTTGTACTTAGGAATTTATTTTCAGTTTATTCATACTTGCATATTTCCCTGTGTGTCAGCTACGGTTATGAATTGTTCAGATTGGTTTTAAGCTAATAACTTTGTGTTATTAATGCTCAGGAAACTCTATCATGGATGAAGTCTCTTTGGGCAGAACAAACTACTAGTGATCCAAATCTGATTTTGTCCACAATTTCTTCTGTCCATTAGTAAGTATGTATTTAAAAACTGTTTTCCATCATTAGGTTTGGAGTTAGAAGAATCCTGTTCTTTGCTGTGGCCTGATGATTTATTTAGCTTTTGTAGACTTTGCCATTTCAAAGTATATTTTTTATTGTATACTTTTCTAAACTGTAAGACACATATGTTTGCAGAGGTTTTACTCATAACTGAGTAATTATACCAGAGACAATATGTTGCATTGGCAAATCCATCTCCAATTTGTATGCACACAGCTTGATATTCTTCTACAAGGTTTGTATTTTTGAGCAGTGCAGTCTACATGTTCAGGCTGATATCAGTCAAACAAAATAAAAACTGAGAACCCAAATGTCTGCTTATCCTCAGGGATGCCATGACAAATTAGGAAGATGATCTCGTATTCTAACAATGCTTTCTGTTGTTATGACGTTTGTCATATTTTTATTCTTTATGAGCACTATCATTCATTTGGGCACTATCATCAAAATTCTTTTTACCAGCCAATTTGCTTTTGAGGTAAACGTCCCTTATTTCCCTGTTCTTTTGAGTATGTGCCAGCTGGTCCTCTGTGAATTGGAGCATCCTGAGAACCGCTCCGTTTTCTGAGAGGCTGTCTGTGTTCCCAAGGCATCATTCTGGCAGCAGCTCATGATGGAGACACTGCAGCCATCCCCGCTTGTCCCTGGCTGTGGTAGCAGAGCTGCAGAGAATAAAGCAACTCTGCGCCACTTATGGATTATGCAGAAAAGTCATCTGAGAGCTATTTTACTTGGGTTACAGCTGTTCTATGCTTCCAGCATGGCACAAAGCATCCGTAAAACAACATTTAGGGCATGGGGCTGGAAAACTGTGACTGTCCTTTTGTACCATATTTTAATATGTTAAGTAAAGCTTCTGTTAATGTTTGTCACCAACCTGCCTAGCTTCAAACTGAAAATCAGGAGATGAAATGATACAACTGCCATTCCTAATCCCTGAGTCACTTCGGCTCTCAACTCCTGAAAATTCTATCAGTAGGTATGTTGGACTTTTGGCAAGAGGTTCTTCAGATTCCTATTGCATTTCTTCATTTAATTTGGAAAAATAAATAGCCCATCAGTGAAAAGTTCATTGTGTTTACTCTTAAGATATAATGTGACCATTATTAAGTAGTCTTCAAACAGTGTAAATGACACTGTCCTGTACTGCTGCATCATGGAGCTCCCTCCTCTAAAATAAATGTAAATAAAGAAATAAAGCAGCAAGACCCAATCTCGCTCTGAGATCATGCACTGAGTGACTAATCCATTCTTGCTAGACAGTGGAAGCCTCTGTAGACTGAGAAAAGGTGTCATTAGCTGATTTTCATTCCAGGACCAAAAGCAAATAAAGCCAGAGCTGAAAACAAACAAAAATGTATTAAGCTGACAAAAAAGTCTCCAGTGTGAAGTGGAAGACAACTAGAAACAATGATAATAACATTTTCATGTGCTTTCATTATATGAGCAATTTGGGGATGTACTGAACAATTCAGAAATATTTCAAATTGCTGGGTATATACCATAATTGCTGGTTTACAAATATGTCAGATCCTTTACCATGCAGGCTCCTTTTATCTATGGCAAACAATTCTAGATCAGAGGTTTTTCCATTAAAACTGTTAGAAGAAAATAGTGCAATGCAGAAATAGTATTAATTTTCATGGCTGCATTGATGAGGATTACTGAAGTGCAGTATCATCCTGGCATTTATCAATATGTAATCTTAATTTCCATGGTGATCTCAATTAGTCTCACTCTATACTAACCCACTATAATATAGAATATATATACTTACAAAACTAAATATAAAGCCTAGGACAATAGTTTAAATAGCTAAAAAGGATAATTGCAAAGATGCTAGAATTAAATAGCAATTACCTTCTTTTACGTTACCTGGTTTAATATTAATGTAAACTATTGATTTTGAACATTTATTGTTGTTTGTCTATATTGTAGCAGCAGTCACCTAATCCAAGTGTTTAGCGTAGTCATAAATCTTTTTAATTACTTATTAAATTTAGAACAATTTTTAATATCATTGCAGCTTTTTAACGTTGGGATGGTAAACTTTAGATTTAAAGAGGAAAAGAATTGTCTCCCCCCAAAAGTGGTTACTTAAGATACCACAATATCTGTTCTTTATCTGATTTTACTGGTTCAGGAGAGAGGCAGGCAAAGAAAACCTTTTGCATTGAACTGCCACCACAGGCCTGGAGGAAATGCCACCACTGATCAGAAGTGTTTGACAATCAATGTGCATTGGGCAGTTCTCACTGTTCACAACTTCACTGAAGCTCAAGGCTGGTGACGTGTTGTTTAAGAGATACTCTGCCTGGAACAAGTTATTCTCATGTGTTCCCTAATACATTTTTCTAGACTCTCATCTCTGTCAAAACCAAATGCTACTCCATTGTGGTGAAAACTGCAGTGGGCTGTTTGCCATCTCTGAACAGCACTGGTGGACCATGCAGGTATTGGGCAGCTGCTTTGCACTGCTTATACACAAAATTAATCTCCTGACCTGTCTCTACTCAAGAGTATGTTGGTTCCCATTGTGGAACAGCCTCAGAACTTGAGCAGCACTTCCTTTTAGGCAAAACTGAACTGGAAGATTCACGCTCCAAGAACTTGCCCTCTGCACTTCAACTGTCAACAAATGCTCAGACCACAGGGTATGAATAAAGCCCCACAAAACCGACTGTTTTGCTTAACTTGAGTGCTTCCACTGCACTGTTGTATTGCTGTGGTAGCCATTTCTGTTGGCTATTGGATTGGTACCAGCATCAAAAGTAGCTGAACAGGTGGTCTTGAGATTTCTTGTATTGCTGTGAAAAATTAGGCAATTCTCTAATTCCCGTCACAATCATAAAAAAAAAAAAAAAAAAAAAAAAAAAAAAAAAANAAATCTTGACAGTATTTACTCTGCTTACATCACCAAACAGTGTCACAAAATGTGCTGGTCCCCCTGTCTGCATGGGATAATTAACAGATATTTGTCTGTGATCTGTGAATTGTTAGTAGAAAAGAGCTTTAAACAAGATTCTGGAAATTTTCATTTTCTTGCAATGTCAAAGCCATACATTGCATTAAACACAATGCCTGAGTAAACATTTTCTATGAAACATGCATAAAGAACCATATTTTAATTGGAAAGTCTAACCCAGTAGGGGTTTTAGAAATGGAGTGGATTACAAAACCAAAGATTTGTTTGGGCTGGATTGTTTGCAGAAGATTTAAAAAACAAAGAGGTTAGAAAAAATATGAATGTATTTGTATTATTTTACTTCTCTTGCATTCTCTGTAAATAGTCTGGAAGCAGTATCCTGTTAACACATCCATTTGGTGTAATACAATTACTATATTAAAATTTATGTTGTTGATTTTAGGATGTCTGCTGAAACTGCCAAAGCCTCCCACTTGAACCTTCTGTCACCTTATGCTACTTAATGTGACAAGATTATCTTAACTGATTTTGAAATTCATATATGGATACACAACATATTTGAATGGCTTCTTTCTTATATAAACAATTTGCATGAGATGGCCTTGATATAACTTAATTACAAGACTACTATATGTAAAATGCTAAACATGGGTATAACTGTCCATTACTGGAGAACTGCCAACCAGAAACCCCATACTTTAAAGAAGCTTAGGTCTCCAATTTATAGCTTAGGCTTGACTCTTGCTGTAATGACATTTTCCTGTTTATCCTATAATATCACTTTTGAGTCTTCCTGTATGGATTTGAGGCTGCCACCAGACTGAGTAAATTCAGAAGAGATTATCCAGGCCTGTGTCTAGAAATAATATAAAGGATCATGACAAAGCAGTGAAACTAAGCTTATCATAATGATACATACTGGCTTATCTAAATAATTATCAATATTTTATAGACCAAAAATAATATACATACCAACATATAAATCTTAATTAGAAAATAGTAAGCCCAAAATGTCTACATAAAGGAAGCATGTAATTTTGTCCATTATTACAGTCCATTGTGTGTTCTTCCCTATTGTATGCCATGCAATTGCAACAAGTTCACATTTGACTAGGCGATAAGAAGGAATCCTATGTTCCAATTATATTACAGTGATCTGTCCAAAAAAAATTATATGATAGAAAAAATATGCCAAAGTAGAGAACTACAGGGAACACAGCAGTGAACAACTGCAACTAAAATTACAGCCTCATCCTGAGTAACATTGATATGATTCTGTTCAAGAAATGTTTAGGATCTTTTCAACCACAGTCATTCTTAACATTCCCCTTAAAGTTAGAACTAATTAAATAAACAAATGTAAATTATATTTACATTTTTGGAACATTTTACATTTGGAACAAGCTGCCCAGAGAGGTGTTGGAGTCTCCATCTGTGGAGACATTCAAAACCTGCATGGACAAGTTCCTGTGAAACCTACTGTAGGAGGACCTACTTTGGCAGGGGCTTGGACTAAATGTTCTCCAGAGGTCCCTTCCAACCCTGTATCATTCTGTGATGATTCTGATATTTGCTTTGTGGCACAGTACATCAGTAATAATTGCATATTTTTCATTATCAATATGATAAAAATTGTGTGCATAAAAAATTGATTTTAAAAATAAAATTATGTTATAAATATATGAAATACACTGACAGGCATCAAGTCAATGCAAATTTCAATACTGTGACAAAAGCTCAGAATATTAAACTTCATAATTTTTTTACTTTTAACATTCAATGCTGTGCTTATACTGTACTTATCAATAGATATATGGTGGAAATATATTAATGGTAACAATGCACATATTCTTAGATATCTAAAACATCTGGAGAATCATTAATTAAAATATGTCAATATATAAACTGTATCAGATTCTGGAGCAGTTTCTTTAAAAATTAAAACTTCTTTTCTTTTTCTTGCAATTGTGAGCAAAATGCTATTCTCCCTTTAATCTCTAATTGGAAAAGCTCTCTTTGTAGGCTTTTAGAGAAATGCAGAATACATTGGCAAATTATACATCCAGAGTCTTCGCTATTATTTCGAACTTTAGATAATGGCTTCTTAAGTAACATATGGTAAATGTGCTGAAGTAGTATCATTTTAAAAAATCAAATTGAATATAAAATGCAAATATAATTATTCAGTCTTCAATAATGACTAATGCATTTGACTGTCTATCTTAATACATGAAAAAGTACAGGTTTTTCAGTTTTTCTGTACTTTCTTTGAAACCATGGCCTTACAATTATTGCAGTTATACTAATTAGAAGAAAGTACATTGAAACTGTTTATATATAACTAACTTAACTCAAGTACAGTGAAAATTTGGAGGACAAGAAAAACGTCTGAATAGTTTCCATACGCTGTTTCGTGAAAATTTCTATTCCAAATTCATCTTGACCAGATATGGTCTATAAGGAAGTTTGTCAAAAAAATAAGATCTTTTTTTGAGAGCATTATATCAGCCAGCCAAACTGTACAGCTGTTGGTTTGGAAATATTTTAAGAAATGTGATACACAGCGGGACAGTTCACAAAAGTGAGCATTCTTTAGTGCTGACATTTACTGTGTTTTCTTCCTTAGGGACAAAGAAAATGTTCTTTTTTTTTTTTAACAGCGTCTGCACTGTGGAAATGAGATATTGGGCATTTCTTTTGACAGGGGAATTTGTAAAATTTGAGCACGTTTCCTTTGAAATTAAAAAACGTAGTTAACAAATGTTGAAAAGAGCTGCTGTTTAAGTAAAGCCCACTTTCACAGCACAGCTATTCTTGGAATACCAAACAGAAGGCACATGGGCCTGATGCTGTCCGTCATTGCAGCAGCAGCACCATGGGACATTTTACATTGTCTGTGCTCTTCCTCTGGTGAGTGCAAATGATAAGAAGCCATGAGTAGCTTTAGTAGTAGAGACAGAGACTCAACAGAAATATTGTGGCAACCTAGACTTTTAAGAGGAATCCCGGTATGCTTTGGTTAGTTTTATTTAAAATGTTGATCTTTGATACTTGACATAGTTCTAGCAAACTACTAGTTTTGTTGTGGATTTGAGCTATAAGCAGCATATTGTGCTGATTCATAAACTGCCATGTTCTCACTTTGTTTGATTTGCTCCATGTTCTACATTGCAGTAAGACTGTAGCCCAGACGATTTCTGCAATACCGTTCTCAACATCTGTGTTTCAGATGGTGGTGTGAAGAATAGTTTAGCAGCTACCCAGGGTTGAGGACTGTTGCCTCATTTGTCTCAGCTCTTCAGCACAAGCAGAAGACAGCAAGTGATGTTCAAGCTCAGCTCTGTATACTGAAGTGCAGCTCAATATAATCAGAGAGGTTGTTAGGCAACATTTTTCCCCCAGTGCTGTGGCAAAGAAAAGCCTGGGGCTGAGAAAGAACTGAAATGGACACAGAATGCGGATGGATAAGGAAGAGAAGAAACCCACTATCTGAAATAGAATATATAGAAAAAGATTGGACTGTATGGAGGGAGGATTCACAGATATAGAAAGTGTGTGGATGAAGACTGAAGATTAGGAAAAACCCAGAATTCAGAAGAAAAAGGTAAAAAAAGAAAAGCAGAAATCTCAAAGTGCAGAATCTCTTTTGGGTGATGCCCTAAACATCATCAGTTCATCAAGAAAAGCCTCATATCCCCTCAAGAAAAAGAAATACTGCAGACAAGAAAAGTATTTTTCTTTCTTGTAGAGAGCAGCCTGTCTTCTGCAAGAGAAAATAGCAAAAAAATAAAAAGAAATAGAGAAATGCCTGTTCTGAGGTAAGTAGTTACCAAGTATACGTCACCTACTCTAGGAAACATGAGGAAGGTAAACAAGATGAGGCCCCGTTCTGCCACAGCAGCATTCACATTTATAAATGCATTCCTTCAACTTTCACAGGTTCTGGATTTAAACCTGTGTTTTCAGTTGACCCCAGAAATAATTTCAGTGTACATGTAAGCCTAGGGCCTACCTGTCCTAGGCCTATTTGAAGATTTACCTACAGAGATCTTTCATGAAGGAAGAAGGGAGGATTTAATTTACAAAGGTCTAAATTCAAAAGCCTGTTCTAGAATTTGGCTTAATTATTGAAGTTCAGTTACGCAGGGATTTCCCATACCACCTCCGGCAGCATCAGATTACCTTGAAGTTACAGTAACCACTGGAATCTGAACAGTCCCCTGTAAAGAGCAGAAATAGAGGTCTGGATATGAAAAAAAAATCTTTAATGCACACTGCCAACCTGGGACCACACTAAAACTGTTCTTAAATGATGCAGGTAGTGCCCTTTGCTACTGCAGATCCTTTCTTACCTATTTCTTCAAGGAAGAGAATCTCATAGGTTTAACAAAAAGTAGAAAGAAATGAATTTGCTCAGTAAAGCAAAATTATGTGCAACTTGACAGTTTCAGGCTGAGGTTGTAGTATATGGAGAAAGTCTTTTAAAGATATTTGGGGTTGTATTTCCTTTTAAAGGCCCTAGCAGGATTTCCAAAAGCATATGTGGAAGAGTCCTCCACACTATGCCTGACAGAGATATTAGCTTCCTTTCTGAGACTTTAAGTATCTAAGTAACTATAAAATCCAGCCTACAGTTCTTTTATCTCTTTGGTGAGGTCATTCCTATACCCATGTGGCAATGTGCCTACAGTTTAAGGGCACTATTCTTGATGATAGTCCCTGGACATCCCATGACCACATATGGAAGACCAATCCTACTGTTCTTCCTTTTGAGATCACCATTAACTGAATGCTGTGGGAAAGGTTTCGTTATTGTTACCCTTAAAATGAGCGTAAACATGGTCATTCAAAAATAATACTTAGCCATCATAAAACTTCTATTTACCAAATTCCATTCAGCAAAAAATCAGTTTGTTTTATATATTCTGTTTTGTATATAGGGATCAGTTCAGTCACCTCTGGGGCAAAATTCAGCAGCTGTTTAATAGTGGCAGCAATGCTGCAGAACAGTTTTAGGACACAAAGTAGAAGAATAACTTATCTAATTGAAACTGTGTGGGGAATTTAAGTAGGCAGAATGTAATTACTCAAGCTGGAATTTGGCCATTCAAATATTGAAGCCTTTAAAGAAATGTTAATAACTGTTCACAGCTTTAGGAATATATCTTCAAATCACAATTTTAATAAGAATAAAAAAGAGGAAAATACATTTAGCAGCTTATGTTAGGGAAATATTGTATTAACTGTGAAGGACAAAAATGAAGGTAAATATTTAAATACATCTGTTATCATGGGATAAGTCTTTGATGTATCAATCCCATCTCCACTAAAACATCCTACTACAAAAATAAAACTCCCACATTGAAGTATGTTTCTGTTTTGCTTTTTCTATGATAAATAGCTATCACAAAAAAAAGGAAATTTGGCATAAAACATGGATAATAAAAGATGTGATTTAAGAAAATAACTTAAGGCAGTGGTTTTCATTACAAAAAGGTACAAAAGATGGAACAGAGCAGCTATCTGTTTTGCATAAACACTTAAACAAATACTGTCTTTGTGATAGATGGCTTGTAGACTTGCTATTCCATTGTATTAGTGATTGCTAGCCGGTGTGGTTATTCCTGAAGATCAAAAAAAAACCCGGCAGAGTTAAAATCTTGTCCTATAATTGTATCAGAAGGTAACTGCAGTGTCTATTATGTAGAACTAATTTATACTGATAATTTCTAGACAACCTAGTCTTCTTCAAAGTTTCACTCTGAAAGTATATATAGCAAAATTTATGTTACACTATCAGGTTACTGACAGTGATTAGAACATTAGCAAGTCTCATTATTAATTCTATTTCATGAAAAAAAGTTTGCAAGTAATATTTAAAATGCAAGTTGAAATCTGTTTCAGTTTGGTTAGCTGAAGTTTAGCCAGACTGCGCAAGAATCTGCAAGCTGACACAAAGCCTCCCCTAGCAATGGTGGCACTTACACCTTCTGCTAGTGAGAGCGATACCTATCGTTATCAATCTTGTCAAACAATGTAAATTTGTGAAATCCTCCTAGAAATGCAAGCTTATGCAAGCTAGTATGAATATGTTCAGCATGGTGCAGTGGAGTGCATTCCTGTGCAGTGTCATCTACTGGTTTGTCTCCAATGCATTGGAGCTCTATTAGTGCGCTACTTTGTCTCAGCTTATCATGGCTGAGCTGATGAGCTTTATTGCCATTGGTTTGGTCACAATGGGTTTAGAGATTGCTGCCTGGTGCTCCAAAACACACTGTACACAGGCATCAAATTCATCTTAGGCTTCGCTACAATTAAAAAACAATAACAATGAAAAACAAAAAAGGAAACCTACAGTGCAGAGGGACAGTTAAGCATTTCTGCTGGAGATTCAGAAGTCAGCATACTGAGTAAGGTTGGCTGCAGGACATAAAAGTAATATGCTTTTTATACATTACCTGAACAGTTGAGGACCAGAGTACTGTTCCCTCCTCATGCCAAGTATCTCAAATCTCATCTTTCCCGAGCCTGCCCAAGGATCACCTATCCCTTCCTGTTGAGATTGGAACTACTTACTGTACAGGAGTTGCAGAGAGCAGAAAAAAGGGCATGCCTGTATTTGACATTGTAGTGATGTGGTGAATCTGGGTTTATGCCTTGGGCCAGACTCTCCTCCCCATCCTTCTGCCAGGGGAGAGTTGCATACACTCCTCTACATAATCCTCCTCTACCCTGGTTTTCAGTCTGAAATGCATATAAGAGAGGAAGCACTCAGGACACTAAAAAAATAGGGAAGGTTGAATGTCAGTACCTTTTTCTGCCTCGTTCCCCTCAGTTGCCATCAGACTGCAATTACATACCTTTCCAAATGCATCTGTGTGCCTGTCTGTGTGCTTCCCACATCCCCCAATAACTTTTGATAATTTCTGCACGGTTCATTGCAACCAGATTTTGTGGAAGGTAGAGGTCTCAGAAATAATTACATGGGTTCAAGTTTTGTAGCCACAGACAACCTACAGAGGGAAACCGCATGGTCTTGCATAACTGCAATACTGGACACCAAAGAATCCTGCCTGGAGAGGGCTTCTATAAACACCTTTATGGCAGGACAATCTTCAGTGAAGATTTCATCTTCTATCACACTAAACTAAACAACAACAAAAAAGCCCCAAACATGGGAAATTTCACTTCCTTTGTTCTATTGGTCGTGGTCTATTGGCCCTTTTTTTCTTTTTTTTTAATATGGCTTAATCATCCATAATTGTTGCAACAAGCCTCCCAAAAGGTAATCATGATATGCTATGACAAATTTTATACATTATGATACACGTCCTTTAGGCTTTATAAAGGCTCCTTGTGATGAGCTTGACAAGCTTCCCTGAGGCAACTGAGGGTCCTTTACATAGTTCATTAGATGAAAAGAGAAATGGGCTTCAAGGTGCTTAAAAAAGATTAATATTTTTTCAGTTCTCTGTGCATGAGGAAAAGCGCATAGAGAATAATTCAGGGCCACACTTGACTTTAAACAGAAAAATACGTATTTTGGGGAAAAAATAGATTTATAGCTGGTTGCATGGATTGATAGATGACTTGTTCTGAGAACAGAATGTGGCTCAAACAAGACAATTGCTGTCCTTAATTTTAAAATAGAAGTAGTTTGTCCTCTTTGTGCCAGATGCTAACTTCACATTTCTTCTCCAAGATTAGTTTGCAACATTTATATCAGAGACCATTTATAATAAGCTAAGAGCACTTATAATAGGATAACCTAGAATAGGATAATGAGCATTTCTCAGTCACTCAGGAAGAAAGAAGTACAAAAGCTTGACTCTCCTCTAGAGTTATACAGCCTTGTCTACAGCTCAGCCATTAGTAAAGGCCTGTGCCTTAACACATTAGCATAACCTTTCCTTGTATTGTAGGTCAGAGAAAACTCCCATTTAAAATCTCCCTCATTTGTCAAGACAATTTCTCTTTTGACATCATCCAGCAGGTAGTTGCTCTTATTGTCATATCTCTACTATTTTTGCTGGAAACAGATTATGGGAGCAGCATCCATGGTCTTCCACGTAATTACTCCCTTCTGCTTTGCCACCAGTTTTGATTCTTTGAGTGAACCACTGGCTTTTCCCTCAGGTGTAAATCTCACACAGGAGTCTCCTCAGTGGCAATCACTACAATATATCAGATGACACTAATAAAACAGGTAATTAATGCTTTTATACTCCTTCCTATCTCTCTTGCAAGTCTTATATTTACATTTATCACTAATTAGGGGTTTATGTTAATGCTGTAGGGCTTCAAAGATAATATAACTGCAATATTGACTTATGTCAGCTGTTGCTGGTAATCAATGTTCAGAAAGTTCATGGAGATTTATTCCAAGCAAGCTTGAGTGTATGCAGTAACCTGTATGTAACTCTGAAATGAACTAATAGCAGCCATAAAGGCAAAAAGCATCCCAAGGAACTTTTGTGCAGATGTGATCTATGAAAATATTCTGTAGATATTAATAGACCATATGTTAATATTCCCCATGAGAAAAAACGTAGACATTTATGTGCTAAATTACTGGCAAATATTTGACATCTGTTTTTTTACATTTAAGTCATAATTAAAATGGCTTCAATAAATTCTGACTTTTGGTTTTCAGAAAAATCATAATCCATTTCTCTTCCTTTCCTTCAGTCATTATTCTGTCATATTTTGTTAAAGACTTAAAACACTGTAAAAAAAACAAACTTAAAAACTTAAAAAGCTTATAAATTAAATTGTTATTTTAAGAAGTATCTCCAATTTATATGGCTTACTTTTTTACTATCTCAGAACATTAATGAACTGCATTTGTTATCACATGCATGTTTAGTTATTGCTAATGAAATCAGCACATACAGACATAACAAATATGTGAGGCAAAATCTGTAAAGCTGGTCACACAAAGGATTTTTATCTCTGTCTCTACCAATACAGCTAAATCAAGCCTGGTTAAAAAAATGAACGTATGCAGCTTATAATACAGACAATACAGCCACAGGCTTTTGCATTTGGTGGGACTATCACGCGCCACCACTCAGAACATAAAACACTACAGAAATTGGAATGTCAATGGTTTATACAGATCCCTGTCTTGCAGTATGAATATTTGCATTTCAACCAAGTTTTCTATCAAAATAAAACTTTCAGTAGCTTGCTAAAGATCAGTAGCTAGAATAAAAAGGGTCCCGATGTTAATTTTTTGCAAATGGCAGTTTCATATGACTTAGTTTTAAGAACGGGCAGAGCTAGAAATTCCTCCTTATTTGGTATTTGAAAATGTCTACATACTATTTGTTTCAGTCCCAAATGTGATATTCTTTTAAGCACATCTGTACTACCATCTACTGGAAAGGTGAGTAACTATGTATTAGCAATCACTGTTTCCATCTGCTGCTGAATCCAGACTAAAAACAAAGCAAAATAAAACAAGATGAAGCTTAGTTTCTCCCACAAAAATTGCATCCTCATGTGCACTTAAAGTTCTACTGACACTAGAAATCTCTCATTGGTAATCTTTTGCAAAGATTAGGTTGAACTAAGGCTGGATAGCTTTCACGAGAATATATTTCAGCCAAAAGTGAGATATTCTCTATCATTTTCTTATGATAAGGTATTGCACATCCATAGTTCTCTTTCAGAGACAAAAGCAGAGGGAGGACAGTGAGTGAGTGTGAGTGTGTGTACAGTTACAGTTCTCGGGTGAATAAGGGGTCAGAAAGTTTAACAGAGCCCAGGGGAGACAGGTACTATGCATGCTATTTTATATGCTTCTGGACCGTAGATCTCAGTTATGTTTTCTCACGATTCTGTTATGCCCTTCTAGGATATCTTGAAACAGCTCTGCCAAGACTGGTGAATTGTATTCTTGTTTAGCAAGATGAAGAAACAACATCTGAAGTAAGATTAGATTACCCTTTTTTAAAATATATATATACATAACTGTCTGCATTCCTTGCTAACCAGCTATGCATACACACACGCAAATGCAAACACAATAGTAGTTTTGCAAATAGTACAGCTGGATAACATCAAGGGAATTTGAAAGCAATCTCTAGCTGCCTTGCACGTTATCAGCCTCCTAGACAATTACATCATTTCTGCAACTGGCCATGCAGACATACTGTTGCCTGCTTCTAGGCAATTAAATAATATTTGATACCGATTACAGACTTCCATTTTTATTCTTCAAAAATGTGCACAGGCAGACACCAGGAGAGCTGTGTAGGAGTGTAAAATGAGTGTACATAAATGAAAAGCAGAGGATGGCAGCAGTGTTATTAGTTTCTGGATATGAGGAAATGGCTGTTCTCTGTACATCTATTTAAAACTGTATTTAGAACAGTGCATAGAAATTATTTTAAAGAAGGTCATTGTGTTGTTCTTAGGCACATCAAGGACAGCTAAAGTAATCATCATTTCTTCAAACAACACTTAGACAAGGAACTATTACCAATCTATACTGTTACTAACACACAATATTTCACATTTAAAGCAATGAAAAACTTTGCAAAAAAACCACAAAAAAATATATTTGACACATTAGACCAGGATTAGACTGTAACAAACAGGATATAGTTTACCATTGTTCTTTTGCTATTTGCCAGTGAGTGGAAGAAGGAACCCTGCCTTTCATTAGGAAGCCATGTAAGCCCCATTGTGCATCCTCAGAAAGCAGTCTAGCAGCTCATTTTGTGTCTCTAAAAGCAGTGGTAACTTATTTCCAATAACACAGCATGCAACCCTTCTAAGAGGACATACAGTGAATGCCTTCCTCAAAAGTACCTTCATGACATCAGGAGAGAGAGTGAATAATATTCTTCAGTCTCAAAACCGAAAAGAAAAAAAAAAAAAAAAAAAAAAAAGAAAAGGGAAGGGAAGGGAAAAATGGAACAAGCTAGCCAAAACACTCCTGTCTTTCACACATTTTGCTTCACAGTGTTTTTACCTTTCGTCAGCTTCAAACCTCATGCTTTCATGTTTCTGTTCAGACTTCATCAGTACAAGTTCTTTCTGTCTCTAACCTAAGACTTAAGAACCATCTCCGACTCTAAAGAAAATGTAGATAGCCATTGCTATCTAAGGGGTGGTGGTTTTAAACTAAATAACAGTATATTTAGACTAGATATAGGGAAAGAATTTTTTGTGATGAGGGTGGTGAAACACTGGAACAGGTTGCCCAGAGAGATGGGAGATGCCCTATCCCTGGAAAAATTCAAGCTCCAGTTGGACAGGGCTCTAAGTGACCTGATCTAGCTGAAGATATCCCTGCTCACTGCAGAGAGGTTGGACTAGCTGACCTTTAAAGGTCCCTTCCAGCCCAAATGATTCTGTGATCCTATGGTCCAGTCTCTTCTCTCCTTTTACCTTTTCAGCTGTGACATCTACCCCACCTTGTCTTAAACTTGTTCATGCTTTTCTTTGTCCAAACTGGATTTTACCTTTCTTGTGTCAGTGGCTGCTTTCTGATACAGTCGTATGGTGCCTCCTCCTTTAGTATACTTAAAATTAACCTCTTGGTAATTTTTAATCCTGTAAACTTTTTTTTCAAATTGCCTTGCTTGATTGGCTTTCTTTGTTCCCGTGCAATGCATTCATCTTAGAAAATGCTGAAACATAATCTTGAATTGCACTTGCTAAAATTCAGCTGCCTTTACCTTTCACCAGTTTTTATCATAAATATCCTATATTCCCTAAGGTCGCAGATACCAAATTTACTGGCAACAGTACTCACAGATGTAATGCTGTTTCAACTGATAAATATCTCTAATACTGTCATTTTTCTTTGACTGTATTATCTGTGCAGGATATGACTTAAAAGTGTGAATTTTTTTCCTGATGTGATCTGTAAAAATGATATCTCTTTCAAATACTTCCTCAAGAATCAACTCTGCCCTAAGGCCTACAAAATTCTAGCTGTTAATCATGTTGTGGGAAGTGATGGACTGTAACATTAATTGCCTTCCTTTTCTTATTTCTTTTTTCTAATTAAACTCTCCGTTACCCTCTAAGTGAAAAAAAAAAATCCCAACAACATATAATTAATAGTTATATCACTTCTTCCCTTTCTTTATTTACTTCAACATTGTTGCTGTATTTCTTACCTGTCCATCTGCTCTACCTTTTAAGACTCTAAGCCTGTTGGGGACCAAGGTTTGCATTCTCCTTAGTTGTTCATGCAGGTAGCACAACCCTCAGGTTCCCTAAACCTGAGGGAGGCTGTCAAATAAAGGCAACATCTTGTCACTAGCTCACTGCTGTCAATTAGGCTAGAATCTACTCTACTTTTCACCTTTTTTAAATGTTATGATAGAGGAATAGAAGAGAGAGGGAAAAAGAAGAGAAGGCGAAGAACCTATCAGTTTTATTTCAGGCTAACATACATGTCTAGTCATACTTGGCCTGGTTGTATCTGTTTAATCTGAATCATTTGACAAGACAAATTGTTTGGCTGATGTGCACAAGAGTTTGCAGAGAAATGAACTGAACTGCTGTCTAAGAATGGGATTAATTTCTCTGAGAAATTCCAATATAAATGTAAATTTCAATATACTCATTTCCACCATGTAAATGGAAGCATGTACATAGAAACATGCACTCTTCTGACAGCAATCTGGGGCTACCCTTCAAACTGCTCACAGATTTTTGACACTAACTTCCAGACCCATATCTATCAGATGGAGTTTTAACCTAATATGGGAAGGTATTAATATAGCAATGCAAGAATTGGTAAAACCCTATCATGTTCAGAACATTTCTTCCTTGAGGTGTAGGTATAAAGTACACCACCACCACAACCAGCATGTTCCACCCACAAGGAATAAAAACACACAAACCACCTCCAATAACAACAAAACCCAACTCCACCTCCCCCCAATTTAAAGCCCGTTAAATTCTATAAAGTGATTATACTTTCTAGTTGAGCGGGGGGGCCCAGCAGGAGAAACAGTAGCAAAACAACACCCTACACCCACTCCTGGGTTGCGGCTTAATTCATGAATATTGCAGAAACGTTTTAGCTTGATGAAAAGGAGAGCAAAAAGATCAAATAAAAGCACTGAGTAGGAAAAATAGTTCTCTCAGCCATTCACAGTGGGAGGAGAAAAATATAGAGAAAGTAAAGAGAGGTCCTTTTAGACTAGAAAATCTTTGAGATTGGAATGACATGATTTTGCTCTGTCATTATTCAAATTCATTGTTTTTTAAAATTGTACATTTATACAGCTGGTTTTTTTTGAACCAGGCATGTAAAAAATGGGGGAAGCTAGTCTTTAAATTACCTATTTCTGAACGTTAAAGCAGTGCTATTTATTGTTCTTTATGTGGCAGGTGTGAGTGAGTGGATGTAAGAGTGAAGAGTGCCACCATCAGGACGACTGGCCAAATGGAAGCAATTTTTGTGACGGCTGGTTACTCCTTCCTTTCTCTACCATAAGATTTACTCGTGAACATATTCTCCAAAGTTCTTTTATATCCTTGAGCAATCAAAGTTGATTGTTTTGGTTATTTACAGGAGGTGGAAATTTCTCTTAAACCTCACACTCTTTTTGTTACTCTCCCTGTATCACAGCACACGTGGTTTTTTGAGGTTTCACATTCTTCCACTTGTGGTCTGTGTTGTCCTTCGCCTCTTTCACACAATGGCAACTAAATCAATTCTGGTCTTTTGTTTTTCTTTTTGTTTAATCTTTGAACAACAGCTTCTTTGGTATCATTTATTGATATTCAAGAGAATATTAATTGTTCCTTCATTTTGTCTTGACAGAGAGTGGAGACAAACATGTTGAGTGCTACCTTAACCTTTTAATTAACAATACATTGCAAGATCTCAACAAATATGGCAGTTTCATTCTTCACATTTCATTCACACTGGGACTTCTTGAACTCTAAGGCATACAAACATGTTTTGTTCTTTCACAGAAAAAAAAAAGTCAATCAATCAAATGAGTGGATTTCATTAAAAAGTTCATTAAAAGTGAAGCATACCACAACAAGCTGCATAACAAACTAAGTCTTGCCTTGGGCAAGAAGCAGAATTTATTTACTTTTTGTCCCTTTATCTTCTAGCCCTCTCATGTCAGACTGTGACAGATGAAGTGAAAAGAGTTTCCACACCAAAATCTGAATTCTTAGTAAATTACTGACAGCTGGTATCATTCCAAATTAGAGTCAGGCTATTACTAGGGATCAGTTTATTCCAGGAATTTAGTATTTTTGACTGCTTGCAAATGATTTGTGATTTTTTTTTTGATATTTCATGTTCATTTCTTTGTAATTGATTTTTATTTGAGATACTGTTTGTGTGGAGAAATGTTAACCACAGGGGAAATCTGTTTATCCTGTATGAGCTGTGTAGTACGTTTTAGATAACTCATCTTTCTATTTTAATTCTAAACAAAAGAGGTTATTTTCTACTTAGCATTTATTCACTAACATGCTTTTTAAGGATTTGTTTTGTGAAAAATTTAAATTGTCAGAAAGATCTGCAATATGAACCATTGCACAAACCTCTTGAGCAAGTATACTCAGCTCTGCCTCTGTGAGAACATTCCTGCAAATGAAACCTGTCCATCAAATGCTTTATGACTGGACAGTATGGAAAGGTCACTGGTCACAGCAAGCACTACAGAAATGCATATTTTCTTCTCAAGAACATATAAAAATAACCTTATCCTTCATTTACGTGATTCTAATTCCGTGATCTCTCTTCCTTTATCTGTTTCTTTCAAATTTTTCAGGTAACTAGAAACTACCAGAAACACTAGAAAACCAGAGAAATTAAGGATAGGTAAAAACAAAATAGCACACCTGTTTCTTGTTTATATCATTCTTCCCTGATGTGAAGTAGAGTGTGTCCTCCCCCCCCCCCTTTTTTTTTCTAGCAACTGACAGCAAGCATTTAAAGAAGCACATAAGCACTAAAAATCTTCACATTATCTTTTTATAACTTGCTTATTATTCACTCCCTGTCTCTTCTTGGCTCTTTTTCTAAGAAGCAGGATTGATTCCCCTACATTTGATATTTTATTCTAAATCTCATGCTTCTCATTTCTGACCAAAAAAATATGTGAAAGAAACACTGAACCAAATTGTGTCGTTCTATGCTGTTTAGATGATTATATACACAAAAGGAACCTTGCTGCAATGCCAGAAAAATGATCTTGATCATCTGGAAAATTTTGGCAGGGAGAAGAGACTTCCCTCTGCTTTCTGCACGATGTTTGAACTACTTCTTTTCCTTGCTTATTGGAGGAAGTTTTGTTCATAAGGGTCTTTAAATGCTTGTCTACTACCTTTACTGCATAATTCTCACAGCACAGAATTCATACTCATAATTCCTGACCATGTTCATTAGCAGAAATACCTCCAGACTAAATCTCTGCTCTCCTACTATTATTTTTTAGTAGACGATAAAAGTTTTGGAACATTTCTTTCCTCTCTCTCTTTTCCCCGTTCAGTTAGATTGAGAATCACATAAGCCATTCTCTGTATCTAGTTCACCAATGCTGAAAGATGTCAGGAATCTCAGTAGAGTTTTGTCTCATGGGAAGAGACAGGTCTGTATCAAAACTGAATTCTATTTAAAATGGACTTTAGTTTGTGGAGATCTCATAAGCACATCTCTCATCAAAATGGAGTAATTGCTGCACCAAAGCAGCATTCATATAGAATATACATTTCAATGCAGCTGAGCTTGAGAGGCAAGATTAAAATGATTTCAGGAAGGGATATGCATGATTCAACACTGAGTAAAGGAATAATCTTTAGAGAACACAGAAAAGCGGCTCTTCTCAGAAGTATAATTTCAGCTGCGTGCAAAATGCATTAGCATGAGAAAAGAGGGTTCTGATAAGGTTCCATAATACTGAAGCTACATTTGTTTGTTCCAGTGCTCTTTGTGGGACATCAGTATTTATTGCCTTACCGATTTGCATTATATGTCAATATGCATGCATCATTCTGGGGCTTCCACGAATCACATTGCACCTTTCATTTCTCAGGTGTTACAATGTGAACTGGACTTGTGCTGCTTCCATTCAAGGCTAACAAATTCAGCAATGATAAAGTCACCCTCCTTTGTCAGTATATACAAAATGTCTTTGCTAATTAAAAATGACCTATTATTCTAAAGGCACTTAAGCCACTGATGGAGTTTTCATCACTCCACCGGCAGAGAAGTAATACTATTATTTTCATCTTACAGATGCAGAATTGTAACAGACCGAAGAAATTACTTCTCCAAGGTTATACAGTAAGTCTACAGCAAAGCCTGGAATTATTATTCTTAGGGAAGATTTAGATTGGATATTAGGAAAAAATTCTTTCCTGTGAGGGTGGTGAGGCACTGGAACAGGCTGCCCAGAGAAGCTGTGGATGCCCCATCCCTGGAAGTATTTAAGGCCAGGCTTGATGGGGCTTTGAGCAACCTGGTCTAGTGGGAGGTGTCCCTGCCCATGGCAGGGGGGTTGGAACTCGATGATCTTCAAGGTCCCTTCTAACTCTAGCCATTCTATGATTCTATGATCTGAAATTTCAAAGCTTGAGGCTAGCACTGTAACTACTGGACCAAATATTTGTCTTCTTTTCAAGAACATACTGTATCCTAAAAAGAGAAGTGACGCAGATCCTTAGAGGAAAGAAAATGAATCCAAGAGCACACATTTCAAAACTGTATGTAACATTATGCCTACCAGACAATTTTTCCCAGTGCATTTCTGAAGCTTTAAGAATATTGAGTATCAGACAAGCTTAGATTCAGGTGTTAGTCTCTCCCCCCACTCCCCTGCCCCCACCAATGAAAAAACCCCCAAACACAGCAAGTCTCCAGCAAAGTACAGAATTACCTGAGTTTTCAAAGCTTCAGGCTAGCATTAGAGATATTGGACTAACTATTCATCTCCTTTTCATGATTCTTGAGCATCCTGAACAGAGAAGTGATAATAAGCTACAACAAATTTGAAATTAAGTAGGATTGTTGTTTTATTACTTCACTGCACAGTAAATAGAAACATTTCAGCATAATTTTTTCACATATTTTAAACAGTGGTTGATCAGAGTTTGAGGTAGGTGATATTCAGGTAGGAAAACCAGAAAGAAGAATGGGAAAGTTTCTTTAATAATGCTTATTTTTATGCCCTGTTTTGTTCATCTGTTTAAAGAGAAAAATAAAGACAGAACTTCATATTATTGTTACTACATGAAGGTTATAAAAGTTATTAACTTATAACTCCATTAACCTAATATATTAGCACTTTTTTTTTTTTAACTTCAGGAATATTTCAGTTGGTCGAAGGAGACTGGTTCTTAAAATGTGGTTAAAATCTCTTCCCATCAATCTAAAATACAGGGAATGAAAAACTTTTTTCTAACAGGTTTATATGTGGAACCAAACAAGCAAGAGGCAACATGAGCTTTAAAGCAGGTTATGAAAGCCATGTAACACACCCTGTAACAGGCCCATTTCTTTCTTTTCTGATTTAGTGGGTAAGCTTGGGTTCCTCCTTGTAGCGTGTGTGGTATTACTGAAATAATTAAAGAATTATAAGCTGGAAACAAAAAAAAATAGTGTGGATAAAATGCACAGTTCTCTTTCAAACTCTAGGATAGCTGTAACAGAAGTGGTAGAAAAAGAAGAAATACAAAAAGAGAAAAATAATTGTGATATAGATGTTTACAGATCAATTCTAGAGTCAGTTTAGTTTTGGGTCCCCTTCTTTCTCAGATCTTTGACAGTCTAATATTTTAATGTGACAAGCACATTTGCACATCAAGGTAAAACGTTTCCTTTACACATTTAGTTCACTATTACATTTTATTGATGTTCATGTTTTAGTGAAATTCTTAACATAATGTTAATGTAGATCTATGTAGGGTCTGTCTTTTAGAAGAAAGAAGCGAAGATATATGAGAGTAGGATAGTTTTGTAGGATATTTATATTGTCTGTTTCTGGGAAAAAGAATAATACAAAACCACCTCAGTGTTCTTAGAGAACAAAACTTGACAAAAAAAAATGGAGAACTTGGCAGTGTATTTGACTCTGTTGCTAAACTGTCCAATTAACTGCTCTCTAGAGTGGCCCTTCCCACACACTTGCTCAATGAATATATAATTATTTACATCAGTATGAGATTTGCTTTACTGTCTTCTGCTGAAATTGTCTATCAGGGAACTGCCCTGAAGAGTATTTCATAGGAAGTCAGTCCCCATGGTCAACATAGCCTTGTCTGGCTTTAGAATCAATTAATCAAACTGAATTTTAAAAATGACAGAGGACCCCCTCCAGGACAGCCACTGTGCAGCATAGTACTCATTAGGGATATCGGAAAATGATGTTCAAGTTCCTGCTACACATCAGTCAGGCAGATTGAAATGGTGTCTCCCACACTGTGGGAAAGTGTTTTCACCACTGAGCATTCGTTCTGCAGAAGAAAAGTGGTATCTAGGAGGAGATGAATGGTTGACAGCTTTGTGCAAAAGGAGACAGCTTGCTGTCCAGAACTCGCTGCCTGTGTTACACAGACTAGCTGTGGACTAATTGCTTAAGTGCCATGGAAAGCATTATGAGCCTTTTTATTATTTTTTTTTCTGTCCTAAAGGGTTCTTTCTACAAATGTCTAGTTCGCACTGTGTGCAAGCTGAACTTCCTAACACAGAACTGGATAGTAACCAAAAGTCCCACACTGGAATAGTGAGAAATCTTTGGACCTTCTTTTCTTACAGGACCACCATCAAGAATAAAATACATGCCATTTTTTTTCACTCATCCATTCTGTTCACTTCTAAATAGATTAAGGCAGCTAAATGATATAGATAACTGCACCTGCACAAAACACCTTTTCTGTCTCCGTCTCTGGGGACATTCAAAACCCACCTGGACATGTTCCTGTGCAACCTGCTCTGGTTGGACCTGCTTTGCAAGGGGCTTTGGACTAGATGATCTCCAGAAGTTCCTTCTAACCTCATACCATTCTGTGATTCTGAATTCTTTCTTTGCTACCAAACTTCATGTTGTCACAGATAAAAGTTGTGGACCTCAAAATTACAATCACCTGCGTAAAGAACAGAAGTTAATTTAATTTTGTTGTTTCTCTTGTGCTGTGTTGTTAATAAATTAAGAAAAAAAACAAACAAGGCTATTTTTCAAGCATAACTCTGTTTCCCAACTTCAGAAAGCATCCATAAAGGATTTCAGAAGATGTATCAATATTACAGTCTAAGGCTAGAATTTTGCCATCACTTTATTTTAGGTCTGCCATAACTTAGAAGGTTGATGTCATAGCAGCGTATCAGAAAGATTTGAACTAGGTTTTTCTGATACTCCAAGTGAGTGTTTCAGTCGCATCTCAATTAGTTAAAGCCTTGATCATTGCTTCAGGTGAGATGATTCCTTCAACAAGTTCAGTTTCTAAGCCTGCTGTAATGCACTGTATGTCTCTGGAGCCTCTTATTGGAAAAGCTATATTCACTGAGGCGAAATGGGTTTTGCTAATAGCAAACTTTGCAAAACTGAACTCAGCTGGGTTATGCTATATGTAGTTGAAACTATATTCTTCCTTTCAGTTTTCCTTATGGCACTAGAGACGTACCTCATCACTATCACCATAATTAAGTCATTATAAATATACATTGATTATTCTGAAACCTGTGGTCTAATATAAAATCCCAGCATTACTCTGCTTGAAAACATTGCTTTGACATATTACTTACTATTACAGTACTGTACTCCTGCAAGGTAGTAAACTATTCAGTATAGTACTCTCAAGGGAATGGGGAAGAGAAGAGATACAAAAACAAAAACTTGGTATTGTATCCTCTAGTATTGATTTTAGTAAAATGGTTTAGTGCTTTCTGTAAAGGGCTAAAATGTTCCCCTGCTTTGTTTTGGCTGCAAGACACATTTTCATCTATCTAAACTACTGAGGTTAAATCTACAAAAAAAAAGAGAAATAGAGTTTGCAGTCCGGCACTTTTTAAAAACATTCTGTGTATTGACAGAAGTTGGGAGATGTAAAATTCAGATATGAATAGAATCATACAATAGTTTGGGTTGGAAGGGACCTTTTTAAAGGCCATCTAGTCCAACCCTCATACAATGAGCAGGGACATCTTCAGCTAGATCAGGTTGTTCAAAGCCCTGTCCAACCTGACCCTGGATGTTTCCAGGGATGGGGCATCTCCCACCTCTCTGGGAAACCTCCAGTGTTTTACCACCCTCACTGTAAAAAAAATTTCTTCCTTCTATCTAGTCTGAATCTACCCTCTTTTAGTTTAAAACTGTTACTTCCTGTCCTATCACAACAGGCCCTGCTGAAAAAAAGACTGTCCTTATTTTCCTGTAGGTCCCCTATAAATACTGAAAGGCCACAATAAGGTCTTCCTGGAGCCTTCTCTTCTCTAGGCTGAACAACTCCAACTGTCTCAGCCAGTCTTCATAGAAGGTGATCCATCCCTCTGATCATTTTTGTGGCCTTCTTCTGGACTCACTCAAACAGGTCCATGTCCTTCCTGAGCTGAGGGCTCCAGAGCTGGACACAGTACTCCAGGTGAGGTCCCACCAGAGTGGAGTAGAGGGGGCAGAGTCAACATCCCTCGACCTGCTGCCCGCACTGCTTTTGATACAGTCCAGGATATAGTTGGCTTTCTGGGCTGCAAGTGTGTGTCTTCGGCTCACCTCCAGCTTTTCACCCACCGATACCTCCACCAAGTCCTTCTCCTCAGGGCTGCTCTCAATCCTTTCATCCCCAGCCTGCATTAATACTGGGGTTGCCCTGATCCAGATGCAGGACCCTGCACTTGGTCTTAGTTGAACCTCATGAGGTTCACACAGGCAAAGCCACACGTGTTAGGATCACAGGAAGGATGTGGTCCACTGAAGCAGGTATGTTAGGATGTTCAGTCCTGCACATAATTCAGAGGACAGAGGTGTCAGGACAGCTGTAGCTTTGTCTAGTTCAGTCTTGGAAAATGTCATAGATAGGAAGTGCACAACTCTTTAAGGCAATGTCGTCTCTTTTTAGAGGACTATACCACTCTCCTAGTAAAGGTTTTCCTAAAAGTTCCAAGCTAAAACTTGTGGCCATTGTCCTTATTTTGCCACTACTAGGAAGTATTAATCATCTGCAGTTTCTATGACTTAAATATTTGGTGTCAATGTGTGCTTTCTGCAGACGTTTTATCATGTTTGTCACCAGCTTCAGATCAAGCTTATATACATATTTTACTGTATGTATTTCGGTAATCTGGACTCATAAAATTTGAATAACAATATTAAAGGTAATTCACTGAACCATGTCTGGTTACAATGCTGGCTTTAGTTTGCAGCAAAGGAGAACTGCAGTGCTGGATTCTAAAATGAGTATTTCAAACTACACATTTTGCAGATCAGTAGAGGATGACTAGTGATAGGACAAGGGGTAATGGTTTTAAACCAGAAGAGGGGAGATTTAGATTGGATATTAGGAAGAAATTCTTTCCTGTGAGAGTGGTGAGGCACTGGAACAGGTTGCCCCGAGAAGTTGCGGATGTCCCACCCGTGGAAGTTTTTAAGGGCAGGCTGGATGGGGCTTTGAGCAACCTGGTCTAGTGGGAGGTGTCCCTGCTCATGGCAGGGGGGTTGGAACTCGATGATCTTTGAGGTCCCTTCCAGCTGTAATGATTCTATGATTCTATGACTTATCTTTTTTATGCCTGCAAACATTTTCTTTTTTTTTTTCACTTGTCATATACAATTCTATGGTGAAGATTTGGGTTTTTTTTGTTTTTTTTTGTTTTGTTTTGTTTTTATAGTTCTGTTTTTGTGTTTTGTGTGATTTGTTCTTGTTTGTTTTTGTTTTTGTTTTTTTTAAAAAAAGGGAAATTCATTGCTAACTAGGTAATTCCACAAAAGTAGTGTAATTATATGCTTTTAAAGCTGTGCGTTATTGTGCCTAAATGCTTGGACAAAGACTGCTTAAAATGCTCTTTATAACAAAATATGGTTATTTTCTGGCTTTAGTTGAGGGACGGGCAAAGACATACTTAAACACTAAAAGATGTGAGTCTAATGTAGCAAAACAGTTAAGTGTGACCTTAATTCTAATATTTAATTTAATTCATAGCAATAGCTAAAGGATACTTACATTTAGCCCATAAACCCAGAGTACTATTTTTATTTTCTTTTTCTTTTTTTTCCCCAGTATTTGATGTCTATTTAAAAGTGCTATTCCAGTGTTACCTTTGAATTTCTGATCTTTTAACTCACAGATCTCACTATTTAGCCTTCACTTAATATCTGCAGTAATAGTATCAGTATTATAATGCTAACTTAGAAGCTGATCAATACGGGACAATTCTATTATGTACAGCTGCTTTTTGAATCAGGACACAGCTTCCTTAACCAGATCATTTACAATTTTTGTACCACTCCACAGAACTGAAGATGGTGACCACCATAGCAGCTGACAATAAAAAGAGCAGGAACAAGAGTCATCAGAGAACTAAACAGTAGCTTAAAACAACTGGGACTGATAATATTTTAAGAGTGATATTGACATTGTTCTTACATTAGTATGAATATTGAGAGAAGTTAATTTAATACAGTAGAATTGCATCCATACAGCTGACTGCTACATCTTATCTCCAGACTTTCTGGAACTCTGGATCCTCATTCAGACAAACCCGACTGTTGCTTTCATCCTTCAAAGGTAAATTAATTAAATAATACATAAATAACCTGGAGTTCTTACGGGAAGAAATAATAAACTTGTTTCTTTAGCATGGATAGGAAAACTTTTACTACATTTACATTTTTTTCTAGAAATGCAGTAAAAACTTTGTAAAAAAAATTGTCATTTAAATACACCCTAGTACCATCCCCAAATATGGCCAAGCAACCTGTTGGCTTGTGTTTTGAATGCTACTAAGCTGTTGCAAACCCTCCTAGTGATGATTTACATTTTGAGTCTGCTAAAAACACGTAGTTTCTGAGACTAATTGAAATCCTTTAGGTTAAAGAGTGCTATATAAAACCAGTATGCTTTTTAATATTTTTCCCTGTCAATGAATGCACACGTATTTTCAGACATCAAAGCAGAGACTGCACTGGGAATTTTGCAATTCTGGTGGGATATCGTCCCTAGCATCACAGTGGTTATTGATTAGTATGCATATTAAGGAAGATAACTGAGACCAGAGGTGACCTCAAAGTGAAATTCCAATTGGCTCACTGCTGCTTTTTCTGGGAACAGGAGAGATCCCATTATTTTGATCTCTACTGTCATTTGCAGTACAAATCCTTTAGTGAACCCTTCTCAAGCTGTTTATTCTTACAGATTAAGATTCACCATCTACTTTCCTTTGCAGTCCATTTAGGGAGTATATGCTGCCTGTGCAAGTCTTTATGCTTTTTATTGAACTATATACACTTCCATTTCTCTTTTTCCTTGGCTAAACTAATCATGTGTTGATAGCAGCTCCTACTGCAGTAGATGAAAAAGCCATGCTCTTTGTTAAATTCAGCCACAGAAGGATGAAGAGGAAAGGAACGATAAAAAAGGTTTTGCTAAATATTTTCTAATAATTTCTATGCTTTAGGAAAAATTTGCACTTCTTGAAAACCAAAGAAATGTCAATATATTCTTTCTTGTCTTTGTGTTTGTGAAGAAAATGCTAAACTTCACTCAAAAGATCTATTTTCTTTCTCCCATGAAAATAAAATGCATTATCTGTTCACCTTAAACAAGGTATGTCTATTCTCTTAGAAAGATGCCTAAGGAAATTTTCAGTTCCTAATCTAATTTTTCCCTTTTTTCCACGGCAGATAGGCACCTTCAGAAGTTATGAGAAAGTGCTTTAAACTTATATTTTAAGACCCATATTCAGCCATTGTGGGGATGTGAGCAGGTGGCTGCAAGGTTCTGCTTCCTGGAAATCCTTCAATGTTGCTGCCAGACCTCTGATCTGATCTGAAGATCTCAGTTTACCAAGAGTTCTCAGACCACAACTACAACAGCTTTTCTTCTGTTAACTCATCACCGAATGGAAGTGCTTTTTAAATAGTAACTTAATGCTGAAACTGTCTCCAAATACAAGAGCTGGATTCACATTATTCCTCTGCCTGAGAGCTCTTTATCCTGTTTATCCCAGCTGTCCAGAGAATTCTAATTATGTCAAGCTATAGCACAGAGTGCAGCATCCTGCCTTTATTTTTGCTGAAGTTATTCCATTTTACTTAGAAGAATTCAAGACTTGTCAAGCAAAGATCATCAGTGTTAGCTTAGCTGTGTAGCCAGTAAGAGTCTGATACCTAGTCCTTGTTTGAATGATACCTTATCTATTCAAATAATGTCTCCTTCATGGAAAAATTACATAAAGTTATTGAATTTAGGTTTCCCTCAAATAAAAACTTTAACATGAGGCAGGAGTTATGCCTGAAAGCGGCACCATCGAATTTGTGCAGATTACACAGGTGACATTTAAGAATTCAGGATTACACCACCAGGTAATCCTCTCCTTGAAATGTTAATTAGTTTACAATATCTTTCTAGTTAAAATTGATTCATGATTTCCCTGTTCGGCTGTGATTTTTTATGAATACACAAAGAAAAAGAAACAAGATGTAATCCTATACTAAACCCTAAGATGAACTGTGCCAGAGTTGCCTTATCATACTCTCTTAAAGTTCATGAGAAACAGCCTAGCCATTTGTTGTTGTTTTCTCACTGGAGCTGCCATTATTCTAGATCACAGTACTAGATCTAGAGAGTCTCTTGTGGTTAAGAACTGGGAGTAAAAATCTATATTCATACACTGACTGCATATTTTTTAGGTAGGAATAGAAAAAACAACTATATAGTTTATATATAAACCTTTTATATAAAACAACTTTTTATAAAAAACAACTATATATAAACCTTTTATATAAACTTCTAAATTTATTTCATACAAAATAAGCTTTTACAGCTTCAACCACATAAGTTATGTTTAATTTAATTGAAGGTTTTATATTTCATTTGACTGTCACTGAAACGTACTGTTGTCTCCAAGTGTTACTAAATTCTGAACTGCCACCACCAACAGGGCAGTCTTAATTTTATCCATCAGTTGAATGAGAAGAGAGACAAACACTTTAAAAAAAGGAGGAAGAATACTTTGGAGAGTAAAGGGTTCAAGAAGTCAAAGGCAATTAGATTTTTTACTCTCACTGCTCAGTCAACAATTTACAACATGGACGAGTGACAAGTCAGTCATTGAAGAGTGTGTCAACACATGTATCTCATCTTTTATTGTGGCATTATCCTGCTGTTTTTACATTCTCACAAGTGGACCTGCTACCGAAACTTATCATTACATGAAAATTCAGATGATTGAATAACAGCAGTTTGATTCCAAGGTTTTACTTATAATAGGTTATCTTTTCTGTAAATCTTTATGCAATGCCAGATTGGCAGTACTTAGCATAGGGGTGCTTGGGGTGCCTGTATTTTTTCTGAAAATAGCATGTTCTCAACAGTTGTATCTTAGCTTTTGGAATTAGAGGGCTCTCTAAATTCAGATAACACAAAGGCAGATTCCTTCTCACATACTGACAAGTTAAATTATGGATAGTGTAGAATTTTTTATTGTTTTTTAAACTTTTGTATAGAATACTAACAAGATTAAACAGAACTGACTTCCTGGGTCTGTCTGAAGTCTATGAGAGTGTTTATACTGCCTCCAATGGGTCAAGCTCCCTTCCTCTAAAATCTATGTTGGAATAAGAATGAGAGGCCACTTTATGAGCTTAGCTGAAAGCTTCCCTACTAAGGCTAATTGTGGCAACTTTATGAGGTCAGAGAAAACGTATTTTGCTCATTGAAGAAATTGGGTCTTCAGGCAGAACTGATAGCACTGGCACTATAGTCACTGACATAGAATTTGAGTGTCTCTTTAAGCATACACAGGCAAGTGCTTAAAGATAAATCAAATGGGTGTAAAAATTGCACCAAATATGCTATTTTTGTAGAATGCAGACCCAACAGAGTATTTTTCATTTTCTTAATGCAGGTGCACAGTCAGTAACTCCCAGATTTTAATCCCAGTTTACACTCAAATTGTGTGTGTGATCATCACTGGCTACTCATATTGCCTACTGTACTTAAATACTCATTTGCTAAAAAGGGCAATGTCAAAAGGTTATTTAATGAATAGAATTTTACATCTGAATCAATTGCCTCTGGAGCAACATATTGAAGGAAGACACTTTGAGAGATTATCCATGTCGCACAGCAACAGCGCATGTTTTAAATTCACTAGCAGCCCAGGCAATGCCTGGTGGCCCCCAGATCCCATTTCTGAAGACAGCGCTGAACATCCCGCCACCTGCCGCTTCCCTGTGAACTCTGGTTTCTCTCTGACACTTGGACCATCCAGTCAGACTGTGCAGCAGCAGGAAGAGAGGACAGAAGTGGAGTGCTTGGAGAACACAAGTAACTTTGGCCAGTACCTGCTTTTCTCCCCGACAATACTGCCTCTGCTGTGAGGGATTAGCTTCCTAAAACAGAACTATCAGGACTGCAAGGTTCTGGGGCCTGAAATGGAGTGTTCAGCCTTGCCTGACCTCAGACTATTGTTTTGTAATAGAAGTTATAAATTGAACTTCAGCAAACAGTCTTAGTGAATAAATGATGCAGCTGATGCTATAGTCTTTGAGTGGAAGAGGCCTTATAGTTTCTGTCTGGAGAATGTCAGCTAACACATAACCTGAGGTCTGCACAACTGACATCCTGCACCTTTATTCCTATTTTGCCCAGTCTTTTAATCTGATGACTGCTGTTCCTGTTCGTGTTGGCCTATGCCTAGGAAAGCATTTTCATTACTGAAGAGGAGAGGCATGGGAATTCAGATGCTGCCTTCTGAGCATAACAAGATTATAAGAGGAGTCATGAGACTGTTACCTCTGTTCATTGTTTGCATTAATTTAGACTTAGTAACGATGAAAATCCCTTTTCCCTGTTCAGTTACTGGATTCTTAAAGCTGTCAGCTTGTCCTGCCTGGAAACAAAATTCAGTAAAATCCTCCTCGAAAGACTCCAAGAAATGTTCCTAAGCCAACTATTGTCATTAAATATTTAGTAAGAAGATTCAGTTTAAAACACCATGAGTTGGCCACCACTTCATTTAATTAACATTGATTCTCAAAGCACAATATAAATGTTAGTGCTTTTTTTAATCACTCTTTCTTTATATTCCAGTTGCAATGATTCTAAAGCTTATATGATTATAATCATCAAGCTCAAAGTAAAAGGATTTTTCCCATGCCTTCCATTCCCTAAATTGTTTTTAGATTTCCCAAGGGGCACATATTGTGTAAGATTATGATGATAAAGATTTTAAGGCAATTACGTTTCTTTCATTGGAAGCTGAAGTTAATGTTTTTGAAGGTTGCATTCCCAAGAGCCCTGCTACAAACAGAAGCCATAATGCCCCTCTTTTACATCTAAGTCGACCAATTGTCAAAAACAAGGCAGAGAGGTTTGCCTATTTTTGTGAACCACAAGTCAATTTTTCACTTAATATATCTGCTTTTGTTTGAGCAGAAGATGTCTATAACAGAACATTAACAAACACTGTAATTTGCTGGGGTCAGCCAGGTCTGTAGCTTTGTGACTCTGAGCCCTCTTAAATTATGCTATCAGCTTTCAAAACCTTATTAGGTTTAACCCATTTCGGCGCCACTGGCTTCTCGGAATCACCAATACACCTCTAATCAGAAAACCACAGAGAAGACAATCTGCTGCTATCAGAAACCTCAGTACAATTTTGTGTATTAATATTTCAGAAAGCATGTAGGAACACATGCTCCCTGCTGAGCATTACAACCAGGCAAGCTACAGTAACAGAGGAGACTGATGGCCAGTAAACCCAGCCAGAGAAACTCACTCCTGTCTCTCGTCTGGCTGTGGATTTGGTAACCAAAGAAGGGAAAATGAAAGGGGTTATCTGGCTTGTGATTAATAAATTCCCATAACTGTCAAGTGAGACGACACACAGAAGTTACATCTCTTACAGGAATGGAAAATACCTAAAATGGCTTCTAAGGGTGAACATTTTTTGCGCCATTACCCTATGGCTGATGTTACAGACCTTTTGTTTTCCCTTTCTCTCCTCACCTCTGGTGAAGACACTCCAGCAGCGTTTCTGAAGATCTTCTCATCCATAAGGGGCTGTGCATCCTCAGCGAGGATCAGGCTCTTACCGAGCTGAATATGCCAGCCGCTGAAAAGGAAAAAAAAAACACAAGAGAACGGTTTTCCAGGCAGATCAGAGGGGCAGGCCCAGGGAGAGGCAGGGGCTGAGACCAACCTTCAACTTCACTGAGGGCAGCAGCCACAAAACTGAGGTGGTGGTTGTAAAAGCAGCATTATCCCTTTTCGCTCAGGCTTTAGCTGGGGTGGGGTCACTTTGGTGCCACAAGGGGTGAGGTCAGGTGCGGCTCAGCGCTTCCCCACACTTTGGAGGAGACAGAAAGGCAACCGGCTGTGGGCATGTAGATTGTGTGCTTTAATTACTTTTTTTCTTTTTTCCCTTACTTTAGGCCCGTTTTGTGTCACGATGGTGCAGTCAGAGCTGCCTCTCCCTGCCCTTCCCTCCCTCTTTCCCTCTTCCTCAGGCCCCTCCCGCTACCTGCTGGAAGGCCCCTTGTCCTGGCCTTCTTCAGAGCCCCACCGGCATCAAGTCGACTTTTTCCAAACTTTCTGCTCTGTTAAAGTAAAATGAGGGCCACTTGGAAATCTGACTGTCGAGGGAGGTCTTAAGTATATTGAAAAAAACCACCAAACCCAAAACCCACATAAAATACTCAAACAAACAGCATTTCACTGACGCTTGTGATACTTGGTGAAGTGTCTTGTGGCACAGCTGATTGAAACTTTTATTTAATCCAGCTTTAACTTGCTTGAAAATCATCCGTTGTAAAGTAAATTTACAAATGACAAAAATACTCTTTCACTGGGAAAAAGTACATATGCACACACGTAATTTGGAGGGCCTGTGTAATGCTTCAGTATTCAGTTGTCTTTCATCTCTACCACTTTTTTTTTTTTGCACAAGACTGTAGAAGTTAACAATAATTTGGGTGGTTGTTAGGAAATCAGCTTAAGGGGCCCTTCAGGACTGTCTCATCTCTTTAGGCTTCAATTTACCTTTTTTAAGTTCCTCCAGGCTAATGCACAGAATGTGCTTTTGTCCTTTGGGACTTTTACAGATAAACTACAAAGCAAAAATAACCGGGTTTTAGACAGAAGCATACCCATTGGACTTCATAGGTTATGGAGACATACAGACTCCCCCAAAATAGCTACTGTTTATACCAAGAGTTGTCCTGACTCCAGGCGGTCTGAATTTCAGATGTGGCCAAAAGTCAGTAAAGCTTATGAATNGATCAGAAATACATGTGGTATTGTAAATGCAAAGCTTAATGATGCTTGGTACTTTATAATTCTAAACTATCTGCTGGAGCAGATGATGTTCTACCCTATCAAAACCTAGAGTGGTTTTGTTTTGTTTTGTTTTGTTTTGTTTTGTTTTGTTTTGTTTTGTTTTGTTTTGTTTT